>JAJJWX010003898.1:0-43311 GCA_023529315.1 Papaver bracteatum
GCCTTTACAAGAGGAACGTTGTACTTTTTTACTACCCTGTAAACATAATGATACCCTAAGAATCTTATGTGATTAATTAGACATAAATGAGAATCCAATCGAGGATTATCATCCAAACCTTTGATGAATTTAAAAACAAAAGTATTTTATCATAATAACCCAACATATTTACTGAGAAATCTTTTATAATTAATTTGACATAAATGAAAATCCAATCGAGGATTATCATCCATTTATACATATCTGTACATACATCTTATCAAATTAATAAGAATCTTATGTGATTAAACACTATAAAATACCATTAGACAAACCAGTACCAACCTGACCGTAACCATTAGCATTATACTTGGTTTCAACAAGAGTTATCTCAATCAATCATGATGTCAAAATCATTTTCTGTCTTAGGAACTGTTGCTGCCATCTTCTTTTTTACTATTTTTACTTTATCATTATTCTGGGCACAAACAGCCGATGGTAGAAAGACTGTCGTTTGTGCAAAATGCTATAGGTTCCAAACTCTCCCATAGGGCTCCACTGCTGGTCAATGAGAATGATTTCGGTATGCATACATTACAGTACACACAAAATTTCACATGGAGATTTAATATTAATGTTCGGCATACAACTACATTTGTATGCGATTTAAGTTGGTATGATCCAAATGTGTCCGTGCAGCATATGCAACACTTTACAGCTTACAACGCAAAACGAGACTGGAACAAACATTGTCAACAATTTTGTATATGGAGCATCCGTCAAGATGGTGGCTATTATGGGAATGGTGGTGGTCAGTTTCCGTGGCAAAAGATGTTTTCTTATCTTTAGTATTCAATTTCTCATAAATTGATTCATGATGTATGTTCTTATGCATCTGAACCAAATAATTATTAATCGAATAGTAAAAAAATTGGTTTATTGAGTAAACATTCTTAAAATATGGTTTTAGTGGACATGTAAACGTTATGGATGCGTGAAATGGACATAAAAGATCATAAACAATTATATGCCTTTAATCTTTTGATTTCTCATTTTTTTTTGTTTTTTCTCTCTTATTTAAAAACAAATCGCAAAAACAAATTATTGTTATAAATGGAAGTTTATTAGGTAGATGACCACTTTAGTGGGACCCCATTACTTGTGCTCTAAGTATGTAAACTTTATAAATAGAGTTCCAAACCTTTGTAAACACACACATATGAATAAGAATTTCTCTCTCTTCCCCTCTACTTTGTGTCTTCTTCTCCTCTTATTCTATATCACAGGACGTTATCAACACGTAGCTCTAATCACTGAGCAATTAATCACAATTGATCCACTTTTCAT
Source organism: Papaver bracteatum (assembly GCA_023529315.1). Classification (NCBI taxonomy): domain Eukaryota; kingdom Viridiplantae; phylum Streptophyta; class Magnoliopsida; order Ranunculales; family Papaveraceae; genus Papaver; species Papaver bracteatum. The sequence continues at coordinate 1,327 of JAJJWX010003898.1, forward strand.
TCGTTTTTTGTTTTTGTTTTTGTAGAATCTAAATCCCATTTTTTTCTCAAGTAGGTTTGATTTTATTTTATATTTGCATAAACTAAAACCCTAACATATACTTATGTATATTTGTTAGTTTTGATGTGAACATAATAATGTCGGACCCCTTGGAGAATATTAAGATTGATCGAAGAAACAAAGAGAATGTCCGTCTCTCTTTCCTCGGCTTCCTACAAATTCGTGAAGAAAAGAGCTAATTCTCAGCTCATAACCTTGCTTTTCTATGTTGTGAAGCATAATGTCCAAGCCATCTGGACATCGTCCCAAATCCCCATTCTATTTCCAAACTCTTGTCTGACGCCACTACTGGCTAGCTAATTTGTGTTTCTTTTTTTTCTTTTTTTGTTTCTCTGTTGTTTCTGTTTCCCTCTACCAAAAAAAATACGTCGGATCTCTTAATATTCGTATGTCATTCTGGGTTTAGACTTTAGTTCTTGATGCCTTTGATCTCTTGTACGATGACTAACTAAATTATTGTTTTGATCTGATGATTTCATTTGAAGTGCTAAAAAGAAAAGTGTTTGGCTTTATGCTTGGACCAGATGTTGATGGGTGTTTGATGATACTTGAATTGGTAACATACTCGTTCTGTTGGGTCGGTGGCATAGTATTGTATATCTCATGTCTATATTTTCTTTCCAATTATTTACCGAGCTATAATTTTATTTTTATTTTATTTTTAGATGCTTGGTTGAGTCAAAAAAAATTTTTTTTGATTTCCTTTCCTCACCTATATTTTTTTTAGAGAATGAAAAATGGTTTACAGTTTTTATTCCTTTGATGAAATTGTAATCAATAAAAATTGGTGTGTTCTCTAATTTTTTCAAAGAGAAGAAAAAGAACAATAAAAAAAAATCCATTGAAATATGGTTTATAGTTTCTATTCCTCTAATGAAACTGTAATCACCAAAAATTGGTGATACCATAGTCTAATTATTTTCATGATAACCAATCTCGTGCATGGTTGAAAAACCTCCGACCAGTTTATACTGGTATCTTTGTCCCTTAGACAAGGATCATGTGATTTATTCCTATGGTTTCTATTCTTTCTAGCAAAGAAACCATTCTTGTACCACTATGGATTTCCATATCAAACGACATCTTCTTCTTTTTCCAGTCGTCGATATGATTTTTTGGTATATCGTTTACCAATCGGTATTAATTTTTTCCATAGATTCTCTATAATGAGATGCAATATTATTTTTTGACATTCTAAGTATTTTAGCCAATTTTTGTTATTGATTTCTATTCCTTCAAAGAAATCATTATCAACCAAAATGTAGATTTTCTCAACAAAGAATACCTTAATGATTTCTTTATTTTTGTCAAAATAATCATTTAAACCAATTGAAATTAGATTTCTCCATGGATCCTAGAAGGATGAGATTGGTTATTACGACAAACACCAATTTAACAATTTTTGGTTTTCTTCATTGTATTATTTTTCTCCAAAATTTGAAATAGTTCCACTTGTAGTTGGAATTGGACACTAAAGATCAAAGGGTGTGCACCCGTCTTGTTAGCCAATATTATTAGTCCTTGTAGTGTCTATATTGGTCTTAATTTGATTTTCTTTTGATAAAGAATTTGTCCATAATTTCATTCTAAAGTGAATGATTATCTCGTCGGCCCTATAGGTCACGATTTTAGTTTTATTTTGGAGATTTTTTTGCATATTTTTAATTCCTTTTGTTAAATAATTTTTTTTTTTTTTGTTATTATTCCAAAAATAATCCATGGTTGATGGTAAATATGTAGGTCTACTAAGACTACATTTTCTTTATGTCAAAAGACATGTTTCATTATGAGTATATCTTTTATAGACAAAGACTTGAGAAAATAATCCGCTGGTGCCAGTAATTCTGTGAATATTTTTTCAAGATATGCATACACTTGAGAATTTCATGGGATAGCGATAACCTAAATATTTTCGAATATTCATTTATAGTAGCTACTCAAATAAATGATAGTGGTTTCGAACCCCTTTGCAAAGGAATGTCGACATTTGTGATTGGTGGCATATAATCCAAATTAAGTTAGATTAGTTTCTCAATTAACGCAATTTTTGGATCCAAAACTTAACACTTTAAAAATGCCAAGCCTTATTAATTACAGGCTAGTGTAGTCATAATCGTTATACGAGAAATTTTTCGATGTAAATACAATTTTAAGGGCTTCATTTTTTTCCTCAAACCCTATGATTGATTCATTAATTGTTCTCTTTATGTAATGCACTTGGCATGGTAGTCTTTGAAGGACTCATATTGCGTTGACACAAGAAATGTGGTCGAAGAACATATTGAATTTGTAATCTTTTGAGGATTCAAAATTTTATTCAGGTAGCCACCTTATTTGCTTCCATAAGGTCCAACAATCCTTTATGTGTTTTTTAGAAATTTGGTACACAACCAAAAATCCGGATTAATTAGTTGATGATTTCAACGTTATAGGTCTCTTGATGAGTCCTTAAAAACACTAAAATCCACGCTTTAAAAGAGATGAATTCTATTATTTTTCTTTCTTAAATCTGCATTTAGAATTACGCTAGCTTAAACTCTTCTTTGAGGAAGACTAGAGTTATGATTTTGATGCTCGTTTTCTTTCATACTCATATAGTTGAGTTAGCATCCATAAATCGTCAAAAGTTGTACTCTTTTTCCCTTGTTTTAGGAGTTTTGTCCCACATGGTTTTTCCTAAAACAAGGTTTTAACGAGGCAACATCTCATTGACGTTCAATTTTTTCTTCAAAATGTTGATATTTGTGTTCTTTTTCCTTCATCCAATTTTTCCCATTGGGTTTTTACTTGAAAGGTTTTAGTGAGGAAACTAACTCAACATGGTGGTCATCTAAGGAGGATTTGTATGGGTTTTGGTCATTTGGTGGATCCCCACCATTAACTAGGTTATTTTGTTAGACCAAATCAACATAACCATCTCTTATGAATTTGGATATCATTCTGATCCATATAAGGTATGATCACAAACTTTGCTCACCTTTGGAACTATAACTGCGTATTGGAACTTTGTTGAAGAAACTACATCAACTACTTTTGCAAATCATCTCACGAGAATCTAGCAATCAAGAAGCAAGTCTCGATGTATTTAAAGAAGCGTGAAGACACAAAGAACACTACCATTATAAGACTAACACAAAAGAAGACTTTATAATTTTGGCAAATTTCTCACTAAAGCATTGTTATCTCAAAGACTCAAGATATTCGTTTATCAAAATTGGCAAATTTCAACTCGAAGTTTTGCAAGCCAATACTTAACTGGAGTACTTATCAGGGGGAGTATCAAACTAGAAGGTATTTTACTGGACCATCATGTTGTACTCCTTTTCCTTCATCAAGGTTTTTCCCACTGGGTTTTCCTTGTCAAGGTTTTAATGAGGCAACACATTCATGTCTAGCTCTTTTCTAAGTTTTCTCACAATTGTACTCTTTTCACTTAGATCAGATTTTGTCCCTTTTAGATTTTCCTGACAAAGGTTTTAACGAGGCAATTGCTTAGATACAATGGTCATCTAGGGGGAATGTTATAAACAGAAGTTTATTAGGTATATGCCCACTTTAGTGGGACCCCATTACTTGGCACCAAGTATGTAAATTCTATAAATAAGTCACAAACCTTTGTAAACACACACATATGAATAAGAACTTCTCTCTCTCTCTCCTCCGCTGTGTCTTCTTCTCCTCTTATTTTATATCACAAGAATTATAACATGCAAAATGCATATCTTATTTTAATAAATTTTACTCCTTTCATCTTGATTTAGTTAAAGGTATAGCTGTTTTCACGTAGATTAAGAAAATGGAAAGAGATTAATTTTTTTTCCATATATATCCCTTATAATAATTATTAAAATATTTAAATCTCTAGTTTTTGTTCCTTGTTTCTAGTGATTGATTCAATGCATGGTCAAATTAGGAAGAAAGTGTTAAAATTATGGAAACATTCTTCTATTTGGTACTAGAAAAAAACCATAAACCTTCAAGTAAAATAGACGGAGGAGTACATTTTTAGAAAGGGTTTTTGATCTAGAAAACAAGCTCCATTGTTGGCGGTAGATACAAACTTTTTTTTTTTTCAAAATAAAATTGTTAGTATTAAAGTGGTTGCATCATGTGTTAAACTAAACTAAAATAAAATTATTCAAAAAATAGCTAGGATAAAACTAGAGAGGCATCAACGGGTCAATCTGGGTCAACCATAACCTAATTACTATTCATATACAAGCCCAAAAATCTCAACCCTAGCCTAAGCAGGTTGGCTTGGAGGGATTAAAGGGTTGGCTTGTTTTTAAAGCTACACACAAAATTCAAGTATTTCTATTTAAAAATATATTTTTGTGCTAATGAATCAATTTATTTTGGTTTTGATATCTCTATTTTATTGATATGGAATGTGAAGGTTGATGATCTAGATATCTGAAGGATTTAACCACTAATTGTTATTTGTTAATATGTATATAATAAACGTAAAATGTGTTTTTTATTTCTTAAGTGTAGAATTCCCTTTGGTTCTATTGAATGTAAATTTTAAGTTATTAGTAGTCATTTTAAGAGTAAATAAGATATAAATTTTAGATTATTGAAAAAATATAAAATGATATCACGGAAAAAAAATTGTGTCTCGCAATAACACGTAAAATCAACATATGACTATATGAGCATATACTCACGGGTTGACGGGTAACCGCGGGTTAACCCTAGCTTGGTTTGTTTTCTACTAGGGCTAGATATACTAACCCTATCCCCGGCTTGTTTAGCCAACGGGACAAGCCAGGCGGGTTAAAAACAACGAAGCTGGTCAACATTAGCGGGTTGAAAATTGGCGAGCTCTAGATAAAACTAAATGCATCGAGAAAAATTATTCGAAAAATAGCTAAGATGTATCCGGTTAGAATTGGATAATGGACTGAATTTTTCAATAATGCTTTACCAAAGCACTACATTGACATAGGCAAGAGATGTTTATTTTTACAACTCTTATAGTTGCAGCATCGGTGCATAGGATACGCGAGCCTGGTTTATTGTGGTGAATTTGCATTTAAATACTCATACGAGTGTCACATTTAATGTGGTTGGTTTGTTTGAAAATGGTTTCGCTAAGGTAAATTTCGGGTGTGCGGGTGAGAAACATTTAAACCCTAAACAATGTCTTTGCAAGGGAGTACTTTAGATTCGAGAGATCAATTTGTATATATCCCACCCTAAACAAAGAAAATGGTTGTTCCGGACTTGCTTCGGTCACAAAGTGGAGGAGAATGGGTTGGTTTTGGGGAGGAAGCAAAGGAAAGTGGTGAGACTAGAATAGTTCATTATGGAAGAGTAGTTGTGTTACTACGACTTGTATCATAAAAACGGAAGGAACAAAATGGTAAGCTAGCAAGTATTTTCCGAGTATTGTATATTCTCGAATGAACTTGTTGTTATGTGGAAATAGGTAAATCTATTTATACAAGCTCATGAAACGACTGTCTCATTATGGGATAGATAAATGGGTAAGTAAATTTGGGAGGAGGTGATAACCGCACGTACCAATTATTTTATGTAAAACCGTTGAAATTGATGTTCCATAAAGCCGTAACGTATGGAATGGATGTCGTTACTTTACCATTGCCTCTCACATTTACTAACCGCCTCACCCTTATGACACTTCCTTATGACAGGCATAGTGTACGCGCACGTTGTAAACCGCCAAACCAATACCCAAAGAGGATCCCCAGTTTGTGATATGTGTTTCATGTCTCGAATTTTTTTGTGGAAAACATATGGCATGTCGTTGTTTCTGGGATGTTAAGTTTAGGAGACTTGGTAGTTTGGTGACCTTCGACGGTCGAGATCTTGCATCTTAAAAGGAAAGGTATCCGTTGATCGTCGCACGCTTTCGTTTGTTGGTGGATGCATAGGGAAGGCCAGCATGGGGTGCGTTTAGCTGGCATGCCATTGGTATGGCATGGTGGCGCGTCCAGGTTGGCATGTCGTTAGCATGGCATGGTTTGGCGTGGCCAAACTTAGGTTTTCGGGCCAAAGGTTACCATGCGTTGTCTGGTAACCTTGGATGGATAGGATTTGCTCCTGGGTTGAAGGGAAACTGCTGATTATTGCACACCTTCGTTTTAGTAGCCGCGTAGGGAAGGCCAGCATGGTGGCGCAGCTAGGTTGGCATGGCATGGTTTGGCATGTGGGGCCAAGGGCGCGGCTAGATTGGCTAGGTGCGGTTTGGCTTGGCATGTGGGGCCAATGGTTTGCCATGGGCGCATGGTGTGGCTAGGTTGGCTAGGTGCGGGTTGGCTTGGGATGTGGGGCCAAGGGTTTGCCATGGGAGCATGGCGTGGCTAGCTTGGCTAGGTGCGGTTTGGCTTGGCATGTGGGGCCAAGGGTTTGCCATGGGCTCATGGCGTGGTTAGCTTGGCTAGGTGCGGTTTGGCTTGACATGTGGGGCCAAGGGTTTGGCGTGATCCAAGCTAGGTTCGTGACCAAGCTATGGTTTTGGGCTAAAGGTCATTTGGTAAAATTGACGGCCAATATTTGCTCCTGGGATTTAAGGAAACCGTTGATTGTTGCATGCCTTAGTTTTGTTAGCCGCGTAGGGAAGGACGATGTATGCGGCGCGGCTAAGTTGGCATGCGGCCATGGGGAGGTGTGTTTAGCATGGCGCGGTAGGTGCGATTGGCATGGTTTACCATCGGCACAGGGTGTGGCTAGAATGGTCGGCATGCCTTGGCGCGGTTTGGTGCAAATGGCATGGTTTACCATCGGCACAGGGGTGTGGCTAGAATGGTCGGCATTCCTTGACGCGGTTTGGTGTAGTCGGCATGGTTGGACATTGACACAGGGTGCGTCTAGCATGGTTGGCATGCCTTGGCGTGGTTGGTGTGGCTGCCATTGTTTGCCATTGGCACAGGGGTGTGGCTAGCATGGTTGACATGCCTTGGCGCGGTTGGTGTGGCTGGCATGGTTTTCCCTTGGCACATGGGTGCGGCTAGCATGGTTGACATGCCTTGACGCGGTTGGTGTGCGGTTGGTTTGGCTGGCATTGTTTTCCTTGGCACATGTTGTAATTAGGGTTTGGCTTATGGTAACCCTAATTGGTATTAAAACATACCCATAATTTTTACGACACATTAAAGGTTTCAATAAATTCGCCTAGTAAAAGGTTATTACTTAAATGCTGTGAAGTCATTGTCTAACTAGGGTTTAGGGTTTTACGATTTTAACCCTAGGCTAAAAACCACCATCAACATTAAGTCCCCTGCTTAGCTCAGAACAGGTGCCTTGTTGCGAGGTAAGCATATGATGGTGACAGACAAGGACGGAATCGAGACGTAAATCATTACAGAGATGGTCAGGAAAATCCGACTAACCTTTTTCTCGAGGTGAAGAGAGTTTTTGCTTCCCGTGTTGGCGGCCCTGTGTAAGTCGTAATGGGAAAGCAGACCATGGAGAGGTGAAATGAAAATTGCCGGCTTAGTCTAGTCATACATCTCCGAGGCGAAGTGAGCGCGGTCTTGGAAAGCAAAGTATAATGGACGGCTTGGCTCATGGGGCCAAGGGGTGGCACGGTCTTGGAAAGGCAAGCGCGTGGATGACATGGTATAGTAGGTCCATGATAGTGGAGCGGGCACCCTGGCATGGTGCGGCCATGGTAATGGAGCCGATGGCTTGACGCGTCACGAAAGGCATGCACGATTCGCTTAAGATGGTCGTTGATTTTTCCTTTGCTACTCGATCATTTATTCGATGCCAATGGGAAATCCTTTCTCTTTAAAATATTTGGCATTACACCCTCCTATCCCTCCTAGCTTTCATTGGGGTTTGATGAGCGCTTCGCTTGAGGTCACATTTCTGGCCATGATTCTATCATGTTCATTTATTCTACCTCGCTGCTTTCTTCTTCCTTAAGGGCTTCTATAGTATTTATCAAACATTGGTGGTTGTGTCATCTTCCGGCCTTCAACAAATAATTCTTCCCATCAAGTCCAATCTTCATCATGTCGATCATAGCGAATCGCTCGCTCATCGCGAGTTTTCCAGCCAAATGTGCCAGGCTTAATTCGTGATAGTACCCCCACCCGCGTCGTTCGGGTCAAGAAAATTATACCGGTTTTTTCTTATTGATCAACAAGTGTATTTTTATTTTCCGATGAATAATGAAAGTTTTCCTATGTGTAGAGATATCCCGTCGAAAGCATGTGTTACTATAATTGACGAAGATGATTTGGTTACCCCTTTTTCTTGACTCGATCCTAACAGCCGCCGCATATATGGAGACCTCCCGACCTAGGAATTTCTTGCCATGAATATTCCAATGCAGGTTTGTCGTTTGGAACCCGCATGAGGTGTATTTCCTCTAAATACCAAAAGCGTTGGGGTTTCTCGTGAGAAAGAATTCGTAACTCTTTATACAAAGATATGGAGGAGATAACGGCCATATTGCCACCAAGGACATGGTGCAATATTCTTCAAATCCACTTTAGTTTCTATATTGAATTGTCTTTTGCCGATGGTTGTTAAAATGGAGAGTATATCTATCTGTGTCATTGTGGATGCAGTTATTCAAAAGTGGAGAATATGGTGTCTACCTGTGAATATCTGAATTTCAATGTTAGTTGGTTGCGACATCGTCTTGAAATTGTGAAAGTCGACGAGAGGTATTCTTGTTGGCGTGGTCCCTGCAATGAAAGCTATTTTGAATGAGAAGAAAGCCTACATGCATGGGTGCAGGAAGGTGGAAGAGTCAACTGCACTTGAATAGAAGGATCGAGAGATATCAAAGTCGGTTAAAGATGATGCTTTCCAGAGATTACAATCTTTTGGACAGCCTTTTTTCGAGTTATGTGGTTGTGAGATGTTCGGTATCTTTCTAAGTTTCGAGCATGCTCTTTCTTCTTTTTAAAAAGAACAAGAAAATTTTATTGATTTGCTTCAATCAAATAAAAGAAAAGACTCAATATTTTGGGTATGGAAGAAAGTGGAGGATGCCTGGCTATCTCGTGTTTTGTGATCTTGGTGAGGCAGGTTGTGTCAGCGAGTATGCCTTGGGTTATTTCCCCGCTGATGACCGCTTCTAGTTTTCTTACCCATCATCTTTAAATTTAATTTGTAGCACCCATTGTTGTATGCTTTAAATTTTATTTAAGAACCTTCCCATTTTGTTGAGAATTTTGGTGCAGAAGCGTCTTGCTGAATGTGTTTAGCATGCTTAGTACCAAGTCTCCTACTTGAAAAATTCGAGGTTTCACGGTTTTGTTATATGCTCTGGAAACCCTATTTATGTATGCTTGTGCGTGTTCTTCAGCTTTCGCCCTCCTGGGGTCTACATTGTCCAATTCTTGGAATCGGCACTCAAGGCTTCACTTCATTCCATCGAACTCTTCTTGCTTCGGCAATCTCGGTGATGTGATTTTAATTTCCGTCGGAGGATAGCGTCTGCGCCATAAATGAGAGAATAGGGAGATACCCGGTGGAACTTCTTGGTGATGTCCGGTACGCCAAGAGTTCCATTGGAAGTTTCTCATGCCATGTTCGAGGATTATCATGCATTGTACGATGAGGATTCGGATCGAGTTTTGTTGGTGCTTTCGACTTTCCCGTTCCCTTGGGGGTAGTATACGGTGGAGAAGACTTGTTTAATCCGTATTCCTCGAGTAACTCTTATTTCTCTTGTTAGCGAAAAGGGGTGCATTGTTGTGATAATATGCTTAGGCACGCCAAACGGCAGATAATGTACTCCTTAATGAATGTCATACCGTGGTTCCGTTCTCGTTCCTCGTAAAGTTATGGATTCACCCATTTGGTAGCACTGCTGCCGTTATTATGTACTGATTTTTTGAGGATGGCGGATTGATCTTCCAATGATGTCAAGTCCTGGCTATGAAAGTGGCCACGGATCGCTTATTGAATGTGTGGTAGTTTCCCAGACATGGATAAGGTTTCCGTGGATCCAAATTCGTACCTCTAGGAAGAAAGAAGATGCCATCCTCCATGGTTGGCCGTGAGTATTTCAGCATCCGGAGAAATAATTTCCGATTTCCTTGATATTCACCTTCGTGCATCTCTTTCAAAGATAATTGGGATCTCTCTTCGCTCAAACATCGTTAAGACTTCCTCCAAAGATTTTACTTATATAAGATCCCTTCGTGAAATACCAACCTCTCGACCTTTGTTTTTATTTTTTGTCGATCCTCTTATTAGTGGGGAGTATGCCGACATGAAGGTAATCATAGACAGCATTTGTAACATACTCGTATAAGATCATTTCACAGAGTTCCTAATCATTTTATAGCGCTAAATAGGTTCTTCCTTGAGACCAACATGTCCATTACCCATTGATCGACATTTTCCCCACTTTTCATTAGTACTCTAGGAATGACAAAAAATGGCTCAAAATGGAATAGATAATGGCTCTTCTAGAAAGCTTAGGGAAACATCATGCTAAAAAATCTATTTTTCCCTACTTTCTTCAGTCCCTCACGCTGAAACCTTTCTAATCCTATTATTTTTTTTGAAGTATCAACGTCGGTTTATATATATATATATATATATGTATTCATCTCGATCTCTCCTTACCTACAGGTTCTTTTATCCTTCGGCTGATTGAGAAATACAAAAACATCAGTTGTAACAATAATCAAAGTACCCGTCTAGTACCCTCTCAATAATGTGTTCAATATAAACATCATACTAAATCTCCGCAGTCCGTTCCACATAAATAAAAAATATACTCACTGCATTGTTGCACATTTTTGTTTATCCATTTCTTTAGATTTCCTAAATAATATTTGGAGAATACTTGCAACCCAAGCAGTAATCATTGATATGCTAATACCTTCTAAAATATATGTTACAGCAGGTTCTAATTGAAATCTAAAAGACCAAAATAAATTTGAACATCTGAACTTTTTCAAAATGTACTTGCTGAAATTTATCATAATTGAGTATACTAAATTGATTCATGAATCTATAATGTTGTCATCAACCTGTCATCATGCATGGAACGAAGAATTTTGACATCATGAAGACGTACGGATGTTTAACATAAGTTACTACTTACTTTTTAGTTATTCTGTGACAGTGGTACAATTTGACAGAGTTACAACTTGCATTGATCAAATCTATCACCCATTCAATATAAGTAAGCAGTTTGACCGATAAATGGATCTACATATATATATTAGATATACCCATTTTTCCATATAGGATACCCCCTTCCAAGTTCCATAACTTTGGCATTCTTCCGATAACCATCCATCATCAAGGTTACAATTTTTTTCTTCCACTTTATACTGCAGCCAAAAACGGAGGAAATGGATTAACATTTAAACTAAACAAAATAAATGTTCCCAATTATGCGAGGTAAGTTTATTTATGTGTAACAGGATATAAACGTAGTAATTCCTTATATGGAATAAACGTCACTCACCTTTGTTAGGTTATAAAGGTGGTACTCCTGTCCCTTGTAACCTCTTCGAACATTGCATTATGGAATTTTCCCAATATCACCTTTATACTTCCTTATATACCAAAGGTGTACGCAACATTTAACTATGAATTCCCTTCTATATGTTCATATAATTCACAACCAAAAATTGATCAGCAAACTCCTATTTGAACGATAGATCAACAAAATCTTTAAATAGATCTCACCGCTTGTTAGAATGTACGCTTTGTTTCTCTTCTTTCAACGGAAGAATGCATTCCCCGATAACATATAAAGATCATATAAATGCCTGATATTATAGAAGTACTGACGCTTGTCACTATTTTTACTGATATCATAGAAGTTACCGCCTGATAAATCCTATGGATGTCATTAGTATTTCGAAGGTATGTTATTTCACGGTAAGAATCATGTATATTAATTTAATTTCTTACCGGCCATATAACCAAAAATAAGTAAGCAACAGAAAATGATATTCTTTTTTTTTTTTTGAGAAAGGAAGGGTATATTGAAAGAAAAAAGAGAAATGTATAGGGTATTTAAAATGATATTCTTTTTCGGTCTTCCCCGTGCACTCTTCTATTTCGTTCATTCCATAATTCCCAGCAAATGGCAAAAGGCAAAAGATGCCAAACCATCTTAACTCTTACTACCGTTCCCTCCATCCTCCAACTTTGCATTAGAGAGGTAAAATTGTGGGGCATCACCATTAACTCGAAAAGCTGAAAAAAATAGTCCCAAAGATGAGAAGCCCGGTTGCGGTGCATAAATAAGTGCTCCAAAGTCTCCTTTGATGTATTACGAAACGCACAAATTCGATTGAATTTCTACTCCCCTGTCTTGTAGCATACTTCTAGTTGGAATGGAATTATGTAAAGTCCGCCCAAAATAAGAAAATAACAGCAGGTGGCACCACCTTACTAGCCAAAATACGATGATAATCCCGGTCGGCTCCAATTCAGTTAGCTTATTGTAAATACTTTTGGCTGAAATAATTCCTTCCAAACTATCCTCTTCCCTTGAGTAAGACGCACATCCTCGAAGATCGTGTTTAATCTCTAGTAGATCAATCCTCTCCATGGGATTTAAAACCCTACTAAACTGGAAGGCCCAACCATTCACCCGCATCGCGCCACCGATACTGCTTTTGAACAATGATTCTATAAACCTTGATACTTCTCTCTTAAAGATTTTTTCTCCTTCCTCAGTCATCCCAAGACCTTATTGTTCTGCCATCTTAACCTTTGTATTCACAGAATCATAGAAAACATCTTTCACCTTTAAGATATCAAACCACATACTTTTGCTGCCCGGTATCTTTGACCCGCAAGGGAAGCAAACAGTCCATCTGCTTTTGATTTCTCACAAACAATTCGCCTCCACAACGCCGTCTTTTCCTTGCAATATCTTACATACCCTTAGCCAACAACGATTTGTTTATAAGCCTCAAGCTTCGAATCCCCAAACCACCTTCTTCTTTGGCCTAAAATTCTCTTCCATGAAACCCAACTCATCTTCTTTTTAACATCATCCTCCCCCACAAGAATTTCCCTCAATATAGTGTTTAACCTCTTCTCCACTGAAGACGGCATGTAATGCAAAGACATAAAGTACACAGCCAGGCTCTCAAGAGAACTTCTTATCAACACAATTATGCCATCTTTGTTCAGAAATTTTCTCAAGAAAATGATATTCTTTAGTGGGAGATGTATAGAGATAAACTGAAAGATCAAAGATGGCACAAACTAATGGTTCTTTGGATCAAATCTCATTTTAAAACTTCATGGAACCAAAAGATTGAAATAACACGATTCACCTGGTTATGTTCCTCCAGAAGACATGCCTCTCATTGAGTTTTATTGAAGTTTCCGCCTCTTCCAAATGGACTCATTGAGTTTTGTTGAAGTTTTCCCCTCTTCCAAATGGACCAAAGTCATTCGAATCTATGTGATTTCACGGTACGAATCAAAGTATATTAACTTCTTACCGATCATATAACCAACAAAAAATGAGAATCAAAGTCTATTAACTTCTTACCGATCATATAACCAACAAAAAAATGAGAATCAAAGTCTATTAACTTCTTACCGATCATATAACCAACAAAAAATGTGAATCAAAGTCTATTAACTTCTTACCGATCATATAACCAACAAAAAATAAGAATCAAAGTCCATTAACTTCTTACCGATCATATAACCAACAAAAAATGAGATTCTTTAGTGGGAGATACATAAAAATCAAAGATGGCACAAATTAATGCTTCTTTGTATTAAAAAAAAATAAAAGAATGAAATGAAACGAGATTTCTCCTGGTTTTCTTCCTCTAATAGACACGCCTCACATTTTCTAGTCTCTAACAAAAGAAGCACCCCACCCAGCACCGAACTTCAATGTCTTTTATACATCTGAAGAAACATGTCTTTTGGGAAGTGAGATGTCCTTTCTTTTAATTGGACTCACTTAGTGAAAAGGTTTCTCAACTGAATGTACCATTTGGCAACAAATACGGTTTGAAACGCATCAATTTCACACCCCAAAATACGAAGAGGCGTATGCTAGTTTTGTTAGATGATATGGCGCTGACATGTAAATATTAGGTGATGTTGCATAACAACATTTCAAAGTGATTGAGGTGCGGCCACATCAGCATAAAGATCCTCCTTTATATAAGAAACAATTGATTTAGAGTCGATCAACAAGGATATATTATGGCACAACAAGCAAAATAAAGTAATATAAATGTTTATACGTATACATGTCAACTATACTTGCATAAGCACAAGAACACTTTGATATATTATGTAATTGGTTTGGTCAAAATTACCTAACAATTAGTTGAATTAATCTTAAACTGGCCAGTAGTCTTTTTTTCCTCTTCACATGGATGTACCACAGACATCACATTGATGGGGGAAGACTCACAAATGTGAGCCACTATGTGCAACACGAAATGTCGAAACCTTTACGAGCAATAATCACAATGCGGAATAATACAACTACGACGATGTAAAAAACAACCACACAACACTGGTAATAGCGTGAAAACGGAAGTGATACACCCACCTATGTTTTCACACGTGCAAACTCCGATAGGAGATCAGTGCAGATCGTGGAAATGCTTCTCTACATTGGGGTTATAAATGTTGTTATGGTTGGTCCCACTATTCTCTCAGTCGGAATTATTTATCAGAAGAAATCTCGGTAGAGGTAGCATTTTCCACGTGGAAAAGAGAAGATTAAAAATATGATTTAACAATAAAGTCTAAAATTATTAGAAAATTTATGTAAGAAACAACCACACAACACCGGCAATTACGTGGAAAAGAGAAAACTTAAAATGCGATCTAACAGCAAAGTCTAAAATTATCAGGAAACTTAGAAACTAAGTAGGCAAACATAAATTTCAAATGAACAATGGATTATGCAAATCAGAATAGGCTTTACGCTTCCACATTGGTGGAAGGTCCACCTCCAGCACCATGATGATAGAACATGAGCATCAGAGGAGACTACACAGATTGAGAGAGAGAGAGATCTCTATTGTCTTGTATATTTCGATTAACAAAACTGCGAAAGTACATATACAAGGTTTATAAATGAAAAAGAAAGGCAACAAAATATACAAAAGATACGTACAAAAAAGATATGTACAATATTATGACAACACTAAAGATATATCAGTTAATGAAGAAGATATGACAAGATACTATAGTATCTTGTAACACCCCAGACTCAAGGTGGTCTTTGAACTCATTTGAGTCCGAAAGCAAGAACTTCAGTCTAGAAGCGGATGCGACTTGAGTAGATAAATCTGCGCAATTGAAAGTGAGCTCACATGAGGAAGAGTAATTGTTCCACGCTTAAAGTGATGTCTTGTAAAATGACAGTCTATCTCTATATGCTTTGTTCTTTCATGAAAAACATCATTATGAGTAATTTGAATTGCGACTTTGTTGTCACAAAATAGGAGGTGTAGTCAGAGACATGACAACACCCATGTCACTAAGTAACCATCGAAGCCATATGATCTCAGAGGTAGTATGAGCTAGAGCTCGATATTCTGCCTTCACACTAGAACGAGACACAACAGATTGTTTCTGCTTCTCCAGATATAAAGAATCTCCCAAGAACAACGACCCTGTAATAGAATCTCTATCATAACATCCCACCCCTTTAATCTGAGATCTGGTATGCTCTAAGAATAAGTTTAGATTTAGACGAGAACTGCAACCCTGATATAAGGTTCCCTTGAGATAACGGAGTATTCTAAGGACAGCAGCATAATGAGTAGAACGAGGAGTCGATGAATTGGCTTACAATATGAACTGCATGACTTATATCAAAGTCGAAGTAATGGTTAAGTAATTGGGACTTCCTACCAATTGTCGATACAATGTTGGATTAGACAAAAGCTTTCCATCCGTGGGACCATGTCTCGACATTCACTTCAAGTGGAGTATCGATATTTTAGCATCGGTAATCTTGGTAAACGTGCAATGATTTCAGATGCATATTTAGCTTGAGACACTAAGGTAACCATTAGTTGATTTGCTCACCTCAATACCAAGGAAATATTTGAGTGGACCAAGATCCTTCATTTGAAAACATGCGCTTAAATGGGTTTTAAGATCTGATACCTTCAACATCCCGGTGATAACCATATCATCTACGACAACAGAAGAATAACGATACCCTTGCTCGATGATCGTGTGAACATTGCTGAATCGTAATAACTCGTGTAAATCCATAATGGAGAATTGCACTACTAAACTTTTCAAACCAGGCACGAGGTGCTTGTTTTAGTCCATAGAGAGCTCGACCAAGTTTTACACCTGATTTGGAGCATGATCTAGTCCAGGAGGAGGTCGCATATAGACTTCTTGCAATTCTCCATTAAGAAAAGCATTCTTCACATCCATTTGGTGAAGATCCCACTGTCGAACAAGAAAGATTTGCAATGAGTGTGCGGGCAGAGTTACCATGCGGGCAACAGGAGCAAATGTTTCTTCATAGTCTATGCCATATTCTTGAGTATACCCTTGAGCAACAAACGAGATTTGCACCGTTCAAGGCTCCCATCTGACTTGGTTTTCACTTTGTACACCCATCCCGCTTCCAACAACAGATTTTCCAGGAGGAGATCTACCATTTCCCACGTACCAGCTTCCTTATGTGCGGTCAACTCATCTCGTCATTGAATCCCCGGTGATGGTATAAACGGCTTCTCTAATTTCTTGGTTCATAAACGAGACATAATGGTGGATAATGAGCATTCATAATCAGAGTACTTAGCTGGAGGCCTTCGATTACGAGGTGGCAATGTGTCGACTTGAGAGTGAGAATCTCTTTCCAAGGCGTTGTTAGGAGGAGGCATAGAGTGGTCGGACACGGCTGGAATCTGGTGAGTATCATCTCGTATGAGGATCGGACACAGTACTAGAGATGTACACGGGTGTTAGATTCACTGGAAAAAGGATCGGTGTAAATGAAATTCTCAAAGAAGAGGATTTACTATTTGGAAGAGACCAAAATGGAACCTTTTCCCAAAAGGTTACATGTCTAGAGACTCCGAAGTTTCTATTAACGGGATCGTAGGAAACGATACCCCTTTTGTTCAATACCATAACTTAAAATACACAAAGAACATTCTTTTGAGTAAGCTTATTTCGTTCACGCTCGGGAAGAAGGACAAAACACGTTGAACCAAAAACTTTAAGCTCAGAGTAATCTGGTTTCTTATCATAAAGGCATTCATAAGGGGAAATACCTCCAATGACGGATGTTGGAATACGATTGATAGTATAAAAACAGAAGAACCTCTCCCGAGAAATTTGATGGGTTGAAGGTAAAATTAATTGAGTTCTAGCTGTTTCGATAATATGACGATGTTTGCGTTCTGCAACCTCCGCTTTGTTCGAGTTTGATGCAAGACGATTGTAATAATGTCCCTTGAGTTTTGAGAAAATCTTTGAAAGAGTGGATATATATTCACCTCCTTGATCAGCACGGAAGATTTTGACAGATTTACCAAACTGAGTTTTAACCATAGTTGAGAAGGCTGCATATAAAGTTAAGAAATTACATTCTTGAACTAAATAGATAAACCCAAGTAAAACTAGAATAATCATCAATAAAGCTCACATAGTATAGTGCACCTCCTTTTGACATTCTTTGAGATTTACCCCAAACATCAGAGTGAATAAGAGCAAAGGTTCAAGATAGTTTTTGAGATGCTTGCATTAAAAGAAAGTGCTGGTTGTTTAGCAGTTTACAAGAGATGCAACTAGCTTCTTTGTCTACTTGAGTATTACCTAGTAGACCTTTATTGACCATATATGAGAGACGAGAGAGAAAAGGAGACATGACCTAGTCTAGAATGCCAAGACATAAAAGGAGATATGGAATGAGATGTAGATGTTATGACAACATGATTTTCGGGTTTTGATGGAATAATCAACGTCTGTAGAAGATACAGTCGACCCACTCTACGGCCTATCCCAACTAGCTTCCACATTTTGAGATCCGAATAGCACAACCAATAGGAGAGAAGACAATGTTAAAACCTTGATCACATAGTTGACCAATTGAGATGAGATTCATTGTAATCTTAGGAACAAGAAGAACATCGGAACACAAATGTTACTTGAATCTTTAACTACCCCAATATGACTGGCAGTTACAACAGTTCCATCAAGCAGTGTGAATCTTAGAGCAACAACTGACAAAGACTCAAAAACTTTTGAATCTTAAGTCATATGATTGGATGCTCCAGTCTAGATACCATCCAATTGAGAAAATGAAGAAGTAGAAAAGACTGATGCGAGTTGCAGTATTGTTACGCAGCTGAGAGAGCTTGTTTAATCATCTCTGTATATCAGCAAGGCTAGGTGATGAAGTATCAGACATAGATGTCATTTGGCGTGATCAGATGGTAGTGCTTCAACATATGAGACCGGTGTAGCAGAAAATCTACTAGAACCATTAAACTCTGGTTGCACCATTAGCATTTAATCTCGCATGTTCCTGGAGGTTGGAGATGTACAATTTCTGGTAGAATGCCCAAGTTCTTTGCAGTAGTTGCACTGTGTGGTAGGAGTGTCTTGTGATTAAAAAATGGGTGGAAGAGTGCGATTCTTTGCTATGTGACCAGCTTTCTTGCAGTTATGACAAACAAAGTTGCGAAGAATCACGATGTGTTGCAAATCTATTCTTCCGATTGTTAAAGTTTGAACGAAATGCAGGCATAGCAAATACTCCCGAGATCTCTGGCTTGATCCGTTTGCGTGTTTCTTCGATCGGCTCACCAAACAGTTTTCTACGAGAGGGAAGGGGTGAAACGATGAAGAATAGAACTCTTCGGACCGATTCAAACTCTCTCTTAGAGCCATCAAGAGTTGAACCAGTCTTGTTTCTTCTCTATACTTTTCCCATATTTCCGAATCAGTTGTCCATTTTGGCTCCATAGTGCAAGTTGATTCCAAATCACGGACATCTCGAGTGAAAGTCGAAATCGATTGATCTAATGGTTGCTGAGAACGAATATCTTGTTCAAGTTTGTATCTTTGAGCTTAAAAGTTAATTTGTGTGTACCTTTTCGAGAAAATCCCAAGCATCTTTAGCAACTTCAAAGCTTGTAAGCTGCATACGATTGAAGTAATCACGTGTTGCCAATCCAAGTCGGAATCTTGTGGTTGTTTGTCTCCCAAGTTTCAAGAGTACTTGCCGATGTTTCTCGCCTTGTCTTTGATGATAGAAGTTGATTCCTTGGGTTTTGTTTCAGTTCCATCTATGTATTTCCACATGCTTTGCCTTTGAGAAAACTTTTTCATAAGAAAAGACCGGTGAGGTGTAGTGGTACCATCTAGTTTTGCAGAATAGGCCTAAAATCTTCGCGTGACATGATTATCGATGGGAGAGCGAGTAACTTGATTAGGGTTTACAAAGGCGAAAATAAAAAAAGAACGTTGAGACACAAGAGTATAGAGGTTCTTGGGCGGCTTGAGAAGATTGTTTGTTTACGTGAAGGTGGCCTTTCAAGATCTTGCCAAGCGCTCGATACCATGATAGAACATGAGCATCGAGAGACTATGCAGATGAGAGAGAGAGATCTCTATTGTCTTGTATATTTCGATTAACAAAACTAGGTACATATACAAGGTTTATACTTAAAAGAAAGGCAAAAAAATATACAAAAGATACTTACAAAAGATATGTACAATATTATGACAACACTAAAGATATATGCAGTTAATGAAGAAGATATGACAAGATACTATAGTATCTTGTAACACATGACACCTTTCGAGTGTTTTTGACAAATCTTTAACTTGATTTTCGTGTACTTGCTTAGCATTCTTCTCCTGGTTCAGCCGCTCTTGCAGATTTGATACTTCGTTATTCAACTTTACTTTTAGAATCGGATTTCACTTGATGGTCAGAAGCTTGCTTCTCGGTCAATATTAATTAAGAGGGATTGACAATACCAGGTAGTCGAACGTTCCCTAAACCTTTTTCTTTTAATAATAAACAGTGTAACATAACAGGTCTATGTAGTTTCTGCTATATTAGTTGAATCTCCACTCAACCTACTTAGAAACCATAGTTATACATGAATACGTGTGGGATACACAACAAACACATTTCAGTTCACACACTTACATCAGGTACGTAACGCACAAACACTAACTCAACACAGTGAACACACTCTTTAAGTATTACATCTCGCCTGCACTTCGTCAATCTATACCACTTCCAACACCACGACATTCTTCGAGTTTTGCTGTCAAATCGAGAACTTGTGTTTTGGAGAGCATTCCTATCATTCTTCTCCTGGTTCAGCTGCTCTTGCAGATTTGTTACTTCATTATTCAATTTATCTTTAAGAGTTGAAATTTCTGCAACTAGCTCAGAAAACTTTTTCTCCCGGTTCAGTTGCTCTTTCAACTTTTTCTCTGAGAATGGAATTTTGTTCTACTAATTCGGACATGTTTTTCTCAACAGCTTGTTTCTCCAGCCAACATTGTTTCAGAAGGATTAGTAATACCAGGTAGACTATAGAAAATCGAGTCATCTTCCTCTACTCGTGACCAGCTACCTGTAGATTTAGAATAATCCCAGTAAACCACAAAACCTTGACAATTTCCTTCTCTCAAATTTTTTTTTTTTGTCGAAAATTTCCTTATCTCATAAATTATACGAGTATGTAACAGGCATGCTAAGTAGTCGGCTTAATTTGTCTAAATTCTGACCAAAACAACTTCTAGCTAGGAAGGTATATGCTGGGTAATAAATAATTGGTCAGAAGGGTTAAGAGTTATGACCAAGCTCAACACGTTATGAATAACAAATTAATCAAAACTTGACCTCATCAATAGTCTTATTTTGCCTGTTCTCATGGATATATACAAAGCAGGCAAACAGGAATTTCAAATGAACAACTAGTTGATGCAAGTTGGAATATGCTTTACGACCTTTGGACGCACTTAAAATGCAAAATGAACAAATGCACACTTTTACTTAGCGAAATGAGATGGTGGCTTACCTGATCCTTCCATGATCGTCACAGATGTGCTATTTGGATAACTTAGCACATCAAGGTTCTTGAAAGGAACCAAGTGACTAGAGACAGTATTGCCACTCGTCCATGGTTGCACAACGGCGGATCCACCCCTAGCACCACTAAACACTTCGAGTTTGTCGTCAAATTGGAAACTTGAGCTTGTCTATCATTCTTCTCTGGTTTAGTTGCTCTTGTAAATATGTTACTTCACTATTCAACTTAGTTACTCATAATCAACTTATCCTCAAGATCGGAGATCTTTTTCATCAGCGCGTTTCTCAGCCAATTTTATTTCATAAGGATTCATAATACCAGGTAGACTATAAAAAAAAAAAGTCGTTTTCCTCTACTCGTGACCAGGTACCTATATTACAATCACTATAGCAGATCCGGTAAATCACCAAACCTTGACAGTTTACATACTTAGTAACTTTGCCATCTTCATTTAACCAAGATTTGAGAGCTTCGTAATCGCTGTCTTGGTTGTGGCCCAAAGAAAGATGTCTCGAGAAATCAATAACTGCTGAATTGTTGAAATCTCCCCGTCAAGAGGAACGTTATACTTTTATCTATCCTGTTTATGTGAAACCTATGTTCGGAACCCTTGCATCTTAAAAACAATTTAGAGGATCTCTATACCACGACATAGTTATAGCTTCAACAAGAGAAATCTAAGCTTTGTAAAAAGAAAGGAGTGATCAAGAGGAGATATGGCAATTTCTCCTTAACTGATCCTTAACAAGAGATCGATCAAATATAAGATCGGTATATGCTTTGAGTAAACAAAGATATAAATTTATATAGATCAACAAACAAAATTCAACTATACTTACATATCACGCAGAGTCTTAGACCACTTGATTGATATATACGATGTAGTTGGCTTTGTCAATATTCTGATCAACACGGATTCCAGCTAGGAACAAGGTATATGCTGGGTAGCTATAGATTGTGACCCTTGTCAAAATGAAAAAAAAAGCTATAGATTGTGACAGATCCTATGTAAACTGCAGGCTCAACACTTGTTGAATTTTGATTATGAATATCTTATTGATATATTTTACGTTATGTGCGCGCTAAACTGGATTTCTTAGGCATGCATCAGAATGGACACATGAAAACTTGTTGAAAGACAATGAAATTTCATACAAGATAAGAGAAGATTTGTATTATTAGATGCGAAACAGGGAAAAAATAAATTCAAATGAACAACAGATGATACTAATTGGAATCGGCTTTACCACCTCTGACACACCCAATGCAACATAAACAAAAGCAAACGTCAATTTCAAAGAAAAAACAAAAAGCAAACAACCAAAAATTAATGAAATGATGATAGAGATTGTGAATTTCTTCAAATGAATGGTGGAATTAATCAACCTTTCTTGTGTGTTGACAAAGACATCTCCGAATCCAATGGCTTCCGGGCTACGTATTAACACCTGCATTCTTATACGAACCACAAAAAATCTGGATTGAACCTCGCCTTTTCACTGTCTGGAGTCAACTCTGAAACATTCACAACCACTATAAACTTTCCTCGGTAAAAACGGTTAATTAAAACATTTTTGTTGTCACATCTTCAACAAATTTTGTTACTTAGTTCATATATTTTTTGGGCAGGTACTTGGTCTTTCCATGATAGCCACAGGAGTATTTTTTGGAAGATTTAGCGCATCAAGTTCCTCGAAAGGAACCCAGTGATCAGGAACCGGAAAATCATTCAGCCATGGTTCCACATCAGCGGATCCTCCTGCACAACAACAACACTTGTGGGCTTTGTTGTCAAATCGAAAACTTGAGCTTGCCTATCATTCTTCTCCTGGTTTAACTGTTCTTGTAAATATGTTACTTCAGAATTCACTCAACTAAATCGGAAACTTGAGCATACCGATCATTCTTCTCCTGGTTCAGCTGCTCTTTTATATTTGTTACTTCATTGATCAACTCATCATTAAGACTGAAAATTTCTGCTACTAACTCGGAAAAAGCTTTCTCCACAACTTGCTCAGACAATCTTACTGTAATAATACCTGTAGACGATAGAAATCTGAATCATTTTCATCTACTCGTGACCAGATACCTGATTCAGTTGAAAAATTCCAGTAAACCACCAAACCTTGACAATTTACATACTTAACACTCTCAGAGTTGAGCTCAAAAGAATTTTCAATTAAGCTAGATTTGAGAGCATTATAATCACTCTCTTTTGTTATTGCCAAGATAAAGATGTTTAAAGAAATCTAATTTTTCTTGTAATACGACATCTCCTTCGGTAAGAGGGACGTTATACTTTTGGTAATCCTCGATACCCAATATCCGTAGCTCGCATCCCAATGGTATATAAACAACGTAGGATCTGTATACCACGACATTATTGCAACAAGAAATTTTAACTTCTGAAAGAAAAGAGTTAATGAGGATATGAGAACTTCCTTATCTCCTTTAGCAAGAGATCAAATGCTATGTATATAGAGCTCTTAACCACAAACTAAAATATGCGTTCATACATAAAAATGTCAACTATACACTTAAAAATCCTCAAGGAGTTCTGTTCACATGGACAACTTGATATATATATATATATATATATATATTGCATGTTAAGTAGTTGGGTTCGTCTGAATTCCGATAGCACGACTTCTAGGAAGGTGTTATTAGCTAATAATTGAATCGAAAAACATTTATTTTACATCAGGCAATACGCTGGCTATAGCTTGGTCAGAAGTCTAAACTAATTAACCTGACATCTTAACACAAATCTATTGCCGAATAATGACGATGATTAGTAATTATTCCACTGTGACAGATCCGATAAAGGCTCAACACGTTAAGAATATCAAATGAATTAAAATATGACCTGATCAATAATCTTTGTGCGTGTTCTCATGGATGATATAGCATAGAAATCATACTAATATCAATGTCATCGGGAGGGGTGAAGGCATTCAGATAAGCACCACAGATATAATGATATCACTTATTTTATTCAGGAAATAAGTTTGCGACGTTTATCACTCGAACATGTATAAGCGTTCCTTACTGATTCTGTGTTACAACACAGTTTTTGTAATTTTGTTTTCTACCACGGTTTATAATTTGGTTCTAATTTGAAGTAATTGAATAGAGATGCAAAAAATACAATTAATGATCAGGAACAATATCACCGCTCATCCATGGTTGCACATTTGCGGATCCGCCCCCAGCACCACAACACTCCTCGAGTTTCGCTGTCAAATTGAGAACTTGTGTTAGGAGAGCTTTCTTATCATTCTTCTCCTGGTTCAGCTGCTCTTGTAGCTTCGTTACTTCATTATTCAAATTTTCTTTAAGACCGGAAACTTCTGCTACTAACTCGGGAAACTCTTTTCTCAACAGCTTGTAATTTCTCACCCAATACTGTATCAAATGGATTGGTAATACCCGGTAGACTATAGAAAATCGAGTCATGTTCCTCTACTCAGGTACCTGTAGATTTAGAATAATCCAGTAAACCACCAAACCTTGAAAATTTACAAACTTAACATTCTGAAAATTAACCTCCAAAGAATATTCAGCCAAGTTAGATTTGATAGCTTCATAATCTCTATGATTGTTATATCCCAAAGAAAGATGTTTGGAGAAATTTAAAATGTATACAAGCTCCACATCTTCTCCTTCGAGAGAGGGGAATTATACTTTTTCGTAATCCTCGATATGTGATATTCATCTTTCGTCGGATAACAGCAACTTATAAACAACCCGGGATCTTTATACCATGACATTATGGTCACTCACTTTTTCTAGATTGCGAAGAAGCAACAAGAAATTAGAAAAATCTAGATTTTTGAAAGAAAAGGTACTGGTGCAAAGGAGATATGAGAGTTTCATGAACTGATCCTTAGGTCAAATACAATGAACGGTGTATATTAGGAATCAATCAACAAAGATAGATCCTCTCTTCCGCTCAACAAGCAAAATAGTTGAATTAAACAACTTTACTACGTCAGGTGTATGCTGGCTTATTAATGATGACGATATAATGAGTCTGAAATAGAGATGAATTAGTTACTACTTTATTTTATTCTGACGACATAATTATGAATAAACTGAATTAAATTTAACCTGGTCAATAATCTGATGCGTGCTTGCACTCATGGAAGCAATATTAATTATGGGCAGAAATGAGTCACAAAGCTTCATCTCGAAGGGATTGCTTATGTTATCAAAGCTATCAATGGTAGTTTAATTAAATTCAATAAAGTGGACAATCAGAAACATCGTTAATGATTTTTTAGATTTATTAGTTAATTTTGAAGATTGGCTCTGCACATTTGTGCACCGAGACACAAATCATGCATGTTGCAGATTCATTAGCAAAATATTCTAGGACTCTTGTTAGTGAGGAAGGATGGAGTATAAATTTTCCTTCTTGAATAACATTATGTCTCCAAGAGGATAAAAAAAAGGCATTCAGATAAGAAAGGCTGTTCACAAGGACAACTTGATGTACTTGTACTTTTTTATTTTTTATAATTGTACCTATCATGACATGTTAAGTAGTTGGCTTCGTCTTAATTCTGATAACACGACTTCTAGCTAGGAAGGTGTTGCTGAGTAATAATTGAATTGAAAAACATAATTACGTCAGCGCCAGGCTAAGGGACGGACGCTCCATTTTCTGAGTCGTGTCCGTGTCGACCCGCTTTGTCCAGAGACAGGAACGCGCGTCCGGCGCGCAATGTCTTGGCGCGTCAGTTTGGAGTCACTGATGAATGGGGTTTAAAGCGTGTTTTTTTTTTTTGAATTTCTTCCATTATTTTTACTATTATTAACCAAATGAAGAAAAACCACTACAAGAAAAACTGGTTTGAGCAACATAGCAGTTTTGGTTGCAAAAAGCCCATATTAAGTCGCTCTAACCATTATAGCTACTTAATTTGGCTCTCGCCGTTAGTTGCAAAAGGTGCGATTTGTACAAGTCTAGAGCAGCTACGCACAATCGCTTTAGTAATCAACCAACTCTCATGTAGCGTCTATTTTCTTAATTGCTTCATAGCTAGACCGACCTTACGGGAGCAAGCAAAATAATGATCGCTTTAGAGATAGACAAACCTCCGAGCAAGCAAAATAAACATCGCTTGATAGATAGACCAACCATAATAGAAAAGTGAAACGTGATCGCTTGATAGATAGACCAACCATAATAGAGCGAGTGAAATCTTGATCGCTTGATAGATAGACCAACCATAATCGCTTCCTAGCTACATGTGTTTTAGGGGTATGTTTTGTAATCAAGTATAGACTTTGAACACGTCAAAGTTAGTTGCTCTAACTCTTGGATATTAGATGTTAAAAGGCTTTCCGATCGACCGATTCTTATTCGGATGAATAACAAAATGACATTTAAATTAATACAGAAAACAAATATGAACCAAATTGAATAAAAAATTAATTTAATTAATTTTAATTAACTCAATTTACAAGATCATTTACTCAAAAAGAAATTACAATCTCAAACTTTTACAGAAAAATAAAAAATTAAATAATATCCGGAAAAAAAAATGCATTCACATTAAAAAAAAAAAAAAAAATCCCATTAAAAACACTTTAAACTTGAGGATGAGGAACGCCATTGATATAAATATACTTCTCAATCTTGAAAAACCCATGAAAGATATCGAATCTCCTTTGGACTAGCTTAACACTGGTCAATCCCTTGGCGTATATCCCTTTTCATCTCTCGCCACTGCGATCCCAAGCATCGAGTGTTGTGCATCTTTGGTCATTAGAACCTACGGCTCAAATGTTGGGGTCTCAATAGTTTCACCGAGCGCTTTCTTCCCTTAAACCTACAAAAGGTATGAAAATTGTCAAAGCAGATTAACCATAGTTGATAAATCAAGGTGATAAAAGTAAAGTGAACATATTTTATACAATTGGTAATGTAGATATCATGCATCACTTAACCTTGAGTTTTAAATGACTTTGAGAATGTGACATTGTCCCTTAATTCTTGAAAAAACATAAAACTTCACTTACATGATTGATTGAATAAAAGGTTGATGTTTTGGACGTGTAGCCCACAAAGGTAAGGAAAACTCTAACTCTAGCCAATCTTGGATAATTACAAATGAAAATATGCTCTAGTTCCGCTTGACGTGTATGACGTATCTAAACCACATCTTTGATCAAACCAATAAATCATCTTTGAAACTGAAGTACATCTAGTTACAGATGAAAAGAACCTCTTCTCGTTACATTATATTAAAAGAAAGGCGGAAATCTGATCTAAATGGAATGCATGCTTTTAAGAAAAAATCATAAGTAATATTTGCTAGGTGATGAACTCATCTCAAAAGAGAAATCAAACATGTGAAAGAAACCAGCAAGTCAACAATTAACAAGGAAAGGCTTAAATACGCATATTTAATCACAAAACACCACATGGACAAAGAATTAATTCGGTGTTTGAAAAGAGTGAAGAACGGCTCACCCCATTAATGAGTTACGTCGATTTTCTATATTTCTTGTTAGCATCACTTATTTGTACTCTCGTGGATAGTTCACTTCGTGCATCCATTTCGGGAGTATGTCTACCAGGTATATTCAAGTTCTCAATTTGAACAGATTTAACAGAACCATGTTCAACTTGTCATTATCATCGGCCTTTAATGGTGTCCCAGGAGGCTGACAATGTATGATATTTCAGGTGTTTCACGGTCTTAACAACCATCATAGAATCCATAGCCTTTTATTTTTCCGAGTGAAAGCAGAAAATATTCAAAGGATAATTAAGCACAGCTGTAATCAAATTTAGAACTGCTCTTATAAACATGTCATCGATTACCATCATAACGAATTAGAGACTTGTTGAGTCCATTTGGTCTCAAGGCTTTATCAACCAAACCATCGTATATTTAGCGACCTCAACTTGCATTCTGCAATATCATATCAAGTGAAGTTCAAATCCACAATAACCTAATACTAGAAATTGCAATAACCAAAAAAAGTTGATCAACATACACATTCTTAGTCCAATCATGCATGCATTATCAAAAGCAACGGAACCTGGGAACTTTAAGAACTTAATAAATCACTTAAGGAATGATGCTTTGTATTAAGGTGATAATATCCCCTGAGGTTGCACTGTCATTAAGTTCCACAGACTTAAAAACTTGAAACTTGGTTGGAAATTTGGTTGCTCTTGGAGACATATTGAAGTGATGTAGGTGCAGCGTGGTGGAAACTTCGTAGAGGGAAATTGACCTTTTCGCGGATCGGCCAAATGTATGTACTTCTTAGTTAGTGAGATATTGATGAGCCTGAAACGAGAGATAATAACAAGGTTCAAAACGCCTCCTAGGGTACATATCTGGCCCATTATGCAAACTAGCTTTTTTCCAAAAGCAGTTCCTTGAGCACTTGTTTTAAAGTGCATACGTATATGTTCTACTGAATCAGATGTGAGAAAACAGGCCTGAAAAAATTAGAGAAAACACAAAAACATTTTCAATGAATAGAGGTTCTTACCCAAGTAACTAACATGCTCTTCTGCACCCTCTTGTCGGGTGCCTTTCTCCCGGTAAGAAGCTCTAGCAATAGGATTGTTGGGTTCATAAACAACGCTCGTGCAAATGCTATCCTCATTCTCCGACCCTCAGAGAAATCCCGTGTTTTCTTAGCTTGCATCATCTTGTTAAAACCAAGACCGAACAAGATTTCAGCCGCATGTTTCTCGGCGGTTAAGCATCAATGCTTCCTCTCATAAATACGTTCAAGATGCTCTCCACCCCCATCATCCTGAAGTCACAAAACACAATATTTGAACATGAAATTAGGATTGCCCAAAATTTCCCAAGACAAGAAACATGCACTAACTACATAAAAACACACACTTAAAATGTGCCAAAACTTGAAAATATCCTTCTTTCTCCGATTTAAATCCTTTCTTCATCACAATTTATAACCGCCTCAAGTCAATGAAAAAACAAACAAAGTCATGTCGAATCTTCAATATCTCTGGTCAGATAAAAATATCCCATATGCTCTAGAATCGGAAGCTACGAATATCTCTAGAGAGTGTATAAACCTATCTATGAGAAGGGATTATCAAGCGACGTAGATTTACACAACCATTCTAATCAAAACCAAGCAAACCATCGATTTCATCAGCTTCAATGAAAAATACAAACACAATAAGATAACATCATTGAGAAAAAAAAATTACACCATTAATGAACAGAAAAAAAAAACTCAATCGGATGTTTAAAAAAAAAAAAACGATTTGATTTTAATCTTTAGGTCATCAAGAATGAAAGAAAATAAAAACAGGGGGTTTAAAGAAATACCCAATATCAAGTATCAATAGAACCTAAAAGGAACCCAGGTTAAGGATTCTTCTTCTTTAGTTGATGAAACTTCAAACAAACTTATGAATCTACACAGAGAAAACAAAAATTAATAAAATTAAAATCTATTTGTATCTGTAATAATAGCACATGAATTTGAATCAGATGGAAGGTTTCGGAAAATCATCACAGATCCAACCTCAAGCTTTCCATATCCTCGATCCAGATTCAATGGCTGCAGCCGCTGCTCGATCTTCTTTGTATTATTTGATTTCCTCTCTCGGCAATAATTGCAGCAACTGATGTTTTTAACTCTCAATTTCACTCTCAATTTTACTCTCAAGAACACAATTGATTTTGTTTTCTGGGTTTACTGATTAGGGTCGAAGAGTGGAGGAGGAAGATGGATAAGAATTGTTCGAGTGGTTGAGAATGAGAAGCAAATGCTTCAAAAAAAAATAAAAGTGAATCCGAGTGTAAATGATGGACGGACCAGATTTCGTTTGATCCATTCATGCGGATTGAGAAAATAATCTGACGGTTGAGATTGTATTTGTTATGCTCATACGGATTGAGCCTATTTGTGTTTCTCTTTGTCTTTACTCCGAACTCATGTATTCGTTTTTATTATCAACCTTCGACATGAAAAAAAATCCAAAAAAAATATTAATAAATTTAGGACATTGTTATCGACATTGTTATATAAAAAAATTCAAAAAATATATAAGAATTAATCGGGAAAATAAAAAATGAATTCGATAATTGTTGTGTTTCTTTGTGCTTTCTCTTTATGCTTCTGGTTTGGATTTCGACTAGCCACATAGGTCATGAAGTAATTTGGAAAAGTCATACAGATCATGAAGTAGCTTTAGTTCACACTGGTAAACTCGGGTTAGCATTATACATCATGAAATCGATGAATATGAAGCTTAAGGTTGATTGAACTATGAACCAAGATATGGTATAAGCGACAAACATAAAACTATGAACCAAGAAGCTCAAAAAGTTTGGAGGGTTTGACTTCAAATTAAGCATGTTACCATCAAATCGATAAATATGAAGCTCAAGTATTGATTCGAACTTCAATATGCGAAAGAACCTATAAATTTGTCATATTGTATGCATATCTGTCCAAGAGATCGAAACATGGCCGTGAGTGGATACTATAAAGTGAAAACCTTGTAATTAAGATCACAATCCGTATGACATTAATCTAACTAAATTATTAAGCGAGCGAATATATTTACATAAAAAGTAAAACTCATGCGGATTGTCATTTTATCCAGCGACCACAAATTATGATCCTAATGACATTAATCTGGTCAATAGAGAATTAAGATATATAATCAACGGATATTAACACAAGAATAAAACTCATACGTATTGCCACTTTATCAACGACCAGACAATTCGTTTTAAATTGGAACAACATTTTAAATTCCCACCACTTTTTTAGGATGTTGAATCTCCCCAACAACTGGCCGCGAGTTGAATACTCAAAAATTTGGTAAAAATTTGGTAAAAATGTCCAATCCACTACCCTTATCGGAAAATAAGTAACGACGCTAGTAGTGGTTTTGGCAGCTTTATTTTTCATATACTAGGTATTGTCATCCAAAGGGGTGTTGGTGCCCAACTTGTTGTTAGGTTTCCAACCAAAAGCTTTGTTTGAATTGTCTCTAAAATAATTAAAACATAAGATAATTACTTGAAGAAAACTAAATATTATAAATTGTTAAAATCACCATATTACCCTTACTAGAAATAAATGTAATAAATATTATGGAGACCAGACTACCCTTATCAGAAATAATTAAATTAAATATTACTAACTTTGAAAATGACCATATTACCCTTCATGGAAATTGGTAAAATAAATGTTACAGAGACTGTGAAAATGACAAGACTACCCTTCATTTGGCATAAAAAATTTGGGGCAAAAATATTAGGCGGCAATTTTGGCAGAACAATTTAAATTAGGCGGCAAAGTTCAAATTGGTTTGAATTAAAGCTTCCTTCTCGTGGGAAAATTCCCACCACTTGTGTATAGGTCCAATAAAAACTTGGTAGTGGTCTAGTTGACTGCTTATCATTCATGCTCAGAGATCGAAACCTATCCACAAGTTGACTACTCTAAGTCTAAACTTGGTAAGAAACGACGAATCTATCCATTTACGAGGTAAGATTCCTTGAAATATTTTGAAACATCAAACAAACCTATGTTTGCATATTATATGCATACCAAGCTCGAGAGATCGAAACCTATCCATGAGTTGACTCTATAAGTCATAAACTTGGTAGAAAGAAGAAACCATCCATTTCTGGTGGAATTCCTCGAAATATTCTACGAAACCTTAAAAAAAAATTATTTCTGCTTATTGTATGCATACCAGGCTTAGAGATCGAAACATGGCCGCGAGTTGACTACTATAAGTCAGAAACTTGGTAAGAAGGACGAATTCATCCATTTACAAGTAATATTTCTTCTAGATATTCTACGAAACCTTAAACAAACCCTATTTCTGCATAAATGTATGCATACCAGTCTCTTAAATAGAAACCTGGCCGTGAGTTGACTACTCTAAGTCAGAAAGTTGGTAAAGCGAAGAAACCATCCATTTTACGGGTAAAGATTCCTTCAAAATATTTGTGAAACCTTAAACAAACCTTATTTATTTGTATATTTTATGAAAATCAGGCTCGGGAGGTTACGAGTTCAAACTAAGCATGATACATCATCGAAATCGATAAATATGAAGCTTAGGGTTGATTGAACTTCAAATGTGGTATAGCATCATACAAACTATGAACCAAGAAGCTCAGGAGAGTTTAACTTCAAACTTAGCATGGTACATCATCGAGATCGATAAATATGAAGCTTAGTGTTGATTAGAACTTCAAATATAATATAACGACATACAAAGTATGATCCACAAAGGTCTGAGAGGTTTTGAATTCAAACTTAGCATGTTACACCATGAAATCGATAAATATGAAGCTCATTATTGATTGAACTTCAATATGCGAGAAAGAACCTATTACGGCATATTGTATGCATCTATAGCTCGAGATCAAAACATGGCCGTGAGTGGACCACTATAAGTTGAAAACCTTGTAATTAAGATCACAATCCGTATGACATTAATCTAACTAAATTATTAAATGAACGAATATATTTACATAAAAGTAAAACTCATGTGGATTGTCATTTTATCCACGACCACAAATTATGATCCTAATGACATTAATCGGTCAATAAATTAAGATATATAATCCAACGGATATTAACACAAGAATAAAACTAAATACGTATTTCCACTTTATCCAGCGACCCATTCGTTATAAATTGGAACAACATTTTAAATTCCCACCACTTTTTTAGGATGTTAAAATAAGAGCCACTTTTAAATCGGTCAATAAGGATATGGTTGTTGTTGACTCTTATCCTTCACGTGTTTGTTGGGAACTTTGTTTACTGAAGTGGTTCAAGTGAAACCATGGAAGATATTCATACATGTTGAATGCTTGAAACCACTCAATAAAAATTAAAATCGATTGTCTCTAATGGTGGTGGTGGCTAAACTTAATCGCTCAAACAGGTTAGACCAACCAAACACATTTTGAGTCGATGGTCATCATATCTTAAAGTAAGTAGCGACTTACCCTGAAAAAGTGGTTGATATATATTTATTTGGAAAAATATTTCTGGCAAAACAACTATTGGGGTCGCTAAAAATTAGTGGATATATAGTAAAAGCGACCTAGTAATCCGGTGAGTAGCATCTTTAGTTGCTTGAAAATCTCATATAATCTCTCTAATGAACGGGTGGTCGCTAAATTTAGTCGCTCAGATAGGTTTGACCAACCAAATATTAATTGAATCTGGTCATCTAGCTCGAAGTAGGTAGCTACCAAACAAAAACAAGTTGCTATATTCTTAGGGAAAAGCATTTTCACAGAGCTAAACTACTCTATGTGGTCGCTCAAGTTAGTGGATATATATGAATACCGAGCCGCTAGTTTGATGGTCGCAAGTTTAGTAGCTTGATTCTTAAAGAGACCAAAATTTTGGGTGCTTGCTAAGATTTTAGTTGCTTAAGCCATGTTTTCTTGTAGTGAACGTACATTTAAATCAATCATCTAGATCTTTATTAAGGTTTTGTAATTGGAAATGACATCACTTATACTCTTTGTTGGGCATGTGTTGTTCTAAGAATGCATTTTAATTGTGCCATGTGTTTAATAGTGATTGATTGCTTGACCTTCGATGTGTATAAACAAACGATCTCTTCTTTTCTTTTGAAATTTATACATATGTATCATTATTTTCTAATTTTTAAAATCGAAACACTTAACTTTGTTGTACAAATACATGATTATATATATAAATAAAATATGTATATACGTGTCCGCGTCCTAGTTTTTTGAATTTTGTAGTGTCGCGTCGTGTCACGTCTATGCAACCCATGCGTCGGAGTAATCCCGCTGGCTGGCGAGAAGTCTAATCTACTTCCTCTATTTTTAAAAAATAGGTTTGTTTATTTATTTGGATGTTTCAAAAAAATAGGTTTGTTTCCTTATAGAGAAAGGTAAATGTTATTAGTTTATTAACTTATCGATTTAGGAGCACTTTTCTTTTTCTTTTTTTTTTCTCTTAATATGAAGAGGTGATCACTTCTCATTACGTCTTCTCTTTAATATCAAATCAATGGGCCATGGATAAACGGGAAAAACTATCAAAAGTGGTTATATTGAAACTTATGCGTTAGTTAAGACTTAACTGTTAAGTAAATAATTAGAGATTAGCACCTCTTATGAATAGCTTATAGAATCAAGTTGAGCATTAGTGCTGAATTCTTGGATCACTTAATCTTTAAAAAAAGTAAATAATCTAGAGATTGCCGAGCAAGTAATTGCATGGGTAGTTTGTAAGCCGATACCACACCAAGAATATCCGACCAAGCACTATACATAGAAGGTGAAGATCATTCATAGACGTGAACTACATTGGAGGTAGCCAAGGCCTTGAGCATAACTAAAACTAAAGGACCAAGTAAAGGTTTACATCTCAATATAATGAAAGCGAAAGTATTTTGGTCTTCTATTGATCCGAAGCACAGCCGACAGTGTTTTCCCTCATTATTGGTAGACCTTCTAGTGGTGTTAAACTTTGGGTGGACCTGGTGTGTTTGGATTTGAACTTTATTAATGATCGATCTTGAGAAGGGTGAACAAAGTTGTTCAACAAATGGCGCAATCAAAAAACTCAAAGCCCCTCAAAGCGAGATGTTATTACTTTGCAATTTCACTGGTGTGTCTAGATTATATTTTGCATTGTGAACTACCAATCAATGACCACCCAGTCCCTAATGACCATTTACTTAAGTGCCAGGACTATAATCAATGGTGGACTTTTTCAATGACCATTTGTTCTCTTAAGACAACTTGATGCAAAAAGGCGTACTAATCAATGGTTGCTTGTCTTGGCTCTTCAATTATATCAAGTATATGGATTACCTTACTTATTGTAAAACCCCTCCTTCCATACGCTCCTGTGGACTTAGTGAGTTAAGAAGCAAATCTCAGACCAATTTTCTATGTCTGTAAGAGATTCCACTTTGTGGAAGTGTAACCGTGTCAAGCATGCACAGGATTATTTATTAATTGTACCTTTTAGTGGTCTCAATCATTGCCTTGGGCTAAATGATTCAGAGTTGTGCTTTGCTATCGTCTTGGCAACCCACTATTTGTTGAGAATGGTTTAAGCACAAGTTGTAACAGATTTATGGACATCTTTCGGGACCACGTGCTTCATTGTGCTAAAGATGTTGGACTTACGTTTCGACATGATCTTGTTCGTGATGTAATCGCTAATTAACATTTATTACAAAGCTGGGTTCGGGTTGGAGAAATATTGGCCCGTTAGAAAACGGGTTAACCCGACCCGCTAGCTTAGCCAAGTAGGTACAACCCACGTAACCACGCAATTATTAAGATATAGGCGCGTGTCCCTCCCTCCCCTCCAGCCATACGTATGCATTTTCCTTTCCTAGGTATAAAATTAAAAAAACCCTAATCTTATCCTCTTTTATTTCTTTCTTCTCTTCTTCTTGTCCGTCTGCAGCGCAGCGGCCATCTCCTGCTGAAACCCTGATTTGATTTCCCTCTCGCGATTGCTCTCTATTTTTCTCATACTGCAAGCTAGTTGATACTTGATATCTTTGGAAAGACGATACAGGTTTTTTGAATCGATATTCACGGATGAAGAAACTTTTAACTCAAGTTACTCAACGATTTGAAATCGAGAACCTTAGTTGTTATGTTAGACGAATAGATTATAGGTATTTTCTTCAGTTCTTTCGCTGAATCCGCTCTTTCCTTTTCTTTTTCAATCTTTAGTTTTATTACTTCACCGAGGTTATTCAATTGATGTGATTTATTGTTTTATTTTATATCCTTGGTACTTTAGGTACTCAAGATGTCCGTCTGCACCGATTGAGCATCTTCATCAACTGAAACAGGAGAGTTTTGAACGAGGTAAAATTTGAGGTAGTAAATTAGTAATTTCGATAGTTTTGATTTATAAAAAACCAATAATTCCTTGTTATTTGCTTAGACAATGTTGTTTGATTTAGGTAGATGTTCTCTTATCTTGAGATTATTGATGTATGGGAATGGGACTATGGGTATTTTGATTTCTATTGTGTTATGGCTCATTTTGATACATATGTGATGTGTTTACTACTTTACTTGATGAATCTGGATGTGGATGTTTTTGTGAGTTGTGAATATAATTTCCAAACATTTCAATCTTGTATTCTATAATTTTAGGATCATAGACCTAATAAATTCATTTGTGTTGTTCTGTAATTTTAGGATTCCCAATGTCAAACATTTCAATATTTGACAAATCTAAGAATTGAGTTCTATTGTGATTTGATGAATGGGGATTGAGAATTTGAGAAAAATGGGTTTATAATGGATTGTAGTTCAGGTGGGATTACAACAGCGGGTGCCAGTACTAGTTGTCTACAGTTTCGTGCATATTGGCATTAAAACCTTATAGTTACTGGTTGTCTGATTTGTATACAGAATCATTAAAACTACTTATAATTAAACCCTGATTGTTCACAATTGGACAACAATGTTGTTATTTTGGATAAAAATATATCAATTGCAGGCATGTTCCTAGTAGTAATTTCTCTTATGCTTATTTCTGCGTTGTAGTTTGGTTCCTCAAGCGTATCACCATTAGTTCTCTTCACATGACCATATCCTTGTTGATTTCTTCCATAGTAATTCCATCACATTTGTAACTTATTTTAAAACAGCTATACTTTTCATCTTCTTCTATTAGCATTATCAACTGTAATAATGTGTTTTTTGTTCATAGGTATCATTTCTTGAATCATAATCATTTTCTTAAGGTAATCTTAAAATGTTGCACCCTAAGCCAACCCTTCTCTCAGTCGTCAACTAATTGACTTTAGTTTGTATCGGAATCATTAAGACTACTTATAACTAAATACGATTGTTCACAATTGGTAACAATGTTGTTATTTTTGGTAAAACGTATCAATCATAGGCTTGTTCCTGGTAGTAGCTTCTCTTATACTCATTTCTGCATTGTAGTTTAGTTCCTCAAGCGTATCGGCGGTAGTTCTCCGTACATGACATCTCCTTGTTTATTTTTACGCCATATTAATTCCTTCCATTTGTAGATTGATTAACTGTTCTGAACCATAGGTGCATATGTTCCGTCACAGCATACTTCTTCAGCTTCTATGACTTGTCAACTGTTATAATGTCTTTGTTTTGTTTGGGTGTTAAAGGACTCAAGTTTAATCATTTTCTTAAGGTAATCTTAAATTCTTACCTTCTCTCATTTTACTTTGCAAGTTTTAAATAATGTGATTTGAAAGTGTTTTTGAGCATGTTTTTGGACAGTTATCACTTTTTTTGATTAACCACAATATATATTTTGTGCATGAAGTAGTTATTAATATCTTTATTGTTGGAAAGTCACCATTTTAAGCAATGGTGTAATATGGTATTACTAGTACTAGTGTACTACGGTCTCAAAGGGTATTTTTCTTTGTAGAAGAAGATATGTAAGTAACTAAGTATGTAACTGTGTTAAGACTGCAGACTGCATCAAAATACTAAACTAGTGTTGTTAGTTATTTGTGAAGTTTTTCAATTTTCTGGACTCTGGAGCATTTCCTTTCATTAAGTAATTTAAGTTCTTAAATTTGTTGCGACTGTTCACTGTTGAATCTATTGATTGATGTATAATATCAAATGAATTAGATGAAATTTATGTTAGGTTGCATAGTAAGAGCTTTAGATGGCTTTGAATGTTCTAGAAATAGGACGAAATCATAGAAACGCAGTCAAATTTAGAGTTGGTAAACGGCAGGTTAACCCGTGAACCCATAAGTTTAACCCGTTACGAGCACGGGTTGTAGAAACGTCCACCGTGAAGAATTTCAACCGCGGGTTTAGACCGTGTAGCGAACCTAAACGTGTAACATGCAGACGGCCAGCCACTTCGTTTGCGACTCTACACTCAATGCCAGGTTTCGATCTCAGATCCAGGGTATGCATACAGTATGCCAAAATAGGGTTTGTTTAAGGTTTTGGGAAATACTCCAAAGGAATCTTACCTGTAAATGGATGGATTCATCGTTCTTACCAAGTTTCCGACTTATAGTAGTTCACTCACGGCTAGGTTTTCAATTGGGTTGGGGTATGCATATAATATGCGAGAATATGGTTTGTTTAAGGTTTCATAGAATATTGAAGGAATCTTACTTGTAAAAAGGATGGATTCATCTTTCTTACTGAAGTTTCGACTTATAGTAGTCTGCTCTAGCTTACATATTTGCTCTTGGAGCCAAGGTATGCATTCAATATGCGGTCGGGTTTGTTTAAGGTTTGAGAGAATATTAGAAGGAATGTTGCACGTAAATGGATGGATTCATCGTTCTTCGATTTTTAGACTTATAGTAGTCTCCTCACGTGAGATTTGATCTACGGAGCGGAGGTAGCCATACAATATGCGAGAAAAGGGTTTGTTTAAGATTTTTGGAGAATATTCGAAGGAATCACCCCTACGAATATTCACAAAACCTTAAACAAACCTATTTTGGCATACTATATGCTGCATATCCGATATCAAAACGTGGCCGTACTAGACTACTATAAGTCGGAAACTCGTTAAACGATGAATGCAACAATTCATTAGGTAAGTTTCCATGAATATTCTTTGAAACCTTAAACAAACCATATTCTGGCATATTGTATCACATACCAGCTCGAGAGAAACTATGTCGGAGTGGACTTCTATAAGCCGCAAACTTGGTAAAACGATGAATCCATCCATTTCTGGTAAGATTCCTTCAGAATATTCCCCGAAACCTTAAACAAACCTTATTCTAGCATAATGTACGCATACCTTGGGTCCTAGAAATAACTGAAATTTCAATTTTCAAACGGGTACGCAAAAGAATTTCCATGGATTTTGATCGGTATTGTATGATACTCATACTCATGAACTAAAACAGTTTTGATCTAAGGAATGCAAAATTTGCAAACCGTGGCTATGAATGGTTGGATTTATCGTTCTTACGAAGTTTCCGAACTTCTTGGTTCATAGTTTGTATGTAATTATAGTTTGTATTCTATTGCTCTACCATTTGATATCGAATCAGCTTTTTGAGTTTCATATTGTTGGTTGATGATGTATGCAGTAAGTTTGAAATTTAGAACCATCCGAATTTACGTGGTCCATCTATAAGTAATCTTATGTTTTGGAATTAGGTGCATGAAATAAAGCTAACTTCATGACTTGTATGACTAGTTGATACTTCTGGCCTATGACGATAAGTTCAAACCAAGCAAATCAAACAGAAGCAAAGAAAGCACAAAACATAAAAAGCACAAAGAAAACACCAATTAACTAATTCATTTTCATTTTCCAAATTCATTCTTTCAATTTATTAATATTTATTTGGATTTGTTTTCTATTTGGTTGATAATTCAACCGAATACATGAGTTATTAATATAAATAGAAAATAAAATAAGCTCAAGATAACAAATACAATATCAGCACGTCGATTGTTTTTCTCAATCCGTATGATTGAATCAATAACCGAAAATCTAGTCAAATCATCATATAGATTGATTCACTTTTTTTTGAAGCATTTGTTTCTCAGGGACTCTCTGTCGTCCTTCTCTTTCTATCTCCCATGCTAATCTCTTAGTGATTCTTATTTATCCGCCGCTCTCAATTCCACTCTTCGATATTAAGCTTAAGGCTTTGTTATATTTCCAATTTCCTCCATATGGAGTAATCATAAAATCAAAAAAACTATTGTTCGAAATTTTATTCTCTAGTAGCGAAGATTTGATAAATTAAATTTTGTTTTCATATTTTACTAACCTCTCACTTTAAGATTTGGAGGAAAACAACAAGAGGAGGTATTGAAATGAATCAAGATTTTAATTTTTTAATTGATTTCTGTTTGGTTATATTTTAAATCATTTAGATATGATAATTGTGATTTTCCTTTCTCTTATGTTTAAAGGAAAAGTGAAGTGATCTCGTGATTGATTTTATTTTTAGTGAAATCGTTCAATCCGATTTTTTGCAATCTCGTGATTGCTTTGATTTTTGTTTTTACGATCCGTGTGATGTAAGTATGCGGGGCGTGGATCGTTCATCTGCTGCTGGAGTCATTTGTGTATTCATGGAATTTAAGGTAATCAAACCGATTACTTTATACAACCCAAATGTTGAACAGTGATTTTGTATTTCACTTAGGGAGATTTCAATTGTGTGATATTTATGAACCAGTAGTAGGAAATTACAAATTTTATCAAGTATTTTAGGATATGAAAAGAAACAGACGAATTATGTTTGGTCAATTTAGAGTTGAAATCAGACTAGATTGATTGTTATCATCCAAGAACTAGAGATTTAAGTGAGGGTTTTTGAGGCAAAAGTGAGCATGAAAGACTACAAGCCAAAGTGAAGTTCCCAAAAATTGATGAAATTGATGGGTTATGGACATCCCCTGAAACACTCTCAAATGCCTTATCAAAACACCTACTGTTGATGTACATATGTTGCTTACTTTATTCCCATCGGATATATGATATATCCATAACATACTTATGAATATGCTATCTGATTCGTTTGCAGAGAGGTGAGGACAAGCATAACAACGAAGAACGCAACAATGTTATTGCACAGCACAACGAGTGATATTTTTTTGACAGACAACTAGAAAGTGGAAGAAAGCTGAAACAGATCAGATTTTTGCTCCGTCGTCGGCAGCCTCCCACCATCGCATATCAGAAAGACTAATTATTTTCCTGCACATCTTCTTTTACTTGGTTAATCTCTTCAAACTTTTTAAGAATGGGAAGTGGAAGGTGGACCAGGTGTTGGAATCAAAAACTTTGAGAGAGACAAAAGAAAAACAATGGAAAGACAAAAGAAAAAAGAAAAAAGTTGACTGAGATAAGATGCCGTGCCACGAGTTTAATGAAAATTTACATTTGTCCTTTCAAGAAAAATTACGTGCACTATACTTGTGTACATTAGAAGGGAATTTTTGCAAATGCTTTGAATGTGTAGACACGATTATTATTTTCTAAATGAGATTGTAAATTGAATTCTACATTAATGTACGAGGTTTTACAGTTT
Organism: Papaver bracteatum; assembly: GCA_023529315.1. NCBI lineage: Eukaryota > Viridiplantae > Streptophyta > Magnoliopsida > Ranunculales > Papaveraceae > Papaver > Papaver bracteatum. The sequence goes on from JAJJWX010003898.1 coordinate 42,424, forward strand.
TAATTTGATTACATATTTACTTTCCATTGAAATTTTAAAATTAGATTGAAAAATTAACATTGCTACCGGAACCTAATCAATGGTCATATGTTGACGCTTTTCAACATTATAATGATGGTTTGTCAAGAAAGCAGTCACCATAATATCGTCAAGGTGACATTTTAATAAGAAACGTCGTGGATGTCGATTACAATGACGGTTTAAGATACTTTATGACAGTTTTGGAGGTTAATTGGTGACGGTTATGTGATGATTCGAAGCGTCGAGTATAAAATGACCCCTACGGTGACACGACTTTGGTGACACTTTCAAATTTCACCTGAACTATCATGAAATTGATCTGGCGACAGTTTTGAAATGTCACCTATGTTGATTTTTCTACTAGTGTGTGTTGTTCGATTTGTAAAAGAGTTGGGTTTCAATTATAGCCAATTTAGTCATGTTAATTTTTTTACAATTTGTGCATCCAAGCATTTGATTATAGTGAATCAAAACATTGATTTGAACGACTTTTCATGTTTGCATTGAATAAGTCCTGTTAAGATTCTTGGATTAATATTAAGATCTCAAAAGACTACTTCAAAAACTAACTTCTCTTTTGAACAGGTGGTGTCCGCTTAAACTTGGTTGCTCAGGGAGGTTGTACCAACTTATTCATTTTTAGTTGATAGGAGTCTGTGCTTCAAAGTGAATAGCTACATGAGCACTGTTAAGCTGCTATAGATAACTTGAAAGAGTGATGTAGCGAGCAAACAAATCTGGTCGTGGCTAAATATTAGAGGACACAAGTTTGTAGCCGCCAAACTATCTGGCAGTTGCAACTTTGGAAGCTTAAACCATTAAAGCGACTAAAATTCTGGGCACTTGCTACGATTTTGGTTGCTTAAG
>JAJJWX010003899.1:0-267500 GCA_023529315.1 Papaver bracteatum
ATCAAGCACCCCAACTATTATTTAGCTACGTCCTCGGTAAAATTAAAATAAAAATAAAATCCTAATATTTATCGAAGGCATCAGTGATTACATACAGTGGTATCGATAGCCTTTAAACACTAGGTGGTGGCAGATTATAGTCATGGAGGAGAACTACAAGAGTATACCAAAAACTTTCGCTCAGGACCCTAGCTGTTTACATAACCTTGGAAGGCGCTAAAGAATCTCATTGGTTGCGCATACTTGATGACGTTACAAGGAAAGTGCCGATCGATGCAAATTCAATTGTTAGTACCACGAGTTTGCACTCAAGCATACTAAATTCATATAAAAGTGATAGAGCTCTACTCAGATAGTCTCCTTATGGACATCAATATCAGAGTCAAATAATCACATGGATAGATCAAGAAGATGGATATAGAGAAAAACATAGATGGTTTTGATGTTTACTAAGTGAACGGTGTTTCTATATCTGTCACGAAGGCCTCAGTCAAGATGAACCTATCCTAATGGTGAGATACTGATCGACTAATATCCACACTGCTAGCATATACAAGGGAACCAGTTGATTCGATAATCTAATTTTAGATCAACACATCTGGCATATACAAGGGAACCAGTGATTGATTTATTCACTGAACATTAACTTTTACAGCGCATGGTCAGATCTTTTGGATCCAAAGCGGCATTAGCAACATCGACCGATTACATGATGGTTCCGTGGATCTGCGTTCCATAACGTTTAAGCGACAGAGACATGGAGGAAACACACACATATTGCTATTCCCAAGTGTTAATTTTTATTCGTTTTGGTGCTGGTGGTGCGGTCTTTTTTTTTTAGTGACTCAACCTCGCTCTATTCTCACTAGCATGTGGTAACAACTTGAATCGTGAGCCCACCTAATCAACTTAGAGAATATGGTTCAAACAAGAATTAAAGACAAAAGCAGTGAAAAGGACTGTGAGATATGGTGAAACTATCATGTTATTCCTAACACCTGAGCTGCGGTGCTTTCATGAATGGACTCTTCTAGATGTTGTCATCTACATCGGTTGGTTCGCTCACTCTACTAACCAAAATGCTTCCATGCACTTAGATTGGTTAGTGCCATCATAATAAACTATAAATTTCTGAACTCACGTTTACTAATGCAACCGCTAAAAGTTTCTCTACCTGAGAACTAAATCTAACATTGTATCTTGATCTTAAAGTCAAATTAAAAACGTAGACAAGGAGAAAGCTGTTACATTTAAAGCAAAGAGATAAGGAAAGATATTACAATTATGCATGAATATTGGGTTGCCATCCCAAGAAGTGCTAGAGTTTAAAGTCTTGATGGAAAAGAAGAAAGGATTAGTCACCTCACAGAATCGATAAGAACGATATGCGTGGGTCATCAAAACCAAATAAAGCTATCACAAATAAAAGAGAATCATGCCACGCGCAAAATAACGTTGAATCAAATAAACTCTTGCCAATGTAAGTTCCTATTTAAGACAACTACCATCTAGTTTGTGATTCTGCGTTGGCAGGCTCTATGAAAGTGCTAAATAAAACGCTTGGGCTGCACTACCATACGTATCTAAGATCAGATTCAGGTATTAGAAGTCTGGAAAACTCAATACTGGCTTAAAGCGCACATTAGCATATAACTAAATCTTTGAGGATCGTTAAAGTCAATCATATTTGACTTACCGGGTTGACCACAATAAAGTGGTGAGTCTTCCTTAAACAAATATTGTGATTCATCTCCTAAAGTAATTAGGTTTAGTCCTCAGAAACTTAATGGTTGGCGTATGCTGAGAACTTATCGCGTTCCCACAATTGGATTGAAAAATATTTGGTGGGAAAAACAAAATCAGCTCTGGAGGTATCATGGCTCGGAGTAAACCACATTGCCCAGGATGGTTGGGTTTCATAATGCTTGGACTTCTCATATGGACATCACTGGGTTCCCAAGAGCTAGTATGAAGGTATCATGGCATAATGGTTGAGGCATATATCAGTCCCAAGTGAGGATCTCCATAAGGCTAAGGTATTTGAGAATGATAATCACCCCAAATACGGAAGTTGGAATGTCTCGACAAACTAGCTATAATTTCTCATTCTAGTCATCAGAATCACGAAAGGCAATTAATTTAAACATGGATTATGCTTAATTAAATCCTCACTCATATTTAAAAAGCTCTACGAGTTCATCTTCTTCATCTGAACTAATGTTTACAAGTATTTGGAGAAACTCTAAGCAATATTCTCAAAATAAACTTCGTTCCACAAAATATCATAAACTACATAAAAGAAATTCTACATACGTCTAAAATAGTATCTAAGTCAAATCCCTCGTCCATGAATGAGTGAATAATTGTTAGAAGTATTAAGATCCCAGAACCAAAATACTTATTATTATAAAGCTCGATTGGAGTAGCAATTCTCGATCAACATACCTCGATTTTAGCCTTTTATCGAAAATCCACCATCTACAACGATGAAAGTGATGGTCATTCTTCATAAAATGGGTCGATTTTAATCTCCTAAGGTACTTAGGTTTAGTCTCAAAACTAAATAATTGACACATCTGAAACTTATACGTTCCCGCAATTGGTTGAAAAATATTTGGTGGGAAAACAAAATCGATCTGGGTATCATAGCCTGGGTAAACCACATCAACCCTAGGATAGGTTTCCAACAACTAAACTTCCTTATGGACATCACTAGGTTCAGGAAAACGTGTATGAAGATAATCTTGTAAAATGGTTGAGGCACATATGTCAAGTCCCAGGTGAGGGACTTTTCTAAGAGTTAAAGCACATGAAGAATGATAATCACCCCCAAACTTAGAGTTTTCAGTGTCTCTAGAATGACTAGTCACAACTTCCCTAATTTCAAGGTTATCAGATTCCTGAAAATGGTCAATTGATTCTTCTAAGTCAGGTTCATCCTCACTCATCTCTACGAGTTCATTTTCTTTGTCTATGACTAATATTTCTAAATCGCTAGACTCAAAATATACTCGTTCCTCTAAACCATCATTGGCTTCGTAATCAAAAGGGAATACTACATTGTCTAAAACTGTGGCATCTCTAGTCAAATCCTTGTCCTTTTGAATAGGTGAATAATTATTAAAATTATTTGGATTTGAACTAGAAATATTATTATTATTAATTGGAGTACCAAATTCCTGATCACTATGCCTATTTATTTCAAATTCTTCGTCAACACTGTCCTCATCATAATCATCATTGTAATAACATGAAAATGGTTGAACCTCATCTAAAGTAGTGTTACCAATTCTAACTTCATCATCTTGATTATGCAAATAACTATCTTTATTTTCAGGGGTATTATTGGAAACTAAGATTATTTCGAGCAAGCCTTTCGTTCGTCTCAGCCATCATCTTGAGGGATTCCTCTATAGAAAGTTTTCTTTAGTTATAAACCAAGTTATTCATCTCAGCTATCTTACGTGTCGACTCCTATGATTTCCTGAGGGACTCTTCTAAAGGAGGAATAGGAACAGAAGGATCATAAAAAGGACTACTTTTCAATAGTTTCATGGCATCCTCCAAAGACGAAGAACTAGTGCTATAATCTTCTTGCTCGTATGATTGATGCGCATGTGAATAGTAATTGGGCTCATCATGGTATGAACCATAACCTTCAAAAGGCTGATGTTCCCAAGCACTATTCACACCATGGTCAAAGTAGTAACGTCCATTTTGAAATTCAGTCGGATATTCGTTGTATTGGTTATTGTAATGCCAGTTCGACATTCTATTGCAGGGGTGTGAGTTGTCACACAAAATAAAACCCACTAACAGGGGATTCGTGGGTGGATAGAGTCTTACCTCCAGTACCAGATGGGCGATGAACCGTTGAAGTCGACTCAGACCACCGACTCCTATGTCAGTGTACGAACCCGAGGGCCGAGACAGTATCGTAACTGACGTCCTTCCATGCAAACAACTTATTTAATTTTTAACCTTCCTTAGTTTTTTAAAATAATGTCCAATGTCCCAAAAATAAAGTTCAAAAGTATCCAAAATAAAAAGAAAATTACAAAAGTGAAACCCTTTTTACAAATTTAAAAATAAAAAAAGAAATAAAACAACTATTTACAAGATCTTCTTCTACACTCCCTTTTGATTCTCTTTTGTTTCCTTTTTGGGCTTTGCTCTTTCTTCTCAAGACTTCTCTTTTTCTTTAGCTCGTGATCCTAATATGAAAGCAAACAACACCGCAAGTGCACAAATTTGTCTAACTAGTAGAACGTTGGGCAAGTACAAAGTCGCTCAATGAGGAGTGTGAAATATTACTACTAACTAATACCAAAAGTAGCCAATCGACAAGATGATGTTTTAGCAAAAAAAAAAAAATTCGTAAATTTGGAAATAAAATGAAACAATAATAATTCTAATGATAAACAAAATGAGAATGGGGCTATTAGGTTTTTTTCACACCAATTAATTATGCAACTCACTAATCTTTAAAAATATATTTGCGTGCATTTTTAAATATTGTTTCTTCGATGTAATTCTCCTTCAAGCTTCATGTAGTGATCCTAAAGCATTACCTATCTATCCTTGCATACCACGCCTAGGGATTTAACCTAAAATGACATTAAATCATCAATTCAAAAGCATAAATAATCAAGAAAAATCATATAAACAATTAGATACAAGCTTTTATGAAGATAAATTACTAGTCATTCAAACCATTATTAAGCATATAAATAGAGTTTACAAAAATCAAATTGGTTTCCACCTAAAACCTAACATGAATTAGCTAGACTTAACTTTCTCAAAAGCTATAAAAAAATCTTAATAAAAACTCTAGCTAAATCAAAAGAGAAAACGAAATCAGAAGTCTCAAACCCTAGCTCCAGTTCACGGCCGTAGCCGCACACCCTCCTTTTGTCCGTTCTTCTCTATTGATATATAGGTCTTCCAGCAGAATAATTAAGACCTAGCAATTAAACTGCCCAATGGGCCCAATCCACATACCACTCCCAGATCTAACTTCTTTCCACAGTTGGTCATAGCACCAACTTATTATGTCCGTCTAAAACTGGTCACCCACCGGATGCAGCACCTTCAATTCCAACTTACATCTGACCGCAACATTCTTTTCACGTTTTGGGACCATCTCAGTAATCATCCATTCAACACTTGGTATGCAGATCCATCTCCTTGCAACCATGGTTTGCAGAGGCTAACATGAGTCACCAGAACAGCTTCATAACTTACTCGAATCACACCTCATCTGTCCCGAGAACTTTACCACCAAGTATTTCAAAACTCGTCTATTCAAGCATCTTATACTGCCACCACCAGTTCGAGAGAACAAAGCCCACGACTGCCTACAAAGTCTTTCTCAGTCGACAACTACTTCAAACATCATTTTAGACGAAACCTTTACTTTCTTTTCGTACTCCAGCCAATTCCATTCCTCGACCCTTCAAATACTTTCCTCAGCGTTGTTGTTGCACGATCAACTTCGGCAACACAGCATTCACTTCGTAACCTGTTCTTTCTTAATCTCGGTCAGAGCACCAAGGGCAGCAGCATTAGCTTCTTCTCTTCATCTTTATTCATAGTTCCCAATTTCTGCTACATGAACCCATCATCGTCGCTATTCATTCTTAAACTCCAGGTCATTTCCCTAGTCCATACATACCACTCGAATCAAGAACTGCAATGGCCCATTCTATCACCACTTTATGTTCCCTGAACCGATCATAATCTGACTTTCCTGTCTCTTGGGTCTTTTCCTCCACCGGACACAACTACAATTTTATTCCTTGGCTTCTAAAACTCATCCCACTGGTTTACACAGGCTCGGGCAATATTTCCCATTCCTGTTGCAATTGTCTTCAGTCACAGATGTTTATACGAACTGCAATTAGAACCCATTCCAGTTCTACAGCTCATTCAGCGGCCCTGATAAACTCAGGCAATATTCAACTCCACTGACTGCAAATTCTTCTCCATCTCAGATTCACATCAAAGACCAATTCCAGCCATCATCCGAACCTTGACTTCTCTGCACTTTCACTTCCCATCTCGGCTACAACACTTTCAAATTTTTAATTCCCAGGTCTTTCCATTCATCCACCATTTCCTCCACCATTGTCAATCACCGAGACAACATTACTCGACCAACCAACAACACTTTCTACCACTGTCTATTCGCATGCTAGCCATTACACTGGTAAGATTCCAACCATACAGATGGGTCTTCGAACTGATGTAGCTCTCGACCTTGCCAATAATCATCGACCCATCTATTTCATTCTTCTATACGATCACAGCTAACATGAAATTTGTATCTCCCATGCAGACACAACAAACCCCTGACTCCATCTAACCGCCATTGTCATCATTGCAATCATCTTGTATCACCGAGAGCAGAGCTCATGGATTATTGACTGTCCGTCTAAACACCACCACTTTTGTTTAAGTCAGTTCACCTGACTCCTGCCACAAACTCCAGTTTTTTCATCTCGCACCATCTCGAATCTATACAACACCCAGCACTATCACTGCCTGCAATTCTATTTTCCATCTTCGATGCCGCTGCGAACTATTTTCATTTCATTTGTTGTTGTAAAACACAGGAACAACATAACATATTTGATCTAGGCTTCCTCTTCTCCAGATCACTCCCAGATTCATGCCAAGAAACCTCATACAAAACCCATCTTCATATTCTCCATTCCAGTATCAGCAGCTGCTCTATTGAAGAATAAACCAAGATACTATGAAGACAACATAAGGGATCAACATTGGTGGTTGATCCATTCAGGAAGAATCCAGTATGGATCAACCATGAGAGTTGATCCAATATGTTGAGTCAAGCTCGCACAGTTGACATGAAGAGAATGGATCAACAAGAGTTGTTTGATCCATGGTAAGTATTTAGAATTTTGCTTGGGTTGCAAGTATTACTTGTTTTAAGAGTTTTCTTACGTGAAGAATTGTCTAGAAGTTTCTTGTTAGAGTTTGTTTATGTTAGGAAAGTTATTTTTTCTTGAGAGTCAAGTCTGTTACTCATATAAATAGTTTGTTGAGCCATGAGTACGATATACATCAATTAAGAGAAGCTTGTTGAAGCTTGTTTGAGTTTTATTTGTGTTCTTTTCATTAAGTCTTTGATATCGGATTTTCTACATCGGTATGCCAGATCGGTATCAGTTCTAGGGCCGGGGAATAAGTTGTTGAGTTAAAGAAGATGCGAGTTTAAGTTCGATCAAGGTACTTGTGTTTGAAGGAAAAAACTTTGAGCACTTGGAGATTTACAGATGGAGAATATTTTCACATACCAAGAGGTATGGGAAATTGTGAAAGATGGTTATGTAGAACAGTGAGGAAAGGAGCTATAGTTGAAGGAGTCATGCTAACTCTATTGAACGATAACGAGAAAGAAAAATTCTAAAGCTACTTATATTCTTCATCGGGGGTGTTCATGAATCTCTCATGGATAGAGTTATCTACATCAAAGAAGTTAAAAGAGCATGGGATGGTTTGGTTAGCTATTATACAGGATCGACAAGGTTAAGAAGGTTAGATTACACACCTTGAAAAAGAAAATACGAATTATTGTGATGGAGACAACTGAAATAATTTTAGAATTTTTCTCAAAAACAATTGAAGATTGTCAATGAGAAGAAGGATAATGGTGATATTGTAGAAGATTCAACAAGTTGTTGAAAAGATTTTAAGAAGCTTACTGAGAAGTTTGAAGCAAAAGTAATGCTATAGAGGAATGTAACAACTATTTGCAACTATAACTCTTAATGAGTTATTGGGTTCACTACAAGCATATGAACAAATATTGTTGGAGAAAACAGTCTTTGCAAAACAAGTTGAAGAAGCACTTCGAGAGTCAAGTTAGCGGAGAAACAATCAAGGAAAACCTAATCGGGAAGTTTTCAAAGAAGAAATAACAATGGAGGGAGATCTAATGTTTGGAGGTTATCAAGGAAGAAAACCAGTTGATAGATCGAAAGTTGGTGTTACAATTGTGGAGATTTTGGGCACTTTTCTACCAGAAAGTGTTCTCAACCTAGAAAGACCTCACGAAAATAATTATAAATCAAAATTCAAAGCTAATATTGTTGAAAGTAAAAAAATCTTCAAGAAAGAATCGAGAATGTGCTACTAGCATATCATACATCAGAAGAACAACCACAACAACTTACGTGGTATTTAGATACGAGTTGCAACAACCATATGTGTGGCGAAAAGATTTATTTGATAAACTTGATGAGGTATCGCTAGATCAACAATGAAATTTGGCAATGATTCTACAATTCGAGTTATGGGAAAAGGAAGAATTGGAATTCTTCTCAAGAATGGTTCTAAGGCATACATCATGGATGTATTTTATGTTCCTGGTTTACATCAAAATTTGTTGAGTATGGGTGGGTTATCAAGAAAGAGGATACTCTATGAATATTTACAGTGGTTTGTGCTTCATCAGAGATAGAAGAAGAAGGTTGATAGCTAAAGTTCAGATGACAAAGAACAGGTTATTTCCTTTGAACATTCAACATCAAAAGGAAACTTGTTACAGTACTAGTATGCATAATGACTTTTGGTTGTGGCATAAGAGAATGGGACATGTGAACTTTAACAGTTTACAAACTTTAGCAAAGAAGGATATGGTGTCAGTATTGCCTTTTATTGAACTCCCGGACTCAAGATGTGAAAATTGTATCTTTGGCAAGAGAGATCCATTCCCGTCAACAAAGCCGAGAAGATGATCAACAATTGGAGATTGTCCATAGTGATTCAGGTGGTCCTATTGAAGTAACTTCACATGGAGGTAATAATTATTTTATAACTTTTATTGATGATTTTAGTAGAAAAGTATGGGTTTATTTGCTTAAACAAAAGAGTGATGCATTTCAAGCTTTTAGAATTTTCAAATCTTATCTTTGAGAAATAAATTGGCAAGAGTATTAAGATTTTGAGAATCGATAGAGGAGCAGTATACTGTTGTTGACAAGTTTATGGAAGAGCATGGAATTCAACATCAATCTAACAGCAAGATATACACCACAACAGAATGGAGTTGCAGAGAGGAAGAATAGAACCATAATGGAGATGGCAAGAACAATAAGAAGAACAAAAGATTTACCAAAAAAATTTTTGGGGTCATGCGATTGACAAAAAGAAGTATTTACTCAACAGAGATGTCCTACAAATAGTTTGAACAACAAAACACCAGAAGAAGTATGGAGAGGAGTAAAACCAAGTGTAAGACATCTGAAAAAAATTGGTTGTATTGCATATGCACATGTGCCAAAAGAATTGAGAAAGAAACGGGATGATAAGAGTAAAAAATGTATTCTTGTTGGTTACAGTTTAGTGACCAAAGGATACAAGCTATATAATCCAGAAACTAGAAAGATAGTGATAAGTAGAGATGTGATATTTGATGAAGATTCACAATGGAATTGGAATAATGGATCAATAACAGGTGTTGATCCTCATAACAATGGATAAACAAGGAATGTTGATCCATATAATATTGGATCAACCGGGAATGTTGATCCGTGAACTGTATCAAACAGTTCCAATTGAAGTTGAAGAAGAAGTGCAAGCTCAAGACATTGTGGAAGAACAACATGAAGAAGCAAGAAGCAAGCGGTACAAAAACAAGAAACTACAAGACCAAGAAGAAAATATATCATACCTGTAGGTTGAATGATTATGTCTTATCAAGAGTTGATGAAAATGATGATGATGTTGTGAACTTTGCATTGTTTGGAGATTGTGATCATGTAGCTTATGAAGAAGCATCTAAGGAAGAAGTTTGGATTCAATCCATGAATGAAGAACTCGAATTCAATTGAGAAGAATGACACATGGGAATTAACGGAACTTCCACTGTGAAAGAAACCCATTGGTGTTAAGTGGGTTTATAAAACAAAATATAAGGCAAATGGAGAAATAGAGAGAAAAAAGCAAGGTTAGTTGCTAAGGGATATAGACAAGAGAAGAGGAGTTGATTATTGAAGTCTTTGCACCAGTTGCAAGACTTGACACAATAAGGATAATTATTGCTTTGTTGCATTTTGACAATGGAAGATTTTTCAGATAGATGTGAAGTCAACATTCTAGAATGGAGTTTTGGAAGAAGAATTTTATGTAGAGCAACCAGTTGGCTACATTATGGAGGGGAAGGAGAATGACGTATACAAGCTAAACCAAGATTTGTATGGTTTGAAACAAGCTCCAAGAGCTTGGTATACAAGAATAGATTCTTGTTTTCTCAAGAAGGGTTTTACAAGATGTCCACATGAGCATACTTTGTATTTGAAAGATGATGGTCTTGGAAATCATATCATAGTATGTTTATATGTGAATGATCTCATATTTCCGGAAATAGTACGAGAGATGATCAATGAATACAGGGAGGATATGGTGAAGGAGTTTGAGATGACAGATCTTGGCTTGAAGTCATACTTTCTTGGTATTGAAGTGCAGCAAACTGAAGGAGGAATTTTTATTAATCAACAAAGGTATGTTGAAGGAATTTTGAAGCGCTTCAATATGGATAATTGTAATCCAATCTTAACACCGGTGGAAGAGAGATTGAAGTTAACAAAAGATGGATCAGGAGAGCTTGTGAACTCAACAGATTTTAAAGGTCTTGTTGGATGTTTAAGATATTTGATTTGCTAGACCCGACATCATGTATCGCATTTGGTTTGGTTAGTAGGTTCATGGAAGCTCTAGACAATCACATTTATAGGCTTCAAAACGTATTCTGAAGTATGTAAAAGGAACAATAAGCATGGGGATATTTTATACTATCTGGAAGATACAAAGTTGGTTGGTTTCACCGATAGTGATTGGGTTGGAGATCTGAAGGTAGAAAAAGTACATCGGGTTATGGATTTCGATTGGATTTGGTTTTTCTCTTGGTCATCTAAGAAGCAACAAATTATTGCATTATCTACAATGAACAAGAGTATATAGTGCTAGAAACTGTGATACACAAGTTGTATGGTTAAGAATGATCTTTGAAGTCTTTGTTTCAAGAACAGAAGACACCAACAACAATAGTTTGTGATAATAAGTCGACAATATCACTAACTAAGAATCCGATGTTTCATGGGAGAAGTAAACATATTGATATTAAGTACCATTACATTAGAGAACTAGTCGTGAACAAGTAGGTTTGTGGAGTTTGTTGAAAGCAAAGAACGGGTTGAGACATTTTCACCAAGTCCTTGAAGTCTAATAAAACTTTCATTTACTTGGTGGAAAGCTTGGTATGATTAGCAAAGAGTATATTGGTTTAAGGGAGGATGTTGAAGAATAAACCAAGATACTATGAAGACAATGAAGGATCAACATTGGTGGTTGATTGTATCGTGTCGTAACCACAACAAATTAATTAATACTTTACTACCTAATTAAAAAGTAATATAGGGTAGTCAAGGTCGATCCCAATGAGAGCACGAGATTCTAGTTGTAAATTTGTCACACAAAGTGGGGTATTGATTAAGAATTTGAGAAAGTAAATAAAATAAACAAAGCAATTAAAAAGGTAAAGGTAATCAATAAAGAGAAATTAGATCAAGGAATCCTTCTTCACAAAAACAATGATTAAAGTTATGTTCTTTCCACTTCTTATTAGTAACAGTTATCAACAGTAGGATAAAGGTTCCGCTAGCTAAACCCCAAAATTCCTTATTTCGAGTAATGGTTCGCTTAGTTATCATATTTTATTCAAAAGAACCACCTTGAGGTTAAAAACACAAGATGTAATTCACCTAACGCATTAAGATTTATGAACTTAGGTTTAGTACTAGTAGTTAGACTCGGTTCGCTTGGTCCACTTTCTAGCGTTGTTTTCACACAATTGCTCCACGGAATCCTCTCCGCAAGGTCTTGTGTTTTCTACTTGTGTAAAGAGTCAAGAAACGATTACTTATCCCTAACTTTCTACTAGCTTTAGATTAATTAACAAATCAATTTAGTATGCATCTAAACAAACTATCAATCAATCATAAACACTCTTAATAGCAAAAACAAACGATAATCATGTGAAAATTCAAAGTAGATTTAAACAAAACTCAAAACATGTTAAGAACTAGGAATTCATCCTCAATCAATAAAATTAGTTACTCATGCTTAAGAAGTTCACACAAAGAATAAAGAAAAGAGAAGTGTTGTGTGTGTAAAAGGTGTATCAATGTGTATGGAAGTGTGGAAGTGTATTAAGTGTATATGTGTGGAAGTGTGGAAGAGTGTATAGAAAAGTAGAGAACTTCTCTATTTATAGGCTTCAATGTTCTCCATATCTTCCAAGGAATAGAATCCCTTTCCTTTTGTAGCTCAATTCCAAGCCTTTCTCAAATCTTCCATATCCTCTTTCCAAATCCAAGCCCAATTCTTCATCCAATTCCAAACCCAAGTCTTCACATCCCATAAGAGAAATCTACACAAAATTCTGTATTTTTGGCTCATTGGAAACTAGGTTTTTGGTAGGAAATAGGCGAATACGCCGCTTGTCACGGCCACCTGAAAATTCTCCCCCGGTGAAGGTATATTCTGTCAGTCAACCGTGAGGACTAACGGTCAAAGATGTCAACTGTTAGTCAGAATCAAAGTAGAAAGTCAAATCAGCTTCTTAGTCAGCTGTCTAACTGAGTCTTATTCATCTGATCCGGACATTGGATCGGGTTGAATCACGGCTTCCGAGTTGAATCGTTGGAATAAATCCGACCCGAGTTCCGTTTAGTTATAGGACTTTCCGGCCATTGTTTCAGGCCATTCTCTTCACCTGTAACACACCTAACATACATCTAAGCAAGTCATTCATTCATTCAACAGCAACAACACTTCTCTATTCTGTATCTTCGAACTATCACGAGCTAGCATCTGCTCGACAGTTTCATTTCCATCTTCTTCTCAGCATCAATAACAACACAGCTTAAAACCCAATTTTCATCTGCAAATCCAGAGACCCATCAACAATATTTTTCACTTAGTTCTTTTTTAGAAGCAACTCAGATCGAAACCTACTTCGAGCGGCTCGAATTAGATCTCAGTTCGAGAAACCATAAATCTCTTTTCCATCCGCAGCGATATCAACCTCACTGCAATTCCATCCTCGAATTTAATCAATACCCTAAACCCATTTTAACTCGTTGCTTGTTTCTGAATCGCGGCTTTTCGTTCATCACCATCCTCATCTCAGATCGTTAGTATCAGTTTTCAACAGCGGCAACCACATCTCCTCTTCAATCGGTCTTGATTCAACAACATCTTCTTGTCGTCACAGATTCAACCAAACCCCTGATTTCTTCCACTTCAATTTCTCAATTCAATCATATTCTCTATCTCGATTTCATGGCTGTTGTGCAGCTTCGTCTCTGAATTTATGTTTCTCAATCTCTCGATTTCTCTATTAGCTTCTCTCTGTTCCATGGCTGCTGCGAATCGATTTGGGGAAAGAAGAGAAATGATTTCTCAAAGTTAGGTTTAGAGTTATAAAGTAGGTTCGGACTCGGGCATGGATCTGGGTACGGGTGTGGGTCTATGGGTTTAGGTTTCAACATCCATGGACATAACCTATCCATTTTACCAGCGATATAACAAAGACTACGTTTCGGATAAAGGATACCCAGTGATGACAGCCCCTAACATGTAGTTACCCCTTAACTTCAGCTGGCCTATATTTAGCACTCCTCTGAGAGAGTTTCCCTTTAACCGTGGCTCGTCTCCCGATAGTGTTTTCCTGGAAAATGACAATTTTGCCCAAATTTGGTGATTTCTTCTTCTTTTCCTCCGTGCGACTCCAGAGTACCTAATAACTCAAAAAAACGCGTAAAATACATAATTCACTAGAAAAATAGAAAAGAAATCATAAACTCTTAGATAGTAAATTAGGTGTATTCTACACCTATCATTGATCCATTGTGAAGAAGTTAGTATGGATCAACTATGAGAGTTGATCCAATATGGTTGAGTCAACTGGCACAGTTGACATGAAGAGAATGGATCAACAAGAGTTGTTAATCCATGGTACGGTATTTAAAAGTTTGCTTGGGTTACAAGTATTACTTGTTTTAAGAGTTTTCTTACGTGAAGAATTGTCTATAAGTTTCTTGTTAGAGTTTGTTTATGTTAGGAAAGTTATTTTTTTTGAGAGTCAAGTCTGTTACTCATATAAATAGGTTGTTGAGCCATGGTACGATATACATCAATTAAGAGAAGCTTGTTGAAGCTTATTGAGTTTTAAGTCCTGTGTTCTTTTCATTAAGTCTTTGATATCAAATTTTCTACATCTGGTATCAGAGCACTGGTATCAGGTTCTAGGGCTGTGGGAATAAGTTGTTGAGTTAAATAAGATGATGAGTTTAGGTTCGATCAAGGTACCTGTGTTTGAAGGAAAAAACTTTGAGCACTGGAGATTGCATATGGAGAATATTTTCACATACCAAGAGGCATGGGAAATTGTGAAAGATGGTTATGTAGAACCAGCAGAAGGAGCTGCGTTAACTCTATTGAACGACAACAGAAAGAAGAATTCTAAAGCTACTTATATTCTTCATCAGGGTGTTCATGAATCTCTCATGGATAGAGTTATCTACATCGAAGAAGTTAAAAAGAGCATAGGATGGTTTGGTTAGCTATTATACAGGATATGACAAGGTTAAAAAGGTTAGATTACAAACCTTGAAAAGAAAATATGAATTATTGTTGATGGAGACAACTGAAACAATTTCAGTATTTTTCTCAAAAACACTGAATATTTTCAATGAGATGAAGGATAATGGTGATATTGTAGAAGATTCAACAGTTGTTGAAAAGATTTTAAGAAGCTTACCTGAGAAGTTTGAAGCAAAAGTAAGTGCTATAGAGGAATGTAACACTGCTGCAACTATGACTCTTAATGAGTTATTGGGTTCACTACAAGCATATGAACAAAGATTATTGGAGAAAATAGTTGCTGCAAAACAAGTTGAAGAAGAACTTCAGAGTCAAGTTAACTGGAGAAACAATCAAGGAAAACCTAATTTTGGAAATTTTCAAAGAAGAAATAACAATGGAGGGAGATCTAATACTGGAGGTTATCAAGGAAGAAAACCAGTTGATAGATCAAAAGTTCAGTGTTACAATTGTGGAGATTTTGGGCACTTTGCTACAGAGTGTTCTCAACCTAGAAATACTATTGAAAATAATTATAAATCTAATTTCAAAGCTAATATTGTTGAAAGTCAAAAAGAAGAAGCGGAAGAGCGAGAATGCGAGAATGTGCTACTAGCATGTCATACATCGGAAGAACAACCACAACTTAAGTGGTATTTAGATACGAGGTTACGGCAACCATATGTGTGGAGAAAAAGATTTATTTGATAAACTTGATGAGACTATTAGATCAACATTAAAGTTTGGCAACAGTTCTACAATTCTAGTTATGGGAAAAAAAGAATTGGAATTCTTCTCAAGAATGGTTCTAAGGTATACATCATGAATGTATTTTATGTTCTGGTTTACATCAAAATTTGTTGAGTATGGGTTAGTTATGCGAAAAGAGGATACTCTATGAATATTTGATGGTTTGTGTTTCATCGAGAGATAGAAGAAGAAGGTTGATATCTAAAGTTTATATGACAAAAGAACAGGTTATTTCCTTTGAACATTCAATATCAGAAGTAAACTTATTACAGTACTAGTATGCATAATGACTCTTGGTTGTGGCATAAGAGAATGGGACATGTGAACTTTAACATTTTACAAACTTTAGCAAAGATGGAGATGGTGTCAGGATTGCCTTTTATTGAACTCCCAGACTTAAGATGTGAAAATTGTATCTTTTGCAAGCAGCACAGAGATCCATTCCCAGTCAACAAAGCCAGAAGAGCTGATCATCAATTGGAGATTGTTCATAGTGATCTGTGTGGTCCTATTGAATTAACTTCACATGGAGGTAATAATTATTTTATAACTTTCATTGATGATTTTAGTAGAAAAGTATGGGTTTATTTGCTTAAACAAAAGAGTGAGGCATTTCAAGCTTTTAGAAGTTTCAAAGCTTATTGAGAAATAAATTGGCAAGAGTATTAGGATTTTGAGAATCGATAGAGGAACTGAGTACAATTGTTGACAAGTTTATGGAAGATCATGGCATTCAACATCATCTAACAACAAGATATACACCACAACACAATGGAGTTGCAGAGAGGAAGAATAGAACCATAATGGATATGGCAAGAACAATGAGAAGAACAAAAGATTTACCAAAAAGTTTTTTGGGGTTATCGATTGACACAATTGTGTATTTACTCAATAGATGTCCTACAAATAGTTTGAACAACAAAACACCAGAAGAAGCATGGAGAGGAGTAAGAACAAGTGTAAAACATCTGAAAAAATTTGGGTGCATTGCGTATGCACATGTGCCAAAAGAATTGAGAAAGAAGCTGGAAGATAAGAGTGAAAAATGTATTCTTGTTGGTTACAGTTCAGTGACCAAAGGATACAAGCTATATAATCCAGAAACTAGAAAGATAGTGATAAGTAGAGATGCGATATTTGATGAAGATTCACAATGGAATTGGAATAATGCATCAACAACCAGTGTTGATCCTCATAACAATGGATCAACAAGGAATGTTGATCCACATAATATTGGATCAACCAGGAATGTTGATCCACATCGCTATCAGGCTTGAGTTCCAATTGAAGTTGAAGAAGAAGTGCAAGATCAAGACAATGTGGAAGAACAACATGAAGAAGCAAGAAATGAAGAAGTACAACAACAAGAAACTGCAAGACCAAGAAGAAAATATATCATACCTGCTAGGTTGAATGATTATGTCTTATCAAGATATGATGAAGATGATGATGATGTTGTGAACTTTGCATTGTTTGGAGATTGTGATCATGTAGCTTATGAAGAAGCATCTAAGGAAGAAGTTTGGATTCAATCCATGAATGAAGAACTGAAGTCAATTGAGAAGAATGACACATAGGAATTAATAGAACTTCCACCAGGAAAGAAACCCATTGGTGTTAAGTGGGTTTATAAAACAAAATATAAGGAAAATGGAGAAATAGAGAGAAAGAATGCAAGGTTAGTTGCTAAGGGTTATAGACAGAGAAGAGGAGTTTATTATTCAGAAGTCTTTGCACCAGTTGCAAGACTTGACACAGTAAGGATGATTATTGCTTTAGCTGCACAGAAGCAATGGAAGATTTTTCAGATGGATGTCAAGTCAACATTCTTGAATGGAGTTTTGGAAGAAGAAGTTTATGTAGAGAAACCAGCTGGCTACATTATGGAGGGGAAGGAGAATGAAGTATACAAGCTAAACAAAGCTTTGTATGGTTTGAAACAAGCTCCAAGAGCTTGGTATACAAGAATAAATTCTTATTTTCTCAAGAAGGGTTTTACAAGATGTCCACATGAGCATACTTTGTATTTGAAAGATGATGGTCTTAGAAATCATATCATAGTATGTCCTGTATGTGGATGATCTCATATTTACTGGAAATAGTACTGAGATGATCAATGAATTAGGGAGGATATGGTGAAGGAGTTTGAGATGACAGATCTTGGTTTGATGTCATACTTTCTTGGTATTGAAGTGCAACAAACTGAAAGAGGAATTTTTATTAATCAACAAAGGTATGTTGAAGGAATTTTGAAGCGCTTCAATATGGATAATTTTAATCCAATCTTAACACCAGTAGAAGGGAGATTGAAGTTAACAAAAGATGGATCAGGAGAGCTTGTGCATTCAACATATTTTAAAGGTCTTGTTGGATGTTTAAGATATTTGACTGCTACAAGACCTGACATCATGTATGCAGCTGGTTTGGTTAGTAGGTTCATGGAAGCTCCTAGACAATCACATTTACAGGCTGCAAAACGTATTCTGAAGTATGTAAAAGGAACAATAAGCATGGGGATATTTTATACTATCTCAGAAGATCCAAAGTTGGTTGGTTTCACTGATAGTGATTTGGCTGGAGATACAAAAGGTAGAAAAAGTACATCAGGTTATGGATTTCAGTTGGGAACTGGTTTTTTCTCTTGGTCATCTAAGAAGCAACAAATTGTTGCATTATCTACAATAGAAGCTGAGTATATAGCTGCTAGCAACTGTGCTACACAAGCTGTATGGTTAAGAATGATGCTGAAGTCTTTGTTTCAAGAATAGAAGACACCAACAACAATAGTTTGTGATAATAAGTCAACAATATCACTAACTAAGAATCCAGTGTTTCATGGGAGAAGTAAACACATTGATATTAAGTATCATTACATTAGAGAACTAGTCAGTAACAAGGAGGTTGCTGTGGAGTTTGTTGAAAGCAAAGAACAGGTTGCAGACATTTTCACCAAGTCCTTGAAGTCCAACACTTTCATTTACTTGCGTGGAAAGCTTGGTATGATTAGCAAAGAGTATCTTGGTTTAAGGGAGGATGTTGAAGAATAAACCAAGATACTATGAAGACAATAGAAGGGATCAACATTGGTTGTTGATCCATTGTGAAGAAGTCAGTATGGATCAACTATGAGAGTTGATCCAATATGGTCGAGTCAACTGGCATAGTTGACATGAAGAGAATGGATCAACAAGAGTTGTTGATCCATGGTACGGTATTTAGAAGTTTGCTTGGGTTACAAGTATTACTTGTTTTAAGAGTTTGCTTACGTGAAGAATTGTCTAGAAGTTTCTTGTTAGAGTTTGTTTATGTTAGGAAAGTTATTTTTCTTGAGAGTCAAGTCTGTTACTCATATAAATAGGCTGTTGAGCCATGGTAC
The DNA here is from genome assembly GCA_023529315.1 of Papaver bracteatum. Lineage (NCBI taxonomy): Eukaryota > Viridiplantae > Streptophyta > Magnoliopsida > Ranunculales > Papaveraceae > Papaver > Papaver bracteatum. The sequence goes on from JAJJWX010003899.1 coordinate 18,797, forward strand.
GAAACATATCAATTAAGAGAAGCTTGTTGAAGCTTGTTTGAGTTTTAAGTCTTGTGTTCTTTTCATTAAGTCTTTGATATCAGATTTTATACATTTCTAGGGCTGTGGAATAAGTTGTTGAATTAAAGAAGATGGCGAGTTTAGGGTTCGATCAAGGTACACGTTTTGAAGGAAAAACTTTGAGCACCGGAGATTGCATATGGAGAATATTTTTACATACCAAGAGGCATGGGAAATTGTAAAAGATGGTTATGTAGAACTAACAGAAGGAGCTATAGTTGAAGGAGCTGCGCTAACTCTATTGAACGATAACAGAAAGAAGAATTCTAAAGCTACTTATATTCTTCATCAGGGTGTTCATGAATCTCTCATGGATAGAGTTATCTACATCAAAGAAGTTAGAAGAGCATGGGATGGTTTGGTTAGCTATTATACAGGATCTGACAAGGTTAAAAAGGTTAGATTACAAACCTTGAAAAGAAAATATGAATTATTGTTGATGGAGACAATGAAACATTTCAAAGATTTTTCAAAAAACACTGAATATTTTCAATGAGATGAAGGATAATGGTGATATTGTAGAAGATTCAACAGTTGTTGAAAAGATTTTAAGAAGCTTACCTGAGAAGTTTGAAGCAAAAGTAAGTGCTATAGAGGAATGTAACACTGCTGCAACTATGACTCTTAATGAGTTATTGGGTTCACTACAAGCATATGAACAAAGATTATTGGAGAAAATAGCTGCTGCAAAACAAGTTGAAGAAGAACTTCAGAGTCAAGTTAACTGGAGAAACAATCAAGGAAAACCTAATGCTGGAAATTTTCAAAGAAGAAATAACAATGGAGGGAGATCTAATACTGGAGGTTATCAAGGAAGAAAACCATTTGATAGATCAAAAGTTCAGTGTTACAATTGTGGAGATTTTGGGCACTTTGCTACAGAGTGTTCTCAACCTAGAAATACTATTGAAAATAATTATAAATCAAATTTCAAAGCTAATATTGTTGAAAGTCAAAAAGAAGAAGCAGAAGAACAGAATACTGAGAATGTGCTACTAGCATGTCATACATCAGAAGAACAACCACAACTTAAGTGGTATTTAGATACAGGTTGCAGCAACCATATGTGTGGCAGAAAAGATTTATTTGATAAACTTGATGAGACTATTAGATCAACATTAAAGTTTGGCAACAGTTCTACAATTCTAGTTATGGGAAAAAAAAGAATTGGAATTCTTCTCGAGAATGGTTCTAAGGTATACATCATGAATGTATTTTATGTTCTTGGTTTACATCAAAATTTGTTGAGTATGGGTTAGTTGTATGAAAGAGGATACTCTATGAATATTTACAGTGGTTTTTTCTTCATCAGAGATAGAAGAAGAAGGTTGATAGCTAAAGTTCAGATGACAAAGAACGGGTTATTTCCTTTGAACATTCAACATCAGAAGTAAACTTGTTACAGTACTAGTATGCATAATGACTCTTTGTTGTGGCATAAGAGAATGGGACATGTGAACTTTAACAGTTCACAAACTTTAGAAAAGATGGAGATGGTGTCAGGATTTCCTTTTATTGAACTCCCAGACTTAAGATGTGAAAATTATATCTTTTGCAAGCAGCACAGAGATCCATTCCCATTCAACAAAGCCAGAAGAGCTGATCATCAATTGGAGATTGTTCATAGTGATCTGTGTGGTCCTATTGAATTAACTTCACATGGAGGTAATAATTATTTTATAACTTTCATTGATGATTTTAGTAGAAAAGTATGGGTTTATTTGCTTAAACAAAAGAGTGAGGCATTTCAAGCTTTTAGAAGTTTCAAAGCTTATGCTGAGAAATAAATTGGCAAGAGTATTAGGATTTTGAGAACTGATAGAGGAACTGAGTACACTGTTGTTGACAAGTTTATGGAAGATCATGGCATTCAACATCATCTAACAACAAGATATACACCACAACACAATGGAGTTTCAGAGAGGAAGAATAAAACCATAATGGAGATGGCAAGAACAATGAGAAGAACAAAAGATTTACCAAAAAGTTTTTGGGGTTATGTAGTTGACACAGCTGTGTATTTACTCAATAGATGTCCTACAAATAGTTTGAACAACAAAACACCAGAAGAAGCATGGAGAGGAGTAAGACCAAGTGTAAGACATCTGAAGAATTTTGGGTGCATTGCGTATGCACATGTGCCAAAAGAATTGAGAAAGAAGCTGGAAGATAAGAGTGAAAAATGTATTCATGTTGGTTACATTTCAGTGACCAAAGGATACAATCTATATAATCCAGAAACTAGAAAGATAGTGATAAGTAGAGATGTGATATTTGATGAAGATTCACAATGGATCAACAACCAGTGTTGATCCTCATAACAATGGATCAACAAGGAATGTTGATCCATATAATATTGGATCAACCAGGAATGTTGATCCACATGCTGCTGTCAGAACAGTTCCAATTGAAGTTGAATAAAAAATGCAAGCTCAAGACAATATGGAAGAACAACATGAAGAAGCAAGAACTGAAGCAGTACAACAACAAGAAACTACAATACCAAGAAGGAAATATATCATACCTGCTAGGTTGGATGATTATGTCTTACCAAGAGATGATGAAGATGATGATGATGTTGTGAACTTTGCATTGTTTGGAGATTGTGATCATGTAGCTTATGAAGAAGCATCTAAGGAAGATGGTTGGATTCAATCCATGAATGAAGAACTGAAGTCAATTGAGAAGAATGACACATAGAATTAATAGAACTTCCACAGGAAAGAAACCCATTGGTGTTAGTGGGTTTATAAAACAAAATATAAGGCAAATGGAGAAATAGAGAGAAAGAATGCAAGGTTAGTTGCTAAGGGTTATAGACAGAGAAGAGGAGTTTATTATTCAGAAGTCTTTGCACCAGTTGCAAGACTTGACACAGTAAGGATGATTATTGCTTTAGATGTACAGAAGCAATGGAAGATTTTTCAGATGGATGTCAAGTCAACATTCTTGAATGGAGTTTTGGAAGAAGAAATTTATGTAGAGAAACCAGCTGGCTACATTATGGAGGGGGGTGAGAATGAAGTATACAAGCTAAACAAAGCTTTGTATGGTTTGAAAAAAGATCCAAGATCTTGGTATACAAGAATAAATTCTTGTTTTCTCAAGAAGGGTTTTACAAGATGTCCACATGAGCATACTTTGTATTTGAAAGATGATGGTCTTAGAAATCATATCATAGTATGTCTGTATGTGGATGGTCTCATATTTACTGGAAATAGTACTAAGATGATCAATGAATTCAGGGAGGATATGGTGAAGGAGTTTGAGATGACAGATCTTGGTTTGATGTCATACTTTCTTGGTATTGAAGTGCAACAAACTGAAAGAGGAATTTTTATTAATCAACAAAGGTATGCTGAAGGAATTTTGAAGCGTTTTAAGATGGATAATTTTAATCCAATCTTAACACCAGTAGAAGAGAGATTGAAGTTAACAAAAGATGGATCAGGAGAGCTTGTGAACTCAACAGATTTTAAAGGTCTTGTTGGATGTTTAAGATATTTGACTGCTACAAGACCTGACATCATGTATGCAGCTGGTTTAGTTAGTAGGTTCATGGAAGCTCCTATACAATCACATTTATAGGCTGCAAAACGTATTCTGAAGTATGTAAAAGGAACAATAAGCATGGGGATATTTTATACTATCTCAGAAGATCCAAAGTTGGTTGGTTTCACTGATAGTGATTGGGCTGTAGATACAGAAGGTAGAAAAAGTACATCAGGTTATGGATTTTAGTTGGGAACTGGTTTTTTCTCTTGGTCATCTAAGAAGCAACAAATTGTTGCATTATCTACAATAAAATCTGAGTATATAGCTGCTAGCAACTGTGCTACACAAGATCTATGGTTAAGAATGATGCTGAAGTCTTTGTTTCAAGAACAGAAGACACCAACAACAATAGTTTGTGATAATAAGTCGACAATATCACTAACTAAGAATCCAGTGTTTCATGGGAGAAGTAAACACATTGATATTAAGTATCATTACATTAGATAACTAGTCAGTAACAAGGAGGTTGCTGTGGAGTTTTTTGAAAGCACAAAACAGGTTGCAGACATTTTCACCAAGTCCTTGAAGTCTAATAACACTTTCACTTACTTGCGTGGAAATCTTGGTATGATTAGCAAAGAGTATCTTGGTTTAAGGGAGGTTGTTGAAGAATGAACCAAGATACTATGAAGACAACAGAAGGGATCAACATTGGTGGTTAATCCATTGTGAAGAAGTCAGTATGGATCAACTATGAGAGTTGATCCAATATGGTTGAGTCAACTGGCACAGTTGACATGAAGAGAATGGATCAACAAGAGTTGTTGATCCATGGTACGGTATTTAGAAGTTTGCTTGGGTTACAAGTATTACTTGTTTTAAGAGTTTGCTTACGTGAAGAATTGTCTAGAAGTTTCTTGTTAGAGTTTGTTTATGTTAGGAAAGTTATTTTTCTTGAGAGTCAAGTCTGTTACTCATATAAATAGGTTGTTGAGCCATGGTACGATATACATCAATTAAGAGAAGCTTGTTTGAGTTTTAAGTCCTGTGTTCTTTTCATTAAGTCTTTGATATCAGATTTTTTACATGCTCCAATTGGAAAGATCACCACAACCACTATTGCAGAGAGTGATAGCAACTTCAATCGAATAACATCCCCATATCTTGGTCTCTGACCATCAGTAGCATCACTAGCTCCTTGTATCGTCCCATGGTCAGGTGATGCACAAATGTGCTCAGAACTTCAATATCTCGTGTGTACCCTTCTAATTCTTAGTGGCCTTGCATGTGTCCACTAAACCATCTTTTGTTTAATATCCAGAGGATTCACGTGCTAGCTTGATCCACATAATATCTTTGTCCGTGAAATAGATATTGGTGTCGTAACATAATTTGCAAACTTGGAAGCCAAACGACTAAGATCCAGATTCCCTTTGTGCCGTGATAATAAATGTTGATGATATATGGAGATACCAGGCCAACGTATTTGATCATTGTGGTTGCTGATACATGGAGATACCAGGCCAACCCCGTTTCATCATTGTGGTTGATGATACATGGAGATACCAGGCCAGCGTATTTTGATCATTCTAGTTGCTGATACATGGAGATACCAGGCCAACCTGGCTGCTGATATATAGAAATACCAGGCCAACCCATTTCATTGCTGCTGATATATGGAGATACCAGGCCAGCATAATAAGTGCTGCTGATATATAGAAATACCAGGCCAGCATAATAAGTGTTGCTGATATATAGAAATACCATGCCAACATATTTGATCATTGTGGTTGCTGATACATGGAAATACCATGCCAACCACATGTAATCATTGTGGTTGCTGATATATGGAAGTACCAGACCAACCACATTTTGTCATTTTCCTCGCAAACATCATTAAGTCTCACATTTTGTTGTTTATTCGCTGGATGATTGAATTCACTTGTACTTTCTACAAAAGCACTAAAATAGTATTAGTAACTAAAATATTATATCCTAGCTAATATAAATATGGGTATAAAATGTAGCATTTACATGCTTATCAACACCCCCACACTTATATTTTTCTAGTCCTCGAAAGCATGAGGAGATATTATGCAATTGATTTTATTTTATATATATATAAATTCCTAAGAAAAGTGAAAATCTGCAAAAATATGGAAAATTACCCACTCCCCCACACTTAAACATTACATTGTCCTCAATGTAATTGAGACATCCAACGGAGAAATTAAGATGGGAAATGAAAAAATAAACAAAAAGAAAATAAGAGATAGAGTAGAGGGAACAAATCTGATGGGTTGACTCCCATGAAGCGAAAGTTATCTGTTTCCCTACTTGCCAGTAGCACGTTCTCAAACAATGTGGAGTTGGTACCCCAAGGTATATAAATAAATCCTGAAGAGTTGGGGATCAACCCAACTAATATGATTAGTCATAAACATGAACCTGCAGTAAGAAATATTAGTACCTAGAGAGATAAAAATGAATTCAATCTTATTTAAAACATAATTCGAACCTTGGATATGAAGTAAATCAGGTTCTCAGATAATTAGTAAAGATTGTTTAAAGAATTGAACAGTTTTTGTACTCCCTAAATCAGGTTCTAAGTGTTGGAAATAACTTCCTCGACTGACATTGGTTCAACTTCAGCTAAGTCGGGCACACAAACATATGTTGGCTCAAATTCACTTGTCGAACAAGGCCTCATTGGAGCAATAGTATCACGACTCATAGACCCATTAATATGTAAAACGGTTTCATTATCAATATCATCAAGACAAAAAAAATCAGAACTTAATGGATTATGGGTCAAGGTCGGACCATTCTCGAGTGATGGAACTAGTGAAACTTAGACATAACTAGAGGTTCTAGTTTGGGCTTCCATTTGTTAGTGTTTAGCAGTGGTGTGGAGTCTAATAAGGCATTGACTTCATAAATAACACTAGCATCATCAAAATCATACCCAAAATGTGCTAAGCAAACCTCTAGTGGATCTTCCAAGTAGTCCTTGCAAAAGCTTTGCGAGTGCATCTTTTCGCCTATAGCACTTCAGACTAAGGTACCGACAAAATATTCAAACGAACTGGGTAAAAGAACTAAAATAAAGAGAAAAATAAATTATACACAAAATTAAATAAAAATAAGCTATATACAAAAATTGATATCATCGAGTGCATTATGCTACCACTCCTGGCAACGGCGCCAAAAATTGATGTAGTTTTGAAAGTGGTAGTAAAAGTTCTTTAAAGAATTGTAGAGATTGATTTTAGATTTAATATATATAAAAGATTGTCACAATAATAACGCTAGAGAGGCGTTACAAACAGACTGTTACAATGGGTGTTGAACTGTTACAGGGAAAAGATGACAAGCTTGTTATAATTGAGATCTGTTGAACATCGATACTTCTATTGTATTTTTTGAATATGACTGCTTCTGCGACTGTCCTTGTATGTTCAATGTTCTTCACCTTCGTCTTTTTCCCTGGAAAGTGCATAACTCACCGCAACTTTCTTTCTTCGCTCTGCAACCTCCCTTTAGACCCCCAAAACTCTCGACACCTACCCTGTGATTCTCACCAATGTATTTATACACCACATACCCTTTTTCTTGCGTACAAATCCTTCCAAATCTTCATTCTTTTCTCTCCCACAAGTTACGGAATATTATTCTTCTTTTAATCCTTCCACGTGGCTTTACTTGGACTTAAAACTCTCTTTATCTTTTCTTTAGATGCAAATAAATATGCAGGGAAAATATCTTAACAAACCCCACATAATTTACCAAAAACAGATCCCACAAGAGCCGAGTATCTCTCTTCTCTTTGATTTATCGAAATCTTCTATTTCTTTCCATTTTCTTACACAACCAACTTCCTTACCACCCATGTTTCGATAAAACAGGACCAATCCATCCCAAATCAGTAAGAAACTCCCACTATATCTCGCTTGACCATTTGCCAGAAAAGTCTTGTAAAGGAACATAATGTTGCACATGTTTTATCATGAAACTCGATATCCATCCCAATTTAGTCTATTATATCACCTATACCATGCATGTTTAGGCTTAACAGACCAATCCCAATCAAAATCATTAATTGAATCACTCCTAAACACTTCCAAATCTAAACCCTAAATTCCGTCGCCGCAAAATATCTTTCCCACCAAATTTGAGAATTCAAATGTGAAGAAGAAGGGTGTCCCCTAATCCACTGTTGGGGTGCGAATAGAAATTGGTGTGAGTAGTAAAGAGGGATAGACCTTATCAATTGGGTGCCCCTTAGTAATTGAGGTACCCTTATAGTAATTTCTCACGAGCTTAAAAAACCACTTTTCGAGCCAATTTTTCCACGCATATTTATTTCTCCAAAAACACCTACACACAAAAAGCCATAATAAATACAAAATCGGAGCACTAACAATATATACAATTGAGATTCTATTAGACACAAAAATGTGTCTATCAGAGCCTGAGATGTTGGAGAAGCGCTCGATGATATGTCTCGACTTTTCATTCCTTCCACAACAACGTTTGTTAAAGGCTAGAGATTACCGATTAAGTTGACTAGGCGTGTTGTTTTGAGGTTCCTCGACCTGCATACTTTTTCTTTCTAGTAAAGCAGGTGCAGTAGAGTAGCTGATCTTTGGATGCTTCATAAAAGCTCTGAGAAAGTATGGAATATGAGATTTTCCAGTAAGACTTTATAGACCGGATCATTAGTTGATGCACAAGTCTACAGGTTATTGTTAGGTGATATTCGAGTTATGACAATCTAAAGCTTGGACCCTGAACCTCTTCACGTAATCATTTGAATATTCATTGCTCTTCTGAGACATTCTTCATAAGTCGGAGAGAGTAATATGCTCTAAGACGAAGAAGTATTTCATGTAGAAGGCATTAACCATTTCTCCCAACTAACGATGCTCCATGGTGCAATATTGTTGTACCATGTGTATGCTCATCGTCGAGAGATTTTGGTAATACTTTCGGACGGACAACATGGTTGTGCTCGTACTCTCCTAGTGCTTTCAGGAATCGAGAGCGTGTTCTCGAGCATTCCATGTTCCGTTGTGGTATGAATGTTGGAGAAGTGTAGCCCTTTGGGAGAGGAATTCGTTGTGTAGTAGAAGGATATGGAGGTTGATGACGATGGACCGATGGTGTCTTATATTTTCTCGATCCTCCATAAGCGTTCCAGGTCTTCACGGGTGATAAAGCCTGCAGGTTCATTTGTTGGTGAATTATCGCGACCTTGTGGAATTCATCATCATCTGCTACATGGATCGAGTAACCGGGATCGGCGGATGGAGGTGTTTCTTTGGCTTTTCCTTTCTTCTGAGCTTTCTCTGACATCTTGTCAGTGAGAGTTTTGAGATAATTGCACAGCTCCTTCTGAGTGTTGGCCATGTCAATCTGATTTTTGGCAAGAGTGTCTTACACCTTCATGAAATCACCTATGGTAGGTGGATTTCTTCTGATTTCTTCAGGAGACCTGCCGAATATAGGATTTTCTCCGATGTTGGTTTTCGGATGAGTGATATCACCAGCACCGATGTTGGAAGCAGGAGTAGTTTCTGGAGTACCACCATTGTTGCTAGTGATAGTGTTGTTTGCGTTAGAGTTTGTAACTGAACCTGACCTAAGATCAACCATTTTTTGAGAATTTGAGATTGCAACCGAGAGATTAATCTCCCAATGTGGTCTTCAATCAGTAGATGAGGAAAAATGATTCACTGGTTTTTTAGGAAAGTGAAGAGTCGAGCATGTTGTCGAGACTCCTCAACTAGGCAAACTGCTTAACCTCACACATATGTACTGCAAAGGGAGTGCTTATATTCGAGAGATCAACTGCAAAGACTCCGCCTAAACCAAGTCAATGGTCGTTCCAAAGTCAATTCGTTCGCAAAGAGCGAGATGGGTTGATCTGTCGGAGGGAAGCTGAGAATTATGTGGGATCAGTGATGATCAAGGATTGTGGATGTGTTGAAGGTCACTGCAATAATTGGTAAACTGTTGAGTTCGAATAAGTTCTGATAGATTGACGAATTCTTGAGAGTAATTACTCGAGAAATTCTGTATAGACTAAAAAACGTTGTTCTCTCAATCATGGATTCAGAAACTTATTTATATTGTCATAGTTGTGAACACCTTGATCCCTGTAAGTGTGACGGTTTCATGAGTGGAAGAGTGGGCAAATGGAAGATCGTGGTAAAGTCAGTTCCATGTTGTGTGGAGACTTGACGAATCGTGCACCCACTACTTTGCAAACTCCTTCAACCGTTGACACAACTTATGCACATTTCTCGTCGTTGATGAATCCACGTGATGTAGGCCGCCAGACCAAAACCCTAGTTGTTATCCAATTATTTGACGTGATTGATGTCTCACGAATCATGCGATCAGATGACGACGTGTATTTAGTTTTTCAAGTTGTTGGTGATTGAGGACAACGAGTCTAGGTTTTGTTGAATAGAGCATGTTTGACAAATTCTCGGAAATTCATGAACGTTAATGTTGCTCGTCGTGAGCAAATATTGTAAATTGGACGAGTTGTTGAATATCGATGAGTTACTAAATATATATGGATTATTCGAAACCGACAAGTATTGCTTGATTCAACGAAGTACTGATAAATTACTGAATATTGATAGTTAGGTCAATATTCGAGCAACTGAGCAAGTATTTCTCAATTTGACGAATTACTGAATATGGAGAATTTGACGAGAAACTGATCAAGTATTGCTCAATTCGACAAATTAACGAATGTTAATAATTTGACATGCAATGGAGCAAGTGTTGCTCAATTCAACAAATTACTAACAATTTATTAAATATTGATAGCTGGATCAATATTTGAGCGACTGAGCAAAGTTGCTCAATTCGACGAAATATTCTTGGTGGACGTGACCCAATAAAATATAAAATATTGGTAGATTACCAAATATTATAAAATTAATCCTCGTGGATCAACATAAATTTATTGGGTGTTTGAACTTACTCAGAATAATGATTTGTTGAGTGTTTGTTCGAAAACCCTAATTTTGACGAATTGCTCATTAGTCGACAAATTGATGAAAATAGGTCATGAGGAAAGGAGGGACCGACCACATGAGACTATGGACGTCCATGTGATGCCTAATTGCTCGAGTGAGCGTGCACCAGGGTTCTCAGTTGGAGAGTTGGTGAAGGAATGATGATAAAGTGCTGGTTTCAGCATTAGGTGATAAAACCTAGGTATGAAATATGGGACCGATCAAGAGAGCATGGACCGGCTCTTGGTGGTCACGGGACTAGTTGTTGTCTATTTGAGCAATCCAGGGTTGGTTGGGAGAGTTTGGGCCCAATATAAGCAATTGAGCAAATTAGTCAGAATTATGAAAACATGTGGGACCGACTGCAAGCCCTAGGAATGACTCGGATTTGGTCATTAAGAAATGCACCTATTACCATGGTGTCCTGTCTCTAAACTGAGAGTTTTAGTATTTTTTGATGTGCGTTCGAGAAACATTGTGAATTTTCAGAAGAGTTTCATCTTGACTGAAATTCTTGATTTTTGTTGGAATGAGCGTGTATGCTCAATTGATCAATATTTTGTAAATATTAAAATAAGATTATTTTAACATCTAAAATTTCCTTGAGAGGCTAGCTGGTCATGTGACTATGTTGGCTTTTGAATTTTCATGATTTGAGCAACATTTGAGGAGTTATGAAGAAATCATGATTTTGCTCAAACCAAGGAGTTTCATGAATTTGAGGAAAATAATAATTATAAAAGACTAGGGATTGCAGGGTGTGGGACCGGCCATGGCTAGGGCATGGTCGGTCGGCTATGTTGCCCTGTCTCGCACTCCTTTACCTATTTTATAATATTATTTTCATGAATCTGTGATGTTATGGAGAATCCACAGTTTTGTTGAAACGGAGGAGTTTCATGAGTTTAGGAATAGTAGTTTTAAAAAGCTAGGGATTGTGAGGTGTGGGACCGGTTCACGGTTAAGGCATGGCCGGCCGGCTATGTTGCCCGTAAGATTCATACCTTTGCCTACTTTATAATATTATTTCATGAATCCATGAAGTTATGGAGAATCCATGAATTTTGTTGAAACCCAGGAGTTTCATGAAAGTGGGAATAATAATTATAAAAGACTAAGGATTGTAAGGTGTAGGGTTGGGACATGGCTTGGCATACGTCCGGCTAGGTTGCCCGGTCCCGCACACCTTTCCTTATTTTATAATATTATTATTTTTCATGAAGTTATGGAGAATTCATGAATTTTGCAAAAACAAGGAAAGTTGCTAAAATCAAGGAGTTTTTCATAAGTTCATGAAAATAACAAAATAGGTCAAAATAATGATGGCAACGTGGGGACCGACCACAGCTAGGCGTGCCCGTTGGGCTGGCCTGGGCGCTCCTTATTATTTTATTAATATTTGTTGTTTTATCCTGTTTTGCGTAGGATTCCTCATCTATTCATGTTTTTGGGTGCTCGTTCGTGCATCCGGGTGCTCAGTCGTGCATCATTTTCGGGTACACTTACACAACTTTTGTGGGGCTTACTCAGTGATGATCCAGATGCCCGGTTGTTGAGTATTTATTGCTAATCTATGAAATTCAATGTAGAATAATTCATGAAATTAAACAATAAAAATGAGTAGTTATTTATTATCAATTCATAGGATCATCTGTGGATTCGACCATGAATTCGGAATAATAAAACAGGCATTACCATTCCATGGTATCGTGGATTCGACCATAAAATCGGAGTAATAAAATTATCTATTACCATTCCATGAGATTTGTGAAATCGGAGTAATGAGATAATACGGTTATTCATTGTCATTCTATGAGATCAAGCCGTGGATTCGATCATAGAATCGAATAATTGTTATTGTTATTCCATGGGATCGGTCGTGGATTCGACCATGGAATCGAAAGCAATTATTTATTGCCATTCCATGGGATCGGTCGTGGATTCGACCATGGAATCGAGTACACATATTGTTCTGGGAATTCAGTGGTGAATGTCACGGCAGAATTAATCTATGTGCATAGTCAGGAGACGGCTAATATCCTGAGGGCGCTCTCGAATCCTTACGAGTCTATACACGATCGCTCTATATAGTCAGGATCAGTGAGTATCACTGTCCTGAAGGCGTTGTTTCCCTCAATCTTACGGAGAACCACCTAATCGTTCTTCTATGTATAGGGGGGTTGCTCTAATGTGGTCAGGGAACAGTGAGTATCACCGACGTCCTAAAGGCGTTAAGCCCTCTCAACAAACAATTATGTAGGAGGATCGCCCAATTCTATTATTCTACATAAAGGGCATAATGAAATGCCAGGTGGGGAACGTCGCCTAGTGGAGGCTTTTCAAAAAGACATGTTCATCATGGCTTCGTAAAATATGAATCGTCACATGCCTGAAGCCGTATCAGAAACATGCAGTATCATTATTTTACGGTTTTGACCTTTGTTGAAAATCCACCATCAACACTAATAAGCATTTCCGAGAACCATTTATTAAGATTTATACCTAATGGCATAAAATACAGATTATTTCAGAGGCTCAAATAATGTAGTCAATTTCGGATTTTGGTGAATATCAGTAGGGGACCCAACATGATATTTCAGTGAATATCGGTGAAATATCAGCAAATATCGGTGAGATATCAGCAATATCGCACATCCCGATAAACTTTGAGAATCGATATTATCGGCGATATTTCGTCATCTCGACCAAAATTAACTACATTGGGCTCAATTTAAAATTGAAACATAGTTGACGAACAAATGTAAATAGATATTCCACTTAAATTAAGCATCCACCTAACCTTTTCTTAGACACACGGACTAAAAAGGCAACTTCTGGATCAAATACACCATAACACAAAGTCATAAGCAGTGAACATATATATAGAGACTACACTCTAACACAACTATAAAAAATTGTTCAGATTTAGAGGAATAGGAAAATCAAGAACTAAGAACATTATTCAACTCTATCAAAAAAGAAAAAAGAAAAAAAAAAAACTATTATTCAACTGTAACAAGAGATCATATAGGTTATTGCTTAAAAACTCGGTACTTCCAATATTATCCTTACTTCTATTAATTTCCTTTTACCGCCTTACGGTGCGGGTGAATCCGTGTACCTTAAATTCCAAGTGCAACCAAACTGGATAAAAGTGTGGATTTGAGAATCCTACCGGTGTCTGGTTCATATATCTTGCGGATTTGGTTTCACCCACAATTTTATGGACGGATCGGATAAAATCCGCTTGTTAGAACTTTTTGCTCACCCCTCGTACTAGTTTGTGTATAAATAGGAGTACTAAATCCATCAATAAAAATCAAACAGTTCAAACCAATAAGTTTATAAAATCTCTATGGTATCCCCTTCAACCTAAAACCCAATTATTTTATTTTTGCCATACGGAGATTCCCTATTCATGAAGATCCCAATCCCAAAATTAAGTAAAACCCATGCCAACACCAATGTCAAATCATCCGATGCCTCTAATCTTTATTTTGTTCACTCATCTGATAACCCAACTTCTGTCTTTGTTCGGCCATTTATGAATGATGAGAAGTATATTAGTCTGATGCATTGTGGTATGACAAAGTATATCGGTGCTAAAGCAAAAAGGGGTTTTTAGTCTAAGGCCTAACCCATAGATAACCCATAATATAAGGCCCCTAGTTAAAAGAGTTTTAAACCGCACTGAATTAAAAAATATATTTTAATAGAGGTCGAAATGACTAGATTAACCTTCGCTATATAAGTATCTAACTTAGGTTTTCTTCACACATACACATTTATTTTCATTTAGGAGAGAGAAAACCGATCTCATCTCAAATATTGCAAGGATAATTGATTTTTCAAATCCAACAAGCTAAAACCAAAAACAAGTAGGTTTTCGATCAAATCTTATTCTCCCTGTTTAATTTTTTCTTCATCTTCTTCTTCTTCCTATTTAGTCTTATCGATGAATTTGTTGATTGATTTAATCTTTTCTTCTTCTTCCTGTTTAAATCTTCTAGCTGAAAAATCAGAAGAACAAACCTAGAAAGATACAATAGTTTTTCGATCTGTTTGCTGAGAAGAAAGAAGAAGAATCGAAGAGTCAGTTTTCTCTCTTCTCCATTTCCTCTCTAGTTTTAAGTTTGGATTTCTGATTTCACATGTTTCGCTTCATCATGATTGATGTTTTGATTTCATTTGTCTGTTGATTTTGTGGTTGTTTTTGAAAATTAGGGTTTCGCAACTAAGTTTGACTGATTTCGATTTCATGATTTAAAATCAACTAATTTATATTCTTACAATTTCCATTGCAAATTTAGATTCAGACGATAATCAAATGGCGAGAGGAAGAAGGAATACCAGAAGAAGATCTGCATTAATGTGTATTATGATTCTTTCACTTCAAGATGCCATTTACTATTGGGGTATATGTTTTGTGATGTTTCTTTTGTGATAGAGCCTGTATAACTATAGAAATAGAACTTTTGTAACTATAAAAATAGAGTTACACTATGGAAACTAATGTAACTATAGAAATAAACTTGTGTAACTATAAGTTACACATCCAAAATCTCACCACTGACTGTATTGTGGTTTGTATATTGATTGTGTAACTTATAGTTATACATACAAATGAGCCTATGTAACTTTAAGTTAAACCACATATTAAAAATCTTACCTCTGACTTTCCTTAGGTTGTGTTTAGCTTGTGTAACTAATAGTTACACATCAAAATTGGTTGTGTAAATTAAAGTTACACCTTCATAAGCATGTAAGTTAAAGTTACACCTTGTAGAATGTCTAAGATTAAGTTGCACAACACATTTATAGCATGATTCAGTTTGTGTACTTGGAAGATACACATTCTTTGTACCATGCTTTTGATTTTGCAATTAAAAAGTGTGTATTTGATAAGTACACAACTTACTAATTCTTGTTGTTTTGTTGTGTAATGTGTACAGGAAAGTTAAGACACTCATTTAATGCAGTTCAAGATTTGGTGAAAGAAATAAAGCCAATAGGACTATCTGATAGAGCTGAAACGTATCTTAGGAAAGCGCCTGACGGTGATCTTGTCATGTTGTATTACGATGAATTTGATGTTGTTGCTACAAAGAACATGAAACAAATAATAACTAACAAACATGGGGTTGTGAATCTTTTAAACTGCTTTAATAGAGATTGAAAGGTACCATGTGCATTTAAATTTGGAGAAAACTTTATAAAGTCTACACCGGCAAAGTTTGCTGGTATAACTGGAATGAAAAGGATTGGAAGTAGAAAAGGTCAAAATTTGATAGAAGGGTATAATTTAAAGAAATTGGATGAAAATATATTATACAACAAAAAAATTTATAATATCAAAGAAACACAACATTCAACGGCAGCGACCAAGAAGAAGATTATGGAGACAATAATAGAAGTTATGAAGAAGAAAAAGAAAATAACAAAAATTGATGATGAGCATGTAGTTTGTTTGATAGGGTTTTATTTGTGTTGTGTACTTTTTTTGGCGACAAAAATGCTAGCGATGAATGTTAAATATCTCGCAATCATCGAAACTTATGAAAATGTTCTCAAGGTCTCCCCGGCCAGGTTGGTACACGAGTATTTGTTTGAGGAAATACTCAAAAAATGCAGACTGTCTTTCAAACGTAAAGGCTTGTGTGCCATACATACCGGTAAGGATAATGTTTTTACTTGATTGTAGTTCAAGTAGTTTTACTGCTGAGTTTTAGATATTTTTTGTTGATCGACTAATTTAATTGATTGATTATTTATATGTTGCAGATCTTGTTTTCGGAGCACACACCAGCAAGATTAATCCAAAAAGTTCAAAACAACGAACAAAAGATCCCGAGGGTTGAAAGGTGGGACATGCAAGTGATATCAGATTTCATAGCTGGTGCAAACATGACAGAGTTACCGTAAGTGTTTGCTATTACTTGCTTTATATCTTGTTTACTATTACTTGGTAAAAGAGCATGTGTAGCTGATTTACACATGCAAAATATCACCAATGAATTGAGTTATATATATCAGTGATATGGCATGTGTAACTTTAATTTACACACACATAGATGAGCTTGTGTAACTTTAAGTATATACAGTGGGAACCTAGGAATACAGGCAAACCAACAAATATTTGATGCGATTGAGGATACAAGATTACAAGATTCACATTTTTTATTTGCGAAATTATGAGAGAAATGGGTATTGAACCCAAAGTGACCAAAGAAGAGGCTATGCAACAAGAAGATGGTGTGGAAGGACATGCAATGACTGAGCATCAAGAAAACTTATTGTCGATCCTACTAAAGAGTCCGAGAAGAGAGGGAGCAAAGACGAAAATGACGGGAAACCTCATTCCAAGAAGAGGTAAGTGGTTGTTCTTAGTTCATTTTTTTTAATAATTTAACATCATCATCATTCTAAATTAAAACATCCATTATATTATTTATACTTTTGATCATGCGGAGTTCATGTATAAGTCTTGCAGTGGAAATACTGCATGATTTTATGACTCAAACAACTTGAGAGAAGGAGGGAAAAATCACCTTCCAATATAAAGTGTGACAAGTACAAGACCACTCTGTGGTCTTTGTTGATGAGGCGCAAATTGAAGCCTTGGTGGTGTTGTTGATGAGGCGCATGAAGAAAGCAACGGGTGAAGAGAACAACCGACATGTGGATATGTAACTACAAATGGTGATGACTCGTTGCCAGAGAAACCCACGGATGAAGAGGACACCTGCAACTTTATGACGGCTTGCTGATGACTGTCGAACTCAAAAATATAGTTTGAGGAATCTTTGGTGATAACTGCTACAACTCAATAAACTTCAGGTGACAATAAGAGACCTACAAGGTTGGTGCGAGTAGGACCTAACCAAGGTATGACAGGATGTTGATGCAATCAAGTAATAGATCTGATTTGTCGTGACATAAACTGTAAGATATAAAATTTCTAAACATGGACATGAAAGACGGAGGAAAATCCAGGAACCTACCTAATCGCCTAACCCATCTTCCTTGTGTAATTTTATGAATTTTTTTGTCCCTTATTAATTCCCATGTTTCTTTGTTATTTATAATAAAAGTGTAACTTTAGTTACATATTGTATAGGCTTGTGTAACTTGAGTTTCATATAGTACAAAGCATATATAATGCAAGTGTAATCAGTTACATATTATATAGTTCGTAACTTTTTGAATTCATACTTGGCCACCAAGTGTAGCTTCTGTACACATGTGCAACTTTTGATTCGCCTATTTTTGTTGTTATAGCTAAAACACGGAAAACATTGGTAGTGATCCATTAAATTTAGCCTCAGCATAGACAAAACTCCAAAACTGCAGGAGGAACTGCTCAAGGAAGTTCATAACTAGAAAAATCCAACCAGAAATAATACATTAACGCGTGATGAGGAATAGAAAATTCAAACACAAGATCTGAAACAGTTTGAAAGTAATGCCAAGAAGATTAAGGGGCTGTAATGAATAAACAATGGATGCGATCAAGAAGTAGAAGAAGAAAGAAATGGCATGAGTTCAGTAGAAGAAGAAAGAATGGCTAAGGTTGTCAAGAAGATGATGGATAATGAGAAAGGTGTGAAATGTTCCCAGTTATTGAAAATGTTGGATGGCGACCAAAAGAATAAAGTGCTTGAATATTTCAATACTCATCCCAAAACGTAAAGTAGATATAACCAAAACTCATGATTGATTACATTTATGGTGTTTAAATATATAAATATTGAACATTGTATTTTACTACTTGATTATGTTTATGTTGTTTAATTGTTTCCTTCTTTCTAATGTAGATACATTGCTTTGATAGAATTCAAATACGATGGTAGCCCATTCTTTGATATAGTGGAGAACTAATGCTCCGATTTTCGTTAAGAAATAAGCCTACTTGGAGTCGGAATTCCTTGATTTCTACATTAGCAGGTTGAGGAGAAAGATGAACTCAAATACCAAGTAGCAATGAGAATATTCCTCACTTGAAAGCATATGTAAGTACTTCAAAAATTAAAAATCTTCTTGCATTTAAAATGTGTAATGGGTGTTGTAAGATTACGATAGCATGCCGGATTTTTTAATGTTATAAATATACGTGTAACCTTAGGTACATATGCATTTATAATGTAATCTAAGAGTTACATATGCATTTATAATGTGTAATAAGAAGTTACACATCCATATTTTTCAGGATTTCAGCCTTTGTGTGTAACTTCGGAGCACATAATCCTTTGTCAGCATTGTAACATGTGGTTTAAATGTGTGTTTGATATTCCAAATGGTTTATGCATAAATCTTTTATGGAAATGGCAGTGATTTCAAGGATTCCCGATTCATAAGCTTATTATGGACTATTACGAAAGTGCAACAACAATGCGGTCATAATTTTTTCACCAATGCAACAATAACACACACTACACACTGCTAGATTATGGCTTGAGTAGCACTAAACCTTTGGTCCTACATGAACTGCCGACGCTAAGAACCTCAGGCAATAACACTTAAACATAGGCAAAAGAAAATGACTATAACCATAACCGACACTGATTGTCCTCTTGGGTTGAGAATGGAAGTGCGAGAATTCTCGCTTCTCCCAAACAAGGTTCATTTCTGAGTATCTTATATTTGTATGCACTTACATGAAGATCGAATAAAGAATAAATCACTTGACAAAAAACTAACCACACCAAGGTGACATGGTTTCCTAACAAGGTGAATTACATGAGAGCAAGCATGCTTTGCAATATTCTCGCTGATCCATCCATGCGATGTGTAAAGTAGTCATTTGGATTAAAAAACTTATATACTACAAATATGTTTTATTAGAACCCGTTGTTATGTTGTTAAAACTTCTAAATTTCGTGCCAATTACTAGATTTAGCAGTTTGTGGATTTGTAAACTTATACTTTTGAAATGAAATTCCTTGAATTAAAAACTTATACTTTTGTTAACTACAAAAATTTGTTATTAGACTTGCAAAAATATCTGAAAATTTAGAACTTTTCTCAATATTTGCAAAGGTTTCGAAGTATACAGCAGGGTTAAAAGTAACTTAAAGTTAAACATAAAATTAAAATGTAACTTAAAGTTACACATAAAATTGAGATGTGTAACTTGAAGTTACATATGTTAAAAATAATTGTTTTCCGGTCAAAGGTAAAGACGGGATAGTGGAATGTGTGTGGTCAAATCTTTGAAAAATAGGATTAAGTAACTCATAGGTACACATGCAATTAAGACAATAAATCAAAAAATGTAAAAATAACAATGTAAGTAATAAATTCCCACATCCTATTTTATAAGGTATAAACAAGATTCTATACTTTTCCTACGTGATCAAAAGACACACACTAGGAATAAAGCTTACATTTCCATAATGAACTCACAAAATAAAATAAAATGAATTATCTTTTGCACATAATCAACGTTCACAATAAAAAAGTTGGTCCATGCAAACCAACATGAAGAAAACTAAAAACAAACAATCAAAGACACAAAAAAAAACCACACATAAAAATCAATGTTGCACCAAACAAACTTTGATAGCTCAATCTAGGGGGTGTACTTGAGGAGGATTCTTATAACCTGTTTGTTGTGACTGCTTCCTTGCAATTGCTCACGGTAAATTTCCTCTTTACTTTATTCCCACCTTTACTTAGAATCCTTTTTCATGGGGGTCTACATAGTTAACTCTTTATGATAGGCGGGTTGATGGTATTTGTCTTCAATTGATGAGCCTATTAGCAGTTGGAATAAATTTGGATGACATGCAAATAAAGTCTTCCTAAAATAGTCGCTTGTAAAATACGGTGAAATGAAATCAATAGCTTCACATTTAATCTTAGTATGGCTGCAAGAGAATGAGAACAAAGGAAACCATATACGCTACCACCTTAAAAAACAAAAAAAATAGTTAGTTGCACATGTAAATCATAAAAACACTCCAAAAATCATGCATATACGGGATGTGTATCTTTAAGTTACACTTGCAAAATAGACATATAACTAGTAGTTACATATGCATATATCTAGTGTAACTAGAAGATACACATTCATAAACTTTCAAAAAAAAACATACAAAAAAGAAAAAATGCATAAGAAATAAACCCCTGACAGTGCAAGTCTCGTGTTCGGAGGTCCACTCTGGTGAGTGTTTTCGCTAAAAACTCTTCAAACACGGTAGGACTAGCCACCAATACTTCCCAAGACAAACCTTCATCTTGAAGATACTCAAGCTTTTTCCTCATACTCGTGGGTTAATGGGTCATCATATTAGCGTTATCTTCACGGAGTCATTGCCATTATTACCATTATTTTCCTCTAATCTGAAAAGGAAAAACACTTATGAATATATAAAGTGACAAAACAAGAAACAAAGACAAAAAATAAAAAAAAATTCACTCTCTTAACACGATCAAGAAGAGTTAGGATCTGGAACATCTTCTTGTGAACCAAAATCCATCTATCGAGTGATTCTTCTGGAGTACTAGACAAAGGCCCATACCGATAACCTTTGAAATAGGCATTAATATGATTCAGGTGATGTTCTCAATGTAAATAGCCATCCAATGTGAGTTCAAATCTCTAATTTTCTGTATGGCCTTAGCATAGTTTTAAAGTGAGAAGGCGTATGTCGCTTGAAATGGTCAGCACAAGCGTATGCACTGGATTTGAGCCGTGTTGATGGGAAGATTATCCTTCAAATGATAGTAGCAGAAGCTGTGAATGAATATGGATAGACAAGTGGAACATATTGAGTCAAATTTTAAATACCTACTCCCAGTTGTTGACATTCTCATAATCGGCTAGTGCCACAACAAGTGGGAAAATCCTACAAAAAAGTGCGTAATTGAAAAAATAATAAGTTTCACAAAAACAAAAAACAATGTGTAAAAAATAAAAAAAAAATAGAACAAAATAATAGAAGTTACACATCCTAAAACAAAATGTGTAACTTAAAGTTACAAATGTTATTCCTGAATTTACACTTGCAAACCAATATGTAACTTTCAGCTATCTATCGGCTAAAGTTGTTCAAAAAAACATAAAAAAACATACCTTTACCACCATTGATCCCAGTAGATGCCATCAAGCAACCTATAAATCTACTAGTAAGAAAAAGTAGCATCCAAGTATACCCTTTTGACAAAACAATCCCTTTGATGCATGCGACAAACGCGATGAAAATCCATTGAACTGTTTCTTTGCACGATAAGTTCAAACTTTTATCACACTACCAGGGTTGGTTTCCTTTATAACATTAATATACCATACCAAGTGCGAGTATGACTTCACGCCGCCATAAATGGTCTCATAAACCCTTTCCCTACCATTATAGTTTGATAGTACTCCATGGTAATCCCATAGTTGGTCTAGAAATCAGCTGTAATTTGCTTTGGCTTCTTGTGAGTATTTTTTCGAACTTCTTCTCAATCAAACTAGACGTGAATCTGGTGGAGTATTTATGATTCAAGTTGTGCCACCGGCCACAAATGTGCTCGTGGTTATAAGACCGACTTAGGAAGAGGTTCATACAAAGTATAAACAAATCAACCAAAAACCAATATGGTGCAAAAACATCATGTGTAACCCAAAGTTACACATACATAAAAAAATATAACATATGCTAACAAGCATAAGATGACAGTTCTGAAAAACCTACGTGAAACATTTTGTTCCTTTCATCAATAGAATGCATGAAATTTCTAGTTGCATTCTTTTCTGCACACTTAGCCGTGAACCTAGAACGACTCATTGTATTACAACCATGTTGAAACCGGTGCGAAGACGATACTTGGTGTAAGCAATCCTTACTTGATTAACTCCTTCAACAAACACATGGACAATATCACCAAGGACCTTGGGCCAACCATCCGATAACAAAGGTTTTGCAGGCTTTCTTTTATCTTCCAAATAAATTACATCAGAACGATTGTTTCTTGAAGAATTCATACTAGAACCATTAGAAATAGAAGAAGCTGCCCTAGAGCTAGATGAAGAGACTACATGAGTAACATTTTGCAAGAAAATATCAAAATTGGTCTTCTTTTTACTATGTGAGATGGATGTAAGAGCTTTAAGCAAATAATCACAGTCAACCGGAAGATCTTTTCCACCTTCTCGGAAGAAGAAACAAATACCAAATGGAGTAAATTGCTTTCATTCCTTGCAAACTTGGTCCTTAAACTCATCAAGTTTAGTTTCAACATTAACATGGATGGTAATGAAATCTGAAAAGTAGCGAACAACTGAAGAATGCAACTAACATCATCCATGACAACCTTGAAAATACAAACATACAATAAAAATATCAAAAAACAAAGGAACACAATTCACTGCGGTATGTCGACAAGCTAAACATAAAATGAGCAATCAACAAACTCAACAAAAGGAAAACAAGAGATACAATGTGTCTTAAAGATACAACTACTATAACTGTTTACAAATACACATGCTACATGGCATATATGTGTAACTTCAAGTTACACATGCTAAAAATACAACAGGATATATATGTGTAAACTAAAGTTACATCTTTTGTAACAAAAAAATAAGCATCTCTATATCAATTGTTTTCCTTGAAAAAAATTGTTGTTCTTACAAACAAAATTGTATCTTCATCCTCCTTAAACATGCTTAAAATATAACAGGATATATATGTGTAACCTCAAGTTACACATACAGTTAAAAAAAATAACATGTATACATCAATTTGAAGTTATTCTTCTGAAACAAAATTGTTTCTTCATACTCCTCTCAGTATCAACAAAAAGTAAACAACAAATTCTCAGATCGGACATGCAAGAACAACAAATAATTAAAAAAAATGAAAAAAGTTTTGAAATCAAACCAAAATAAAATTCGTACCTAGATTTATTGTTTTCTTTCTTCTGAAAGAATGTTTTTTGTATTCCTCTTCTCAGTATCAACCAATCATGTTGTAAGTATCAACTATCAACCAAATCATGCTCAGTATCAACCAAATCAAAAAATTAAAAACTAGATCCAAATCATAAAAATTGAAATCAATGGAATTGAAAACTAGATCGAAAACACACCTATGTTGATTTCTCTATTCCAACCCGTCCTCTTCTAAGACTCAACAAAATCGAAACAAAAAAAAAAAAAAAAGTAAAAGATCGAAATCAAAAAATCGATCAGAAAAACTAGTGAGTCAAACCTATTTGATACAAACAGAAAAGATAAATTGATACAAACCTATTTGTTGTTCTTCAATGCATTGCCTCACTCAAGTCAGATCTGAAATCCAGCGAATAACATCAACAAATTGAGAAAAAATTAACGAATTGTTGTTCTTCCTCTCGTCTTCAACACAACAAACTAACGACTTCTTGTTCTTGATACAGCGATTCTTGAGAAAAAAAATCTAATTCTATTTCGAAAAAAATAAACGAGAGCATATAGAAGAGAGCTATAAAACTAATTGATTTGACTTCCTGTTTCTTTTACTGTATAAAACGATTATAAATACTGGAGGTTAATTTTGGTATTTTTAAATTTATTAAAAAAGTTGTTGACATCAGCAATCCGGAAGAATTCAAAACCTGGCCCCAAAAATAAAAGTTCTGGGCCTAAAAATATCAAAACGTGAAAGTATGGAGTTGATAGTGAATGATCCATTTTGTGGGCTTCTATATATTGAACCCATATAGAGGGTGGTTCTAGTATTTTTCACAAAGAAAAAATAGGTTTTGTCAATGGTGTGCTTATTGAACCAAACTATAGCGACCAGAAACATGTTGGTGGTCTTATTTCCAGTGGGGTATGTCACTCTAACATTCCTCAAATCAAAATTCGCAATTGACATCAGAAAGTTAGGAGCAAGGAATATGTAAGCTATTGCCCCTTCAAAGGTGGTTAACGAAGATAAAGTTAATATTGAAGAGGCTGGAGAAGATAGCGAAGACTTGGATAATTGTGAATTTGAGGCGAACTTGAATCTCTTGTCCGATGAAGACAAGATCTCAAAAGAAAAGACAGAGGTATAAAGAGAAAAGACAGAGAGAGCTTAACTAGCTCAATTGCAATGGGAGTAAAGGAAGCTCTAAGAGTGACAAATAAGAGCAATGGGGAGAGGTCACAACACAAACCCAAGAAATGTCATTCTTAGCTCTTTCTAGTGTCCTCTTTGTTTTCGTTTTGTTTAGGCTCCATGTTTTGGCCTAGTTTGGTGTATTTCATGCTCCTGTTTGTGTTTGTTTTTCGCTTTGAGTGAGAGAGTCTTGTAATTTCTTGCGTTAGATGGCCTTAGCCTCCCTGGACTCGCTTTAGGCATCTCTCTCTTCTTCTTTTCTTCTTTTTTCATCAATAATAATTTAAAAAAAAAGTAATCCAATTTGAGAAGTATGAATCGTCCTCCTGTAGCATAGATTTACAAAGTTTATGGAAGCCAAACAATTAGAAATGAGATTGTACAAGATAACTTCTTTAAAGTAATACTCGATAATATAATATTCTCGCTAAAATAATAGAATTTTCAGTCCCAGGCTGACCAACCTTTAGTGCTAAAATAATAAATTCGATAAAATCATAAAATAATACATTTCAAAAGTTCCCCTTAATGATTATTATTAGGTCCCAAATAATATATAAAATAATAATGCTACTATAAAAATAAAAATAATTTCATACACATTAAACATTCCCAAAATATGATTTAATATTGGTTTGTTTTTATTTAAAATTCAAATCAAGTTGTATTTCATCTCCAATAATTAAGTAATGCAATCAAAGTTAAGGGCAACGTTGTTATCTTTGCATAGCAAGAAGTAATTTTGAAATGACGTTAATATTTGGAGTGCTTGTATTTGTATTGCAATTAGTCAATAATATAATGCTTTTATAAAATTATTCGATATTTTACTTAACCTACAAGTATTATTCAACATCCAAACTAGGAATTACTTTTTAAAATAATTATATATTATTTAATTATAAAATAATAATTTATTATATTATCGATAATATATTATCTCTTTAAAATAATAATTTTCTTGGTCCCAAACCTATTATTTTATAGAAATTATACTGTATTTATTTTTTAAGCACTCTAAATCTTTATAATAACTTATTACATGCTGTTACAGTACGGTTATATAAACAGATAACGAAAATAATTGTTGCCAATTTGATTAAACGTTTATTTCATGTGATATATGACACCCAAATTTCATGCATCCAGTGCGCCCAACATTAGGTGGCATCCAAAAGAACCCAAGTATTAATTTCCACGTAAAACAAACTACTAAACCATTATTAGGTTACTGTTCTTTTGTTTAACTTCAATCGATTTCATAAAGAGATCTACAATCTCTTCATCTTCATCTCTAGAATAATTAATCTAATCAGAATTGGTAATTTAATATTGTTAACCAAAGAAATCTAGTTACATCTAATCTCCCAAAACTGTCAAAATCTTATTTTGATCCTATCAATCACCTAATAAAGTGCATTTGGATATTGATATAGACAATCATGATTGAAACAGTAATTCCTTTTCTAAAGTTTGGCCATTCTCTTTTACAATTCAATCAAGCAGCATAGAGTCCAATCGGATTAGCGTTCATAAATTTAGTGTTAATTTTTGATCAAGATGATATAACCGATCAAAAGTAAACTGATATAAGAAAAACTAGCCATTCAACTTTCTGTATAAAATCCTCATAATCCCCTAAATCAGCAAGGAGTCTTCCACTGCATTTTATTGAACAATATTTGAAGATATTGATCTTTTATTATAAACCAAATGTGATTATATGAAGATATTGATCTTTTATTATAAACCAAATATGCTTATATGTTTATGGTTTGAGGATTTAGTTCTCATGCCATCTAATTTATTTGATTTTTCGATTAGGTTGTTTATGGAGTTAAGGAAATAAGAAAAGAAAAAGAAAAACGAGTATAAGAAAGGACGTCGACTGGGTTTCCGATGTGGATGATACCTAATGTTGGGTGCACTGGATGCACAGAATTTGGATGCCATATATCATTTTGTTTAAATCCGCTGATAGCGTTTTTTCTTCTTCAGTTGTATTAGCATTTCTCAACATAATTTATACCAAGTCTCCGTAGCAGAAAGTGAGAAGTGATAAAAACTTGGTATACCATATACAACTGAAAACATAAATGCCGAGACACCAACCAGCTAACCGCAGCCCTGCGCAGCGTACACTTACAAGGACATCCATATACTAATTAAGAGGATCCCATCTGTTACAATAATGACACCAACCAAACTAGCCTCACAAATGTAGTAGACCCACGATACTTAAAATCATCAACATCTTCTTTTCTTCTTCTACTGCAATTAACACTTCTTTGGCGAAAACCCAACAACCGATTTCCCAATGTTAAAAGCTAACACGTGTGCCTTGCTGTTGCAAATTACCTATGATAGACAATGAAGATCTTGTTGGTGCAAAAGCGAAACAGAACGTTTTCTTGGAATCAACCGGTACCAAATAATTCTTAGCCGGTAATTGCAAAGACTTTCCACCAGGAAATAAAAACGCAACAGTTGGAACAGAAACCGAAGTCTTTGATGACAGATCGCAACAAGTATCAAACAGGGCGAATCCTCCAGCAGACGGCAAATTCTGAGTGCCTTTGACAAAAGCATCACGAAGTGCATTGTACACTTCAATTCGTAACCGAGTCACTGATGTTCCCGAGTCGACAATAACTCCACTAGGTGAGTTTGGATTTAAGTCGAACACTGAGTGAGGTAGATTCAACGGTTGACCCCCAACACTAATACCAGATAAACCCACGTAATAGAATGTAGGGTACCGTGTGTTACTAATAACGGAGCAGTAATTGCATCAGCTGGTTGCGCTTCGGGCCGAATTGTATAGTCGAAGCTGAACTGGAATCGCGATCGACTAAACAGTAAGAAAATGCAGAGGCTTTTACCTGAGAAGGAAAATGAAAGTGAACCAGCTCCAAGAGCTAATAAACCAGCTGAACCGATAAATAACCCTTCGTTATCATGACCACAACCTATAGAGATTTTTCAACAGTGGTTTCGAGTTATCGAACGTATGGGTTTCGGTCACGAAATCACCAACGGTGTAAGAGCCGTCACCATAAGACACTTGATAAAGGCAAGATTCGTTAGCACAAGCCGAAATATCAAGGGATTTGCACTGTTGTGCGCCGCATGAAATGTGTGCAAATGACGAAGAAGAAGACGGTTCGAATATCGGATCTGTTTGTTGGTAACACTCCTGACAAGGTGCACACTGTACCCAAGTGACATCACTGCCTGTATCAAGAACCAAGTATTGCGGTTTAGGAGGATGACCGACTCCGACTCGTGAAAATATTCACCACTTCCATGACTCAGTCCTGATGTAATTGGACCTACTATATTATCTTGATCTTGTGATTTCAATGTATCAAACTCTTTCTCAACTAATAAAGGTTTAAGATCTGATTTCGAAATTCCGTTCATGGCGAGATCTAATTTTGTAATGATTGAATCAACTCGAGCTGAATCACGTTTCAGTCTATCCAGAGTTAAAGCTTTGTAGTCTCTGTGTGTCGATTTCAAAATGGTATCTCTAGATTGAAGTTTTACAGTGAAAGAAGAAGAAGAAGATGATGAGAAATCATCAGAAATACTTTCTTCTTCTAGGAGAATTTGATCAGGATCAAAGAGAATGTCAAGAGTTTTCTGAATTGAAGCCGAGATATCAAGAACTGTAGTTTCATGGTTTTCATTTTCAGGTAAAATTACTCTAGAAAAAACACAGGTAGCAAAGCAAATGAAGAAAAGAACAGAAAACCCGAAAACTGATTTCGCCATTGAGTTGTTGCAGAGAAAAGAGATGGATGGAGGAGGGAGGGAGGAGGAGGAGGATGAAATGATAAGAGTGGATTATTATGGTGTGGTTTTAATGAGGTTAGAGAGAAAGCTAGCTACAGAACAGAAGAAGAAGACAGAATTATAGTAGTGTAGATAATATAAAAAGACGGTCAGATTACATTAAGTAGTAGCGTAGAAAGTCTAGAAGAAGTACTGCTCTCTGCTACATGGTCACGTAAATTGCGTAGGAGAAAACAAATTAAGCTACAGAAAAGGTAAGAAAGGGCGTGAAATGGGAAGTTGAACCTAACTCGTATTTGGAATTATATCATAAATTGGAACTACCTACATACATTCTCACATTTGAACGTAGTAACTAAGATTCCTCTTTACGTATTAAGATTTTTCAGTGCGTGTGACTGATTGTGCATGAATTCTTCTACCTAGAATTAGATGAAATGTTTTAAATACGTGGCCGCACTTTTACTTCAAGTTCCATCGTACATTTATGGTAGTATTGGATGAAATGTTTTAAATACGGGGTCCACTTCTTTTACTCCATTCAGTGAGTATTAAAAGATAATACGCATTTGCACCACGAACTTTGAAGAGTACAAACAGTGTGAGAATTAAGTAACATAGCCGGAGGTTGGGTAAACCATTTGTTAGGACCGGTAGATAATAAGGAAAGCTTCTTTAGTTAAAGTAAGAGTTACACGGCCAGCACCACTCTTTGTACGCAGTTATATTCACATAAAGCAAAAAAAGATAAAGCTTGGTATTTACAGCCCAGAAATGCTACACACCGGTGTGTGCACGATTGTGCACACAAGGAGATCTAAGGACTGTTATGGGTGTCTGGGGTGATTGCGAGGGTGGGCGAAAAAGGTGGGGGTCATCTCTTTTCCTCTTCTCACACTCTCTCACCGCACGAGTTACAAATAAAGTATTTTTGTTTACAAATGAACATATATTTTTGGCCTTCCTAGCGAAAATCATTATAGTTCTCATTGTTAGCACAAAAGTGTAACAAGAGTGTTGTTTCTCTTTTTGCCGTTTCTTCCGTTAAGTGGTTAGTGCATCCAAGCGTTAAGGGGTAGCTTAGAGTGTCAAGTGTAATTCTCTTATATATAAATAAGAAATGCTACTCTTTTCGGATTAGAGCCTTGTCCATCAACTTAGTGCTTTCGACATGGTATCTAAGCATACCCAAATTTTTTTTCAATCTCAAATTCATATTTTCTTCTTTCATTACAATATATAATTCTCAAACAAATTTTACTCTTAATTCTTCAAATCCTTTGAAACTTACAATTTCCCCACTAGCAAAATTAAATTCATCGAATTATGTTATGTGGAAATGTCATATTGTTCAGTTGTTAAGAAGTTTCAGTTTATATAAATTTGTTGATGGATTTCATCCTGAACAGGTAAAATTTGTCACTCAAGCTCTGGTTGAAAATTCTTCATCTATTTCATGGATTCAACAAGATCATATTTTTTTTGTCATGGCTTCTTTCTTCTTTGACATAAGAATCTGTTCTTGGTTGTACAACATCACTTCAAGTTTGGCAAATTTTGGAAAATACTTATGATTCCTATGTCAAACCTCGCCTCATGCGGTTGAAGATGACCTTCCAAATCTTCTAAAAGGATCTTAATCTATGCAAGCGTATATTAGCATAGCTAGATCAACTTGCTCAAGTGCTTCCGATGTGCATATGTTCTTAATGAAGATCTTTTTGCTTCACATTTCAAAATGGATTACCCTCTAAATTCTTCTTTTCAATCTTAGGATTACACACATAAAAACTTAAAAGTCTTCACTTTATTACTTCATCTGATCTTCTTAGTTTACTTTTTAAGTGAAGAGCATCATCTTTCTACTCATATATCCGATTTAACTCAGAGATTGAAGGTCAATCTATACCAAAATCTCAAGACCAATCTTCATCTTCCACAATTCTAATAATCAAAACTTTCGGCATACTGCTTGGCATTCAAATCATCAATCGAAGTGGTTACAACTTTCGAAAGTTCGTGGTATGCATTGTCAATTTAAACTAAATAACGATACCTCATGGTTATAGTAGTTATCGTGGTGGAATATCTCGTTATGGTGGTAATCATGGTGGAAGGTCTAACTTTTGCTCCTATGAGACAATCTACACTAGTTTTTATCGATTTGCAAGAAACCTGATCATTCGCGCTTGATCATATTACAAGCCCAATCATGGGTATTCTAATCATCCACATGTATAATGTTCATTTTGACCATTGTTATTATGATGAACTTTATGATGAGTCTTATCATCCAGATCAAGGCTTAATTATATTGTTTATCATGAGGATTTTTATCCGCCTTCTTCCTCAAACTCGACACCGATTGGGGTGCAACATATCAAATCACTAATAATCTTAGCAACTTGAATCTTCATTCTTAGTATCGAAAGGTACAAAGAAGGTCAAAGTGGGTAATGGTTTAGAGTTTTCTATTTATCATATTGGATCTTCTAATGTTTCACTGAACTTTTCTTTACTTTATCCAATGTACTTCATGTGTACGTATTTTCTAAAAGTTTGATTATTTGTTCTTAAATTTACCATTTTTATTTATTTTGAGTTTCATCCAACTCATTTGTGTATGAACGATCTTCTAAACTCACTGGTTCCTTAGGGGCGTGTTAAGAATGGATTGTATGATTTCGGTTTACTCAACACTATTAAGCAAGCTTTTGTTGCTTCTGCATCCTCTGGTTACATATGATATTTTTGTCATCCAAATTTTATAGGACTCTGGACATGTTTTCATAATTAGATATGTTTACTATATAGTTTAATTGAATTCTTATGTTCACACTAATAGCTTCGCTTAGCAAAATCACATGTTTTACCTTTTCATTCTTCTTCTAATATCATGTTTATGCATGGTATTTTGAACCTTATTTACTTTGATGTATGGTGTTCACCAATTTGTTCAGCGAAAGGATATAAATATTATATCAATATTGTTAATTCTTTTAGTAGGTTTCCATGGATTTATCATTTATCTAGCCTGCAAGTCTCTAAGTTTTCTCGGGACTCTTTTCAAAGGTTCAAAACTTATGAGAGAAATATTATCTATGATTTCAGATTATACGATTAAGTGTTTTATTGAAAATGTTATGATCTATATATTCTATCAATGTTCTTTAAAGATGTATGCTTTTTTCTATTCAATGAATGAAAACCATTTTAGTCTATTGTGTTTTATGTTTGTTCAATTTCTTAAAAGGAAAAACTAAGAGTTTGAAAATTTTAAGTGCTTTCAGCTAGGTTTTATGCAAGAACGACCTAGCCGTTTTGACCTAAATGGAAGAAAAACTAAAATTATCATATTTGTTCGATAATGGACCATGACCAAACCATAAATAAGAAATAGGCTGTCCTTAGACTTTCCTGGCCGTAGAACATGTTTTTCATTAGAAATTATGGCTTGGGATTTGATGTTTCTACTGGAAATAACAAGTTACGATAAAGTTATTCTCGACGTTAGTGTGATTTTAATTAAGGTTGGGTAACCTAGCCGTATATCTCGGTATTTCTGAATTATGTTTTTCATAATTCATCTAACTTTCCACTTTCATTCATCAATTCATAATGTTAGCATTACATAATTAAGTCGCGTACATCTCATTATACCTAAATGAAAAAGAAAAATTAGTGCATTACTCTTAAATAGAAATACTTAAATAGTCAAGCTTTATTGAAATACTTCAAAAATATTTTGTGATCCAATAACATTGTTCATGCTCAAATTTTTGTGACGGATAGCTTGGTAATGGGAAAGAGCCAAGGCTTCCTAAAAAACAAATCAAACTTAAGTTACTATATTATTCAAAATTACTTATGAACAACTTTTGCACATACCACTCTTCTCAAAAAGGATATTGTGGGACTCATCTTCACCCATTCCAAGTGCTCCTCAAAACTTCTATTTGTAGGTAGATCTTCCGAATCTTACCTTTATGCGGTTCATTAATCTTCCATTTTGAATACCATCCAATACAAAACCATAAATACACGGTTCCATAGAGAATCATTACTTTCATCTACGTTAATGGCTTGATCTTCGCCATGCTTTCTGAGCGTGAGTGATGCCCTAACGACAGCAACATCTTCTTAGGTGGTGAAGAGAGTAACCATGTTCTTCTTTTTTGTTAAAACAAATTATAGGAAATAGTAGAAATTTGAGAGTCAATTTGTTTGTTGGAAAGAGGGTCATTTTATAGAAAAGAATGACCCAATGGATAGCTTTTCACGAAAAACTAAATGCAACAACATATTTACATCCGTGGATTTGATTGATTAATTCAAGTCAAAACTTTGATTGCATCTAGTTTGTTTATTCTTGATAATATTTTCTTCCTCGAGATAAGATTCACTCAAACTAGATCGGCATCACTTGGTGATCCTTAGAACCGTTTTAGATCTAAAGACATCTTATGATAATCCATTGTTCACACGATGCCTGTGTGATTAATCACAAGAGATTCAAGTGGTGTTTGCATGTGTGTTTATTGAAAATTAAAGAAGATTTCAAGATAAAGAAGATTTCTTATTTGGTTCTCATATCTTTTTGGTGTGAACAAACCTTGATCTACAGATCCAACTAGAATCTGGATTTTATCTATTGATTAGTTGCTTGGACATCGACATCACTTTTATGTTTTTTTGTTGGAATCTATCATTCCATTGTGAATCTATACTTGACTACTTTTAGTTATTGGATTGTGATTGATCTAACAAGGCAAAGGAGTTTATTAGATTAAATCTTAAGAGCTCACAGATGACTTGAGATATTTTATCTTGAAAGAATCGAAAGAGTTGTTACCAAATAGATTTGTTGTTCCTTTATTATTTGGAATACGATCCAAAGGAAATTGTTCTGTTATGCTGCACTCATCGAAGTCTAAAAACGATGGATACTCCGAGGGAAACTAAGTGAACCAGGGTAGTTTCTTGGTCTCAACTATAATGGTTGGTGTAGATTTTGTATAACGCTTAATTCAGATTATTCAATTCCGACTAGGTCCTGGGGTTTTCTCGTGATTTGCGCTTCTCATTAACAAAACTTATCATGCTTTTTACTTTTATATTTCCAATTATAATTGTTTTACTATAATTAAAAGTAAAATACACAAACGTTAACTCCATACATACTTGATAGTGATCCAATAGAGCTTGTTAAGTCCAACCTATTATCAAGTATCACACTTTGGTAGTCGTGATTGTTCTCGATCTCAGATCCATAGAAAAAATCACAAAGTGTGAATACCCGATTTGTTGCATCGTTTCACTTTGTCCATAGACGATCACTTTCCGTAAGAGTGACTGACTTATAGGGTGGATAAATAAAAATTTTGTGGTGTATTGGGTACCGCCTTTTTCAATTGGTATCGTGAGCATGCAAACACGAAAATATCTAACAACTGCGTTTGGTGTGATCCAACCTATAAAAAATCAATCCAATGGTTGATTTAGTTAACGCTTATCAATATTAGATGACTCAAAAATTGTTTGAAGCAAATACAAATAATGAAATTGTTGAGTATCTACGATCCAAAGAAATTTGATCTCGTAGAAGAGTGTCAATTGTATCTTCGGGATCATTCAAGATCTTAAAGACAAAATGAGTCTAAAACTCATTGAGTTTGGCTTAAATTGAAAAACAAATCAGCTGATCTATCTTTAGAACTTGAACTCTACGATTTAAAGGAAGAAGAGTCTTTATGAAAATTGTGAAAAATTCTCATTGATAGTCAACAATTACAAGATGATGTGATAACTCTTGGAACTTGAGTCTATAAAAAAGCTCCTAAAGAACAATGTCTCAAAGAAGTCAATATCTACACGATCATCGTATGAATTTTTCTTCGATAACATTGATTTGGATTCTTGTCCAAATACGTTGATATCAACTTCTAATATCTGTATAGACAAGGATGTATCATATACATATACTATTTGAGAGAGTGAGACAACATCTTTAATGCCGTCACTCTCGGGACATGTTTGTGTATTTTGTCGCTAATAGTTCAATGATGAACTATCTAAAAAAACTTTTAGAGATTGGATATGTCAACGAGAGATCCTACATACATCTCAACTGCGGCAACAAAGGGCCAAGATGCTAGAGCCACTCACCTCCACCATCTTCTCAAACCGAGGTCGAGAAAGTATGAAGCTTTAAGAGAACATCTATGGGATCCAACTAGTTCAATTGACGAACATCTAATGTGTTTTGTCAAAAGTATTTGGATCCACGGTCTAACTCAGATGGATCTCAAGAAAAACCGGATCCATATGAAATCAATGGTTGAAAATCAGAACCGTTCAAACTTCCACATAATATTCGGTGATAATCAGAAACGAAGAGTGAAAACTCTTCTTCGAACAGTCTGAAAGGAAGAGAAAAAGTTGATTCAAAAAAAAACCAAGAGCTTTGATTCTCTCTTGAATTCGAAACAAAAATTTGTTTCAATCCCACTCAATCTTCAAAGGTACTTGCGGTTTTCATCAACTTCAGCTGCGAAAGGAGTTGTTCGAACATCAACAGAAACAATTGATTGTAATTCTCTCTTACTTTTGTTTGAATTTACAAGTTCTTACAAAATTCTAGTAACATGCATAATAGAAATTTCACCAGAGGAGAAGGTTGAATCAAACCCATAAAAGGGATACACCGAATTTCACTTTTCGATGAGACAATTGATTATCTGCCAAGAATGATTTTGATATCAACTCCGAACTTTACGTTGTTAATCAATAATGCTTTGATAAATATGTTTCAATTCATAATAAGAAGATTGTTGTTGAGAAGAAATTTGTGCATGTTTATCTTCCGAAATATGTAAGTCTCATATCGCAACCGTGACAATTAGGGTGACATTCACACCTAACTATACTAGTTCACATATCCTTGTCAGGGAATTTATGGTAATATGTAATCTATGGATGCCAAAAGATGTAAACTTTTTAACATGATTCGGAGAAGATGCTTTGAAGTAAACATGAGCGTGATTTCCTATCTTATGGGTTGCAATCTTGGAGAGTACGTATCTTCCTTAAGGTAATTATTTCAATAAAGAACATATTGCGAGAGATTCTTGGTGGAAAAACCTGGAGAGGGAACAACCTTTGTATTAATGATATTCTAGAACATCTCAAGTTCTTTAGAAAACTTGTTGTACCCAATTTGGATCTAGTGCAATGCACTAAGTGATGTGGAGTCGTGACATGATAGAGTTAATCTATCATATGGTAATATGTACTCCCTAACTTTGACTTTTTTTGTTTTATTATCAGACAGATGATAAGAATCTGGAACAGTGGAAAAAGCATGGGGTTTCCATGTCTTATCACTAGAATTTGTAGTGTCTTTGAAATTGGAGCCAATGATTCTCAAAGACTTGTATGAAACCACATAATCATTCTATTATCAGTACGATAAGAGGACAAAGTCATACTGGAACAAATACAAGTGCTTCTCCTAGTACTCATATACAAGATTTTGATCTTGAAACCTTTTACCAAAGGCTTAGTAGGGAGGAATGACTGTCTTGAGCGTCAAGTCTCTTATGTATCAAACAAGTTTGTTGAAGATTTTACCAAGATTTCTAAGGATTACAAGAACACATAATCTGAAGAAGATTTTGTCTGAGCGACACCAGCTCAAGCTCTTAGATTTTTCTCTGTCCTAAATTGTTGAATCTGGTGTACAATCTTAAGATTATTTATCTTTTGAACTTTTTTTATTGTAAAACTTTTAAAGTCTGTAGTTTTTTGAACTTGTTTGAAATAGTATGATGTTTTTCTGATGCGATGTAATTTTAATGATTTATTAAAACTTTATGCTCTGTTCATTTCAAATTTTGAAGCACTAGTTGTTACACAAAGAAGAAATGGTTTATGGATGTCCGATTTGATTTCATTACCTTAATATTGAATCTCATATGATGTAACCCTTATGGTTTGTGTGGCTTTTTGATTTAGCGGGATTAAGTTCTAGCCCATGTTGGTAGGCTTTTATTAAAGGATCATAAGGTGTTCCAATTGAAACTCATATGTGAAAAATCACAATATGTTGAGTCAATTTATGCTTACATGAGTTTTTTTTAGCATAAACATGTTTCGGGTTTTCAACTTTTGCTATTGACATGCATTAGTTAAAACCGTTTCAACCTTTCTATGGTAAAGGTTGTTTCGTTGTTATTTTGTTCTTTCGAGAGGATGACAAACATAATTTGGGGGTGGGGTGGGGTTCTAACTTGAACTTGCGCTTAATGATATATCTTTCGGGAGAAGAGAATTTGTGGAATCGAGGGTAACAAATTTGTTAGTTAATAGTTTTTAAATTAAGAAAAGCCTTTTTATATTGCATATATTTTTCTTTTGCTTCACAAAATTTCCTCGACAATTGATATGTTCCATTATTGTGTATGGATGTATGTGTGTGTGTATATGATTCGATTGTTTTAGGTTAAGAAAATTGTGTCAATTTATTTGGCTTCTTATTTGGTATCTTCTTTATTTTCGGGTATCAAGTGTTTTTGTTTAATAAAATTGATTGCAATTGTGGTGTTATAATGTCTATGTTTGTTTCAATTGCTTATGGTTAATAAAATAATTATGCAAGTCAATTTATTTTGGTTTGTATGTATTGTTTATATTTAACGAAATACGGGATCATTTGTTTAGTCCAAATCCAATTAGGATAAGATAAACTAAATTAATTACTGATCTTAGTTATACTTATCAAGCTGGAGGATTCGGTTATTCAAGTCTAAGAATGCCTTGACAAGAGAAACTAGTTAACTTACCTAGTGTTTGTCTTGTCTATAGGAAAAGGTCTAAGTTATTATCTAAATAATTAGAGCCTAAGGAGAAAAATAAAGTTAATTCTGATCTTTATCTTGTCTTACATCAAAACAATCGATTGTATGTTACAATCGGTTTAACAAGGGAATTAAGTTTTTTAGTCGATTTGTTAAACTATTAAGAAAATTGCTTTGGAAATTGTTTCCTTGATAACACATTAAAGCACTAAAGAATCTTGTAGTTTCGGTTTTAATATTGGTCATCTAAAGTGGTATGTGAAACCTTAGTGCTTAACTCTATAGGTTGTTTACAAGTCTTTTAGATTTGTAAGATCCTTTCGGTTTGTCCTTTATTTGCTCGAACCTTTGTCATTTTTTGTGGAAAAGGGGGAGAATATATGGAGCAAATAAGTGATTTACAATCACTAATGAAAGGAAAATTGTGCTTAAATGTTATATCTAATGAAAGAGTAAAGCATTGACTAAGGGGGAGAAACATATCATATTGTTGTCAGAGTATTTCGACTACAAAAAGAGGAATAACAAAGATGTTCTATCGAATATAGACCTAGCTTGCCTTTACAGATAGTATAAGCATTGTTATTCAAATTTCAACAACGACATTTATTGATTGAATATATGTGAGTTATTGTGTTGTTGAAACTTGGAATCAAACGTATGTTAATTTGTTTATCCATATGTAAAAGAGTTTTGTCACTAAAATTGACAAAGGGGGAGCTTTTTAGATAATATCTCCTTGAACTCACAAGCGATGGTATGTCAAGTTCGGTTGTCATATTTTAGTGACTCAAACTCATCTAAAGTTGCTTGATTGTATACTAGGGTTAACTTCGTTTAGGTGAGACTAGAAAGTATATGAATGTTGAGACATACAAGTATTACTCCGAAGACCAAGAAAGTGAATAAGAAGTGAACTACAACGACAACATCATCCCTCTTTTTCAAGTTAGTAATATTGACTTGAACTACTTTCATTCCCAACAAATCTTTCAAGTCGTGTTATATTGAAAACATAGCGTGAAAGCTATATATATTGTACATGAAAAAGCATGGGTCCTAACAAGCACACCCAATATTTTGTTTAGAAATTTATATGGACAAACCCCAATATAATTCCAAGAGAATCAACTAGACAAATACTCAATCAATGCAAATATATCAAGAGTTGTTGATAGACATATTTTTGTGTCTGAATTGTCCTCAGTGTCTCTATTGTTAGTGCTTGATTTTGTACTTATTTATTGTGTTTTGTGTGTTTGTAGGTATTTTTGGGAAATAAACATGTGTGGAAAAATTTGCTCTAAAAGTGTTATTTGGACCACCGGAGAAAATTACTAAAGGCACCCTCACTTTGGATAAGGGGCACCTCGGTTGAGCACTTTGCTATTTGCACCCGATTTGGTTTAGGGGGGGGTTCATCTCCAACCTTTCAAATTCTAGTTTTGGCGGAAAATTTGGTTCTTCTTCAACTTAAAGTAGGGTTCGATTTTGGAGAAGATTGAGGAGACTTAATGGCTAAAATTTTATGGGAAGGCACATTTAGGCTTAAACAGGCATGGTATGATCGATGCTTTGGGTTATAATTGGCTGGAGATTTAAATTGAAGAAGTCGGGGAGTTGCGTGTTTTCTTTTTGAAACCCGATTACCCTCGTTTTGATTTAGGAGGATTTCTACAAAAGATTCAAGAGATGCTATCTATTGGATTGGGCATGTTGCGACTAAACATGGTAGTAAGTCCATCGAACCGAGTAAATTGAGCACTTATGAACTTGAAGTCAACATGAAAGAATAGTTACGCGAGATATTCGAGACTGTGAGTTATCCTTGGAACATTTTCGTATGTTGCGAGGCGTGCTTGGATGAAGATTAGAGTGTACCAACTAGATACGAAGCATGGAGAATTCAAATATGGGAGTGAAATCTTCATAAAGCAACGCGTGCGGGTGAGACTAAAAAGGAAAGAAAATATATTTTCTTGCGAGTTATGGGAGATTTCATGGAGTTATGAGCCATTATTCTTGGTCCTGAGAGTATAAAAGGGTGTTATTTTAACTCGATAGGGATGGAGAGTTAGGGGAAGAAATCATAGTTGCGAGATATGAACAAGTTTTGTTTTGAAGAAGAACACGAAGAACATTAGACCATAGGAGACAATCGTATTGCTAAAGACAAAACGACACTTCATATTTATCGTTCTGTGATTAGTTTGCTTTGTAACAAATATATTTGTTACAAACCGGCCAGAATTGTTTTTCTCCATTTCATTATTGTGATCACCCTTTGAGCAATAAAAATGAATTTTGAGTGTGTTTCCAACCTAATAAGCTAAACCCCAACACCGGGATGACGGAGGAAGGCAATTCATACATGGGTAAAATTATTTAATTCTTTTAAGATTTTTGCATTAATTTTAATTGAAATATGATTTTTAATTAATGGTGGTTGTCATTTAATTTGATGAGGTATGCTTAGCTTAAAAGTTTAGATACATCATGCTTAGGATTTACAACCAATCTTTTGAGAATCTACCTTGGCAAAATCGAGTCCATGTTAATTTTATTTATTGAGCTTTATTTGTTGAGAATAAATAAATTGAACCCTATGTTATGAATTGACGAAATCTAGTCCCTAAAGAATAACACTCTTCATCTTGTGACAATATTTTTTATATATATTTTCTTTTATTTTAGTTTATTAAATCCTAAAATCAATTTCAACAAAGTCGAGTGAACGACAACCTATTTATTACTATAACAAATTAAAAATCCTATTTAATTTTTTAAGTTGCCCGACGTTTTAACTTTTGTATAGATTTGTTTTTAGGTTTTATTTTTATTATTTTTGTTCTTTTTTATGCGTTTTGGTATTTGCTGATTCTGTTAAGCTAAAGAAACGAGAAAGTCTTGAAAAGAAAGGTAACCAAAGAAAGTTGTTAGAAATCCAAAAGGAGTGAAGTTGTTAAGATTTTTTGTATATAGTTATTATTTATTTATTTTTCATTGGATTTCATTTTTTTATTTTTTATTTTTTATTTTTTGTATTTTAGAAACTGTATTTAGGGTTTTATTTTTTGTAATCTTTTATTTTTCGACACTTTTGAAACTTTAATTTTGGACATTGGACTTTATTTTTATTTTTAAACCCTAAGGAAGGGTTAGTTTAAATATAAGCGCACAAGGAAGGACGCGATTGCGATCTCGTCTCATTTCGAGGTTCATAATTTGACATGAGGAGTCGGTGGCCTGAGTCGACCTCAATCGGTTCATCCCCGTGCGGAACGGGAGGTACGAATTCTAAACACCCGCGAATCCTGTCGGCGGGTTCTTGGATGATTTTGTTTGCATATATGTTGAGGTCCGACACGATTTGCTTTAATTTCCTGAAAGTAAAGGGAAAATTTGGCCATACAAGATAAGGGTTCGGATTTCATCCACCGTTCCTCTTCTTTTCCGCCTTAGGAAAACGTTTACTTTAACACGTACCTAAGCCTTAAAATTGAATAGAATGAGACCGATTAGGGTAACAAGCTTAATAGGAAAGTCGTTCGAAAAATATTGGTTACTCTTTTTTTGAGCATATTGAAGTTCATGATGGTTACGTAAGTTGAATGTGTCTCCTTGTAATTCCGGTGAGGTCTTAGGTATCAAAGCTCTACGCATCTTCCCCCATCTCTATTTAACTTACTTTAACTCGGATTGATTCCGGAGGTTTGCTTTTCAGTTATCACGAATTCCTTTTCGAAAGAATAGAAGCCGGTCTAGAAATAATCTAAAGTTGAGCCATCATGCTTTTTGTTTGCTAGAAATCGTAGGTTTTGTTGTGGTTTGAGTCATCCTTGTTTGTGCTTGTGTAGAATTCTCTGATTAGGATGTCAAACTCGGTATTATAATAGCCATCACAATGAATATGAATATCCAACTGAACAATATGGACATCACTATTTTTATGACCATAGTGTGAATAGTGGTTGGGAACGCCAATCTTTTGAAGGTCATGGTCCATACCATGGTGAGCAAAATTACTATCCACATGTCCACCGGTCATACGTGAAAGCAAAATTCATCTTTCTAGATGAGGCACGTAAGAAAACTTGTAGTCCAAGCGTAATTTACTTAGTCGACATTATAAGTTAGCGGACACGATGACTTAGTTATGGACGAAAAAAATTATAACTACGAAAGTGAAACTTCTTTAGAAGATAACCTCGTGAAGTTATCGGGTCAACATGTAAGTTAACTGAGTCAAGACGTAAGTTTGTTGAGTCAACACATAGGTTAGAAGTTAGAGACTCAAGAAAGAATTGCTCGAATTTCTCTTGATTTCCAATACATTCTTCCCAATATCACCTAGTGAAAATGAGGATAATTTTTATAATCAGGGTGACGGGTTAGGAATTGGTAACACTACTTGTTTAGATGAGGTTCAATCATTTTCATGTTATATAGTGATGATCATGATGTGGATAGTCTTGATGAAGAATCCAAGTTTTAGGCATAGTGATCGAATTTGTTACTCCAATTGAGCTTTATAATGATAGTAATATTTCGATTTAAATCCAAATAATTTTAATAATTATTCACCTATTCAAAAGGACGAGGATTTGACTAGAGATACCCCAATTTTAGACGATGTAGTATTTCCTTTTGATTCGGGGCCGATAATGGTTTAGAGGAACGAGTTTATTCCGAGAATATTGTTTTAGAGTCCAATTATCTAAAAACTATAGTCTTAGATTAAGAAGATGAACTCATAGATATTTTAAATGTGAGTGAGGATGTATCACACGAGCATAACCTACAAGAAGCAATTGACCATTTTTCAGATTATGATGATCTAGAAAATTAGGAAATTGGGCTAGTCTATCTAGAGACACCCAAAATTTTAAGTTTGGGGGTGATTATCATTCTCCATGTACCTTACCTTTAGCTATTATAGAGATCCCTCACGTGGGACTTGATATATGTTCCTCAACCATTGTGCCAGATTACCTTCATACTAGCTCTTCCAACCTAGTGAAGCCCATAAAGAAGTTCAGTTGTTAGAAACCCATCCTCCAAGGTTGATGTGGTTTACCCAGCTATGAAACCTGGATTGACTTTGTTTTCCCACCAAATATTTTTCTTCCAAATGTGGGAACGATAAGTTTCAGATGTGTCAATTATTTAGTTTTGAGACTAAACCTAATTACTTTATGAGATTAGGGTCGACACATTTCTTAAGAATGACCACCATTGTGGTCAACTGTGTGAGTCAAACTGATTGACTTAGAGGATCCCCATTATTCAAAGTTATTTTTATGTGCTTTTAAGTTCTTAGTTGAGTATTTCCGGACTCTAAACCCGATCTTCGGGATCCTTCCTTCGGAAATCTAGCCGATGAAAACTTTTTATCTAGACCCTTTTATAGAGCATGAACTTAGAACCACAACTAGATGTAGTTGTCTTAAACAAAAAAATAGATAAGGGTGTGTTGGATATCTTCTGGTCTATTGCAGTCTCCTCTTTCTTGTGGTTAGCACTTTTTGATCCTGGATGACCTGAGTTATTCCGATTTGTTGTTATATGATTCTTCTAGGTGACTAATCTCTTCCGGTATCCAGGCCAAGACTTTAAACTTAGCACTTCTTGAGAGGTAACCCATGCTCATGCAACACGGTAATATCTTTCCTTACTCTTTTCTTCAAGTGGTAACGGTTCCTCCTTGTTCATGCTTTTAATTTCATCTTTAGAACATTGGGGACAATGTTAGATTTAAGTTTGGGGTATGGGAGAAACCTTTTTAGTTGCATTTTTGAAACTTCTAGCGTCACATAGTACCCGGTTAGCTAAGTTTACATCTTGTTTCTCACCGAAAAATATGGAAATTGGAATTGCTAGGGATAACATTCTGCCGAGACATTAGAGAAAAAGACATTGAGATCTTAGACATTGTGAGAGAACATGTTCCTTTTTAGAGGGTAATCGTGATGGACCTAACCATCCATAATAGAGAGACAATTAGGTTCTAAGGAAATGCCAGAAATACAAAGCAACCTCACAATATAGTCTTAGTTCTTGGATTACGACTCTTTCTCGGTAGAAACTTATCATCACCAACAACTTAGGAGCGACATCAAAATCTATGGAGAAAGTGGAAGGCGTTTAA
Organism: Papaver bracteatum; assembly: GCA_023529315.1. NCBI lineage: Eukaryota > Viridiplantae > Streptophyta > Magnoliopsida > Ranunculales > Papaveraceae > Papaver > Papaver bracteatum. Next base: position 62,256 of record JAJJWX010003899.1, read on the forward strand.
GGTTTAGAAGCAACAATAGAAAATTAGAATTCAAAATCAAGGGTTACAAGAAGTTATAAGAGCAAGAAAAAAACGATATAAGTTGTTGAAGTTCATGATACTAAGAAATTACAAGTTGCGAAGATCCAAGTACTAAAGCACTTCTCTCATGGCCATGTAAGTTTTTGTCTTGTTGTTAAAAAAATGAAAAAAAAAGATTCACACATTTGAATCTTGTTAGTTTTTTGTTCAATACGGCCATGGGGAAGAGAAATGTATAAAGAAGTTTCAAGCAAGAAGAAGAAATTAAGGAGAAGAGTTAATTGTCAAGGCGTTCTACGAGGTTCGAGAGTTTATCATCTTGATTGAAGCCGAAGAAGACGTTGTTTCCTACTGAGCACTATGAGAGAGTAAGAGAGATGCATATTGGTTGCTTTGTTAGTCGCCTTCCATCGGCACAAGATCTTTCTAGCACTAGTTCAACTCATCACACATAATTAGTCCGGTTGTGTAGCGAAGATGTCCCTCTCATGTTTATCTCTCTCCTAATCTTATCCGGTGTAAGCGAATGCATCTTATAATGTTTATCTAACTTTGTAGCGGATATCTCTTTATCTAGCAAAAAGTATTGCGGATGTGTCTCCCTATTCATTATTCGGCTTTAGAGCAGATACCTTTAATTTCTTTGGCATTACGGTTACTTGAGATATGTTGAGAATATGTATGTCCTCATAGCTCTTTGGATACTTGTGACTAATTAGAAGTCATGGTTTTGTGGGTACACCTCGTAAACCCTCCGAGATTATAGAGTGGTCACTAGGGCCACCTAGTGAATTAGGATTTTATTTTGATTTGTTCAAGGACTAGCAAATAATAAGTTTCGGGGTATTTGATAGACACATTTTTTGTCGAATTGTCCTTAGTGTTCTCTATTGTTAGTTTTTGATTTTGTACTTGTTATTGGTGTTTTCAGTGTGTTTGTAGGTATTTTTGGGAAATAAACATGTGTGGAAAAAGTTGCTCGAAAGTGCTATTTGGACCCCCGAGAAAATTACCAAAGGCACCCTCACTTTGTATATAGGGCACCTCGGTTGGGGCTTTTATTCGTGCATCCGGTTTGGTTATGGGGAGGTCATCTCCAACCTTTCAAATTCTAGTTTTCCGGGAAATTTGGTTCTTCTTCAACAGTAAATTAGGGTTCGATTTTTGGAGAAGATTCAAGAAGACTCAATGGGCCGAAATTTTATGGAAGGCATGTTTAGGCTTAACATGCATGGTATGATCGATGCTTGGCTTATAATTGGCTTTTTTTTTGCTTAATCATTCAAATTTTATTACTCAATAAGGAATGAATACAACTCAAAATTGAGCTAAAAGTTATTTACACTCAAAGAGAAAAAACCTGGAAAAAAAAGAGCAAAAATTGATAGTTTAATTCAAATTCATTTTTCCGTAGTAGAATAAAAACTAAGCCCAAGTCCGGGGTTATAATTGGCCGAGATTTAAATTGAAGAAGTCGGGAGTTACGTGTGTTTTTCTTTGAAAACCCAATTACCCATGTTTTGGATTCGGGGTGTTACTTTAACTTCGAGAGAGGGGATGGGGGAGTTGGGAAAGAAATCGAGTTGCGAGAGATGAACGATTCTTTGGTGAAGAAGAACCACGAAGAACATTAGACCATAGGAGATAGTCGTATTGCTACGGTATAAACGAGACTTCATATTTATCGTTCTGCTATATTGGTTTGTAACAAATATAATTGTTACAAACCCGTTTTTTAATTGTTTTTTCTCCATTTCATTATTGTGATCACCCTTTGAGAAATAAAAATGAATTTTGAGTGTGTTTCAACCTAATGAGCTAAACCCCAACATTGGGATGACGGAGGAAGATTTAATTTCATACATGGTAAAATTATTTAATTCTTTTAAGACTTTTGCATTAATTTTAATTGAAATATGATTTTAATTAATTGGTTGTCATTTAATTTGATGAGGTATGCTTAACTTAAAAGTTTTTGATACATCATGCTTAGGATTTACAACCAATCTTTTGAGAATCTACCTTGGAAAAATCGTGAGTCCATGTTAATTTTATTTATTGGAGTTTATTTGTTGAGAATAAATAAATTGAACCTTATGTTATTAATTCGACAAAATCCTAGTTCAAAGAACACTCTTCATCTTGTGACAATATTTTTTGTAAATATTTTTCTTTTATTTTAGTTTATTAAATCCTAAAATCAATTTAGACAAGTCCGAGGTGAACGACAACCTTTCTTACCACTAAAAGGGTGCCCAACCGAGGTGCCTCTTATCCAAAGTGAGGGTGCCTTTAGTAATTTTCTCAGGGGTCAAAATAGCACTTTTTGAGCAACTTTTTCCACACATGTTTATTTCCCAAAAGTACCTACAAATACAAAACACCATAATAAGTACAAAATCAAGCACTAACAATAGAGACACTTTGAGGATAATTCGGACACAAAAATGTCTATCGCTTGAATCTCTTTTTTCAATGTAATCAAGAAATCAAACAAAGATAAAATCCGTGATCCCGATTATTATGAGAAACAACTTGAATGGTACCAAAGACCATTGTTCAAGTGTCAATCAATTTATATCAACAACCAAAGGTTGGATTATCTAATTGATTGAACTACGCATAACCTGTGATATTTCAATTATATAAACAAACATAATGCGGAAAAGAAATAACATGAGACACTAAAAAAAAATTGTTAACGAGAAACCTGAAAATGCATAAAAACCTCGGGACCTAGTCCGATTTGAACACCACATTGTATTAAGCATCTACATACACTAACCTACTACAAGTTAACTTCATCTTTGGAATATAGTTGAGCCTTAACCAATATCACAATGATCAAGGTACAGTGGCATTAAATTGCCTCTTGAATCCCAATGAGGACTCTACGTAATTGTCTCGATCTCACCCACAACTAAGAGTTGTGATGACCCAAAGTCAAAGACTTGATAAACAAATCTGTCTCACACAAAAAAAGTTCATTGAATAGATAAATATGTCTCCCACATAAATACCCTCACGAGTTTTTGATCTGTCTTTTAATAAATCAAGGTGAACAAGAACCAATTGATATACAGGACTTATATTCGAAGAACATACTAGTAATATCAATCACCTCATAATAATGTTAATCGTATGGTAGTGGAACAAGATATTGTGGAATCAAAAATGATGAGACTAAGATGTTTGTGACTACTTTTTATCTTGCCTATTGGAGATTAAATCTCAAACAAATCTTAGAAGATAATACTCAATACGATAGAATAAAGCAAGATCGGAACACGCAGCTACGGAGAAAATAGTTGGGTTTGGCTTCACAACCCCAATGAAGTCTTTAAGTCGTTAACCTATAATGGTTTAGGAAAACCTAGGTTAAAGGGGAATCAACACTAATTATGGAGGTAGGGGGTGCATCGGGCTTCGTGAGCTATTCAAAGCACGATTATAGAATTTGACGGGCCTGACGGGCATGTAATATTTACTACCCATTAAGTTTAACATGCCGGGCCAGGACGAAATATCAAATTTAATGTTCATGGCCCGTCCATACCCGTGAAACAGTACGGGCCTGGTCTAGGGGAAGGCCCTCGGGCCTAAGTAATAATTCAAAGTTTTAAAAAGTATATAGGTTTGTTTTTGGCTTGATGAATGATTATATATCCGTAACTCGTTCAAATGATAGTTGAAGCAATTCATATTCATTCAGAAATGTAATTCATAATTTTCAATCCCAATAAATAATCCAAATTTGAAATATAAGTTATTGAGATTTATTCCATCTTTGCAATCAAAGTAGGGTAACTAAACAGGCTATTAAAGGCTAACAGAATAGGACTCAATATGTGAACAAAACGGGTCCACCCAACTATAATTATCCCAGGCCAGGAAATCATGATGATTATCGGGCGCCTATGGGCTCCTTCAACCCAAAAGTGATACATCACAAGCCGATGCTTAGGACATTTTGTACATCTCTAATCGACTCTAGTCGCAACTAGTATCATATAGGAGGTGTGGGGATTAGGTTTCCTAGTTGCTAGAGTTCTCTTATATAGTCTTCAAATCGGGGTAATCAATGTTACCTTGGTAACAAAGCATTCAATATTCACCGTTATATGACTTTTGATTAGACTCGAGCTAATATCTTTCAACCGTTAGATCGAACTTAGCTTGTTACACACAAATGAAAGTGATTTCATTTAGATATGGGGAACCGTACCTAGAAATGTGTACACCTTGTTGGTTCAATAATAGTTAACCGAAGTTAGCCATATGAACACTTTCATATCAACCTTGTTCATCTTAACACAACTAGTTCAATGACTCAAATGAAAGCTAGTTATAGAGTTGTTCAATTGTTTTTATTCTCATATAGAAGTATACAAGACACATTTGAAGCAAAATGGAGTTTTGATTGAATCAATTCATATAACAGTATAGCTACGGTTTAAAAAGGTGCATTTCTTATTTTATAAATGTATTAGTTCATGAACAAACCAATTTTAGAACATAACCCACTCCAAGTATGCAAACAGGTAAGTATCCGACTTGGTTGGGTTCATGAAAGCGGCGAATTTACATATAATTGTCGTGACACCCCACCAAACTTTAATGAATTCTCGGACTTGAAATATATGTTGGTACTCATGCGGGTATGCATACTAATTTCCGGACTTTAACTAACAAACCAATACGCGGTGTGGTATGCATACCTACGGTTCCTTTTACTTGGAATAACTTGCAACGCTTAACATACAAGTACGCATACTTTGCTATACCCAATCATGGTTAATTTTTCTAAACTCCCATTCCAATCACTAAAACATCCTTAAAGATGACAATATCTATCTCACACAAACTATTAGCTTCAAAGCTATTTTTCAAGGATAAAATGATCAATACAAACATTGAGTCTACACCAAATGACTTGCTCTCACATAAATCATATAAGATCTTTAAGATGATTTTCACCACGATCATATTTTGACTTTAGTCAAGAATATAAGATGAACATAGTTAAAGCTTGCCAACATATATCGAGAAATATGTAGCGAGTTAAACTCATTTCCGAAATATCAAATGTTTATAATCGAAGTCTATATAGCTATATAACTTATGTCCCAAATAGGAGATAGAGTAGAAATAGACTTTTGAGTGATAGATGAGTTCAAGTCTCCGCATTACCTTTTGTTGATGAAGTTTCACAATCTCCCCTTAGTATTTCTTCATCTTCAATCGATGAACGCAAGTGAAGTTCAAAGTTCAACTACATATTCTATCTAATCCGAGACTTGATTTATAAGTAGACTAGAAATCAAGACTTATAGTTTTGGCAACTAACCTTGACAAACAAGCAGATAAACGCTTGATTCGACCAGTAGTGCTCTAACAATCTCCCCCTTTGTCAATTTTAGTGACAAAACTATCAATACATATGGATACAAAAAATAAATAAACTTTGAGCTTCTCATCCAAATGCTTGATTTCCTTGGTTCTTCAACATTACTCAAATCTTAGTCACTTCCAAGTACTCCATGCTGATTGTGAATGTATTCAACTCAAGATCATAGTTGTTGTTTAATATACGTAGCTATAACAATATATAAAAAACAAGATGTTTTCGTATTGTTATACTTGATTGCCACAAGAGTATTACACGGCATCAAAGTCCAATTGCATCACAACTTTGACAACAATATTATGGTGATATGTATTACTCCCCTTAGTAGCAATACTTAGATCACCAAGCAATGAAATCACTCCCCCTTAGATAATAATACGTAAACCATATGTTTTTGTAGGTGTGAACTACCTGATAATTCTCCCACTTTTTGTCGATATAAATTGGCAAAAGTGCGAAAATTAAGCGGGATCATAATGAAATTCTCATAGAGATACTTCATGACTAAAAGAGAACATATCAACTTTGTTTGATGATTTCACATAGTGAAACTTAGTGTATTCATCAAGGAGTTTATAAAGAATCACAGATAACTCCCTCTGGTATTCTGATCGCACTCCCCGCAAGATTTGGCAATTAAACACAAGTTTAATTGAATTTACTCCCCATAAAATGTTATTCGAAAAAGAACAACATGGGCGCGATCTTAGTTTTACAAGAAAATAAGGATTTGTTGTATACTTTGATCCTTAGCAGGATCTTTTATCTACGTAGAACCAAATGTAAAATTGAAACAACACTACACCGACGTTCTAAGCCTTGATTTCCCAATAAATATAAATAAGTCCAGGGGAAAAGGATAGAAAACTAATGAACCAAAACAACACCAATAGACTGTCGTAAGTGTTGAAACGTAGCATTATCTAAAGTTTTGGTGAGAATATCAGCCAATTCTTGTTCGAAAGACACAAATTTCATATTGATAATACCATATTCATCGAGATCTTTAATAAAATGATACCTTATGTCAATGTGCTTAGTTCTTGAGTTCTCAACATGATTCTCAGTGATGCGAATCACACTTGAGTTGTCACAAAAGATCTTCATTACACCAGTGTCAATTACATAATCATTAAACATTTGTTTCATCCATAGAAGTTGAGTACAAAACGAACCTGCAGCAATATATTTTGCTCGCACGTAGACAGGGATTGTGAGTTTTATTTCTTGCTATGGTATGCTACAAGATTCAACCCAACATAGTAAAATCCCCCTGAAGTACTCTTTCTGTCTTCCACACATCCTGCCCAATCTGCATCTGAATAGGCAGTAAGATCAGTGTTAGTATCAAAAGTATAAGATAGACCATTCCCAATAGTGTGTTGGATATATCGCATGATCCTCTTTGTACTGCAAGATGATATTCCTTTGGATTAGTCTGAAATCTAGCACAACAACCAACATTAAAAGCAATATCGTGTCTAGTAGTTGTAAGATATAAGAGGCTTCCAATGATAGATCGATAAAGCTTTTGATCCACATTTACTCCTTTCTCATCTCGATGTAGTTTTCCAGTGGTGGACATATGTGTCAGTTTTGGAGTTGAATTATCAAGACCGAACCTTGTCACAAGATCCTTAGCATATTTTTCTTGAGATAATTAAATTTCATCCTTATGTTGTTGAATCTGTAATCCTAAAAAGAATTTTAATTCACCAACATCGCTCATTTCAAACTCCTTACCAAGAGAGAATTGAAAGTATTTTGCAAGTTTCTCAGAAGTTGATCCATAGATGATATCATCTACATAAACTTGATAAATGACAACATCTTTCCCACTCCATTTGGTAAAAAACCTTTTATCAGCTCCACCTCTCAAAAAACCTTTCCTAAGAATATAAGGAGTTAGTTTTTCGAACCAGACACGAGGTGTTTGTTTCAACCCATATAATGCCTTTTTGAGCTTAAGGACATGATGGGAAATCGGTATTTTCAAACCCCTTAGGTTGAGCAACATAGACCTCTTCCTTTAAATTTCCGTTTAGGAACGCGGATTTTATATCCATTTGAAACAGCTTAACCTTAAAAAAACAAGCATGAGCTAATAAAAATCGAATGGACTCAAGGCGTGCCACAGGAGCAAAGTGAAAAAGCGGGAGTCTAACAACCTCACCCAATATTTCAATTAGCAATCTGTATGGACTAACTCTAATATACTTTTAAGAGAATCAACTAGACAGGCAGACTCAATCTTAATAAAAAGTATATCAAGGAGTTAATATCTCTATCTCTCGATTTGATCTATACTCAAGCAAATAGAAATATGCGAGTCTTTATCAAATACAAGTAGGTCTGTCAATGGTAGCTATCGAAAAGGATATGGCCTCTACCATATATGTTACCGATAAGATTACCGGATATCCGATAATATCCGACTGGATATTCAAAAATATTTCATTATCGCTTTCAATAATAATGTCGGTTATCCGATAATATCCGATAGTAATCATTATAATAAAAATAATTTAAGTTTTTTTAGTCTTTCTATGATTTCATAAATTACAAAACAAATCAAAGGAACCCTAAGGAAATTAGACTAACAAAACCAAATACCTTGATCAAATACACAAATTTGACTTTAAAATTATTATATTAAATTATACTTAAACAAAACTCAAATCTTCTCCATCAATATTGAAAAATTATCTTCTTTTCTCACAACCAATAAAACTAGTTGTGTTTTTGTTCTTCCATAATATTTTTATTTCTACCACTCTTCACATACTGCAAGCTAACAACTAAATATATTACTAAAAAAATATAAAAAAATTTGCATATGCATTCTTTAAGAACCATTAATTGGGGGACATGGAAAGTAATTAAAGGGATATTTTTCATTCATGCGGCATGGTTTTCAATGCCGAAATCAGAAATGGGATAGTTTTTTCCATGCGGTATGAGCCGATGGAAATATCCCCAATTAATCCTTATTCTTTAACGGATATCGAGATATTATCCTATAGGATAATGCCTTTTCGATATCCGTTTAGTTAGAAAAATAAGAATATCCGATAAGGTAACCGTATCCGATATCTTTATCAAAATTTTGGATAATATCCTAGCGATTAGGATGGACTAGGACGGATGTCGAATATTGATTATCCATTGACTTGATCCTAAATACAAGAGATATAAACTTGGATGGTATCAAACCAATATCAGGGGATCAATCAATTTACAATCAACAACCAAAGGTTGGATTTCATAATTGATCGATACAGCATAACACAATGATATTTCAATTATATAAAAATATAATGGAATAGAAATAACAAAGACACCGAAATTTTGTTAACGAAACATAAATCGAGAAGCAGGGACCTAGTCCAGTTGAACACCACATTGTATTAGCGCTCTGATTGCTAGCCTACTACAAACTAACCCGATTGGACATAGTTGGGCTCATAATCAATATCACATTGATTCAAAGATACGATTCACGCTCATTACGTCTTTGATCGTGAGGATCTTTGCGCACTTGATTCCCTTAGTTGATCTCACCCCCAACCGAGTTTATGACCCAAAATTGAAGACTTTAATAAACAAATGTTGTATTACAGGAAAAGTTACCACGATAATAGATAAATTTGTCTCCCATAGATAAACCTATGAGTTTTATTCAAGTCTTTTGATAAAATCAAGGTAAACGGGAACCAATCAATAACTCGGAATTATATTCAGAAGAAACGACCTAGAATTATTGATCACCTCACAATAATCTAGAATTGTATGGTAAAGCGAAACTAGATATTGCGGAATCACAAACGATGAGGCAGAAGATATTTTGTGATTTCTTTTTATCTTGCCCTATTGGAGATATAATATCAAGCCAATTATTAAATTGAACTATACGATAGAAAATGGCAAGATCATATCGCTATTTACAAGAGAAGTAGTTTAGATACGGCTTCACAATACCAATAAAGAAGAAATCTTCAATTAAGCTAGCGACGGGGGTCTCGAGAAAAAACTACGGTTAAAAGGAGATAGAGCTCTGTAAAACCAACTAGTATCACACGGAGGTGTAGGGATTAGTTTTCCGGTTGCTAGAGCGTCTCCTTTATATAGTTTTAAATGCAGGTTTTACAATCTAAGTTACCTTGGTAACAAAGCATTCAATATTCAGTTAGATGAAAACCCTGGTTATCCAAGCTAATATCTTTCAACCGTTAGATCGAAAATTAGCTTGTCATACACCTGAAATGAAATGTATTTCATTTAGGTTTGAGTAACCATACCTAAACGTGTACATTTAGTTGGTTCACGAATAGTTAACCAATGGTTAGCCATATGAGCACTTTCATATCAACCATATTCATCTTAAACATAACTAGTTCAAATGACTCATAAGAACTAGTTAAAGAGTTGTTCAATTGCTTAGATCTTTATACATAGACACAATTGAAACAAAATCGGTTTGATTCACTTGAATCAATTCATGAACAATATAGCCACGGTTTGCAAAGATTGCATTCCTTATTGATTTATTGTTTTAGTTCATGAGATAACCGATTTGAGATATAACCAGCTTAGGTACGCGTACGGGTACGTGTACTCTAGCTTTACCGGAATTGGGTTTAAAACCCACAGAAAAATTCGGATGAAAACTTCCGTGGGTATGCGTACGGGTACGCATACCTAAGGTGACTGGTTTGTAAGTTCGTAAACTCCAAACTCAGCAGAAATTCACGGACGTGAACTTCCGCTAGTACGCGTACCCAACCTGTCTCCTTCACCAATACCGCATGCACACATATGCACGCACTTGGTTTCGGTTCATGGACTTATACACTAATGTGTGAACACACTATATATGCTTATATCCATAGGTGGTTACGTAATTTCAACTCTACATTTCAATCATTGAAAAATTCTTTTATAATGTTATAATAGTCATTAGACATAAAGAATCGACTATCGTCATCAAAGCTATTTTCAAGATTGAAATGTCATCATGACTTTCGTCACGGATAAAGATGAAAATGGTTAAAGCGAAAGCTTACCAACACATATTTCGAGAAAAAGATAGGCGAGTAAACTCGACTCGAAATAGCAAATGTGTATGTATGAAAACTATCATACTTATACGATTGTTGTCTCAAGAGTAGGAGATAGATAGACTTTTGAGTGCTAGATAAGTTCAAGTCTCCACATACCTTTTTGATCGGATGAAGTTCCACCGGTTCCTTGAGTAGTTCTTTGTCTTCATAAGATAATCGCCATGGAGTCTGGAGATCAACTATACTTAACTATCCTAGACCGAGACTTAGTCATAAGTAAATTAGAAATCAAGACGTATAGTTTTGATCACTAATATTGACAAACATGCTTGAGATAACAACACACGCGGGTTCGACCGAGAAATGCTCTAACACAAAGGTTTCTTCAAGGTCGATACCTTTAATCTGTGAATATCCCTGAGCCACAAGTCTGGCTTTGTTTCTGATAATGTTGCCAAATTCATCAGACTTGTTCTTGAATATCCATTTGGTACCAAAAATATTGATATTGGAGGTACAAGGTACGAGCTCCCATATATCTTATCTTTAAAATTGATTTAACTCTTCATGTATTGCATTCACCTAAAAGGGATCGCTAAGATCTTTATCAATATTTCTTGGTTCTACTTGCGACAGATAACAACCAAAATTGCAAATATTTTGAAGTTGTCTTCTTATCTTAGATGTAAAATATTTTTCTCCAATAATATTGTTAGTATCATGATTCCTTTGAACCCAGAGGTGTCGCGGAGGAACTCGTTCTTGTTCAACAGGAATAGCCTGATCAGTGCTCTTCTCCTCGTTACTAGAAATATCAGGATCAGTGACTGTTGGAACAACTTCAACTGATTCTGGGATTTCCTTGACTTTCTCAATTGTCTTAGTTGGAGGCAATTCAGCAGGAGCGATATCATAATGAAAATTGCTCAGATCATCAATGATGACATTAGCAGATTCCATCGTAACTTGGTTTCTGTGATTGAATACTCGAAAACCACGTCTATCAGATACATAGCCAAGAAAGATGCCTTCATCATTTTTAGAATCAAATTTCCCTTTCATTCTCGATCTTTCGAATGTAGAGCTTACTAACAAATACTCGAGATAGTGTAAGTTTGGATTCCTACCGTACCACAACTCATAAGGAGTGTTTAGGGGTTTTGACCGTAGGTATACACGGTTGATCAAATAACATGTCTGTAGAAATAGATTCTCCCAAAACCTTAAAGGTAAGTTTTTTTATGGAGCATTACCACACGGCCATTTCACGAATGTTTATATTCTTCCTTTTTGCAACTCCATTAGCTTGGGGAGTAATGGGTGGTGAGTATTGTTGAATAATCCGATTTGTCACAAAATTCAAACACCTTAGTGTCCAGCGAATTCAGTTCTCTGATCGCTTATAATTTTCTTTAGCTTATGACGTTGTTCGTCCCGGATTCTATTAACAATAATCTTGAATTGATCAAGGGTTTCATTCTTATGAGCTAAAAATACCACCCAAGTGAACGGTGTAATCATCTACCATAACTAAAGCATACTTCTTCCTGACAAGTAGGTTGTTGATTAGAATAGAAGAGATCCATATGAATTAAATCAAGTGGATCTTTAGAGAATATCTTAAGATGATTTATGTGGAACTTTAGTTTGTTTACCCTTTTGGCGGGGCACCACAAACACCATTAATCTTGGCATTTATTTTGGGAACACCGCTAACAAGTTCTTTGTTGATGATATTAGTTAGAAGGCAATAATTGATATGACCAAAGCGTTAATGCCAAAGATGTAGATTCCACCTTAGTCAAATTGCAAAAATTGCTAACTGAGTATCAAGAAGATAAATAAATTATTTTTTACCCACGAGTTCCCTAAAAAAATTTCTTTTCCAGTTTTGTCTACAATGTCACATCCATTAGCATTGAGAGCAACTTTATGGCCTTTGTCACAAATTTGACTACTTGAGAAGAGGATTAGCAGTCATACCTTTAACGTACACTACATCATGGATTTAACGCTAAGAAGTTTGATCGTCCCTTTCTTGTATGTAGCAACAACTCACATCTTGGATATCACGTGACCTCCTTCAAAGTCGCTTTGAATTCACAAACCACCGAAAGATCTCCGAGTCATATATAGGGTACATCCACTATCAAGTAACCATTGAAAGGGTGATGTTGATTTTAGAGCAAAGCTCCCATACTAACACTACTATCTCATTTGGGATTTCTTGTTAGATGTGTACACTTATTTAGAGAATTAAGCGAGTTGTTTATCTTTCTTGTGAATATTACTAGCAACCTTTAAACTTTCCTGGAAAGATGTACACATATGTTGAAAATGATTATGAGAATCACAGAACATACATGGACCAACATCTTTAAACTCATCACGAGTAGTTATGAGTCATATCAAGTTTCATGAGCCTAAACATAAACATCTCGACTTGCGACAATTCTTGGAGAAGAATTAAGGAAGTTATTCAAATTCATTGAAGATACTTTTGGCGGACTTCAAATCCTTATACTTTCCAATTTCTTCAAAAAAATCAGATTGATCGGTTTGTTCATCAACTTCTTCTTGAGATTAACTACCTCTTGAGAGCGTTCTCTAAGATTAAGTTAAATCATGGTGAAGTGTTTATAGAGACTTTACCGTACATGAGTTGATTGCTACAAACACAGACTTATGAGGTATTAAACGTGTTTGCCTGCTTCCATACCAGTTGAAAAAGAGGAGGTCCTAACAACCAAACCCAATATTCGTTTAGACAATCTATATGGACAAACTCCAATATAATTCTAAGAGAATCAACTAGACAACGAGACTCAATCAATGGAAATATATCCAAGAGGTTATCTATGTTTCTCAATGTAATCAGCAAATCAAGCAGATAAAATCCATGATCTTAATTATTATGAGAAACAATTTTAACGGTACCAAAGACCGATGTTTAAGTGTCAATCAATTTATATCAACAACCAAAGGTTGGATTATCTAATTGATTGAACTAGCACAACGTGATATTTCAATTATATAAACAAATATAATGCGGAAAATAAATACGTACACTAAAAAAAAATTGTTAACTATGAGGCGAAAATGCATAAAAACCTCGGGACCTAGTCTGATGAACACCATCAGATAAGACACTACGGATACTATCCTCGCTACAAGTTAACTTCCGACCGAATCTGGTTTACCCATAAAGCAATCTCCTGGCAGTCAAGGTACGGTCGCATTCCTAACGCCTACGAATGCAGCGGACTATGCGCAGTTCCCTTAGTTGATCTCACCTGACTAAGAGTTTCCTACGACCAAAGTCGAAGACTTAATAAACCAATCATCTCACATAGAAAAGTCTATAGGAATAGATAGATATGTCTCCCACCTAAATACCTTTAAGTTTGTTACGTTTTTGATAAATCAAGGTGGTAGAAACCAATTCATATACTTGACTTATATTCTGAAGAAAATCCTAGTAATGTCAATCAGGTACAATAATCTTAATTGTATGGTAGCGAAATAAGATATTGTGGAATCACAAACGATGAGACGAAGATGTTTATAAATACTTTTTATCTTGCCTATCGGAGATTAAATCTCGAGAAAATTTTAGAGAAGAGAAAGTACTCATTCATGATAGAAAACAACAAGATCTTAACACGTAACTACGAGAGAAAATAGTTGGAATTCAAGCTAACAATTCTAATGAGTCTTTAAGTCGTTAACCCACAAGTTTTTGAGAAAAACCTAAGATTGAAGGAGAATCAACTCTAATCGTAACTAGTATCACATGAGGTGTGAAAATTAGGTTTCCAGGTTGTTAGGTATCATTTTATATGTTTTCAAATCGAGGTTTTCAATCTAAGTTACCTTGGTAACAAAGCAATCAATATTCAACATTAGTAGAAAACTTGATTAGATTCAAGCTAATATATTTCAACTAGATTAGATCGAAGACTTGGCTTGCGTAATATACAAATGAGATGTGAATTCATTTAGATATGGTTAACCATACCTAAGCTTATGGATGCCTTGTTGGATCAACAATATTTATAAAGTTAGCCATATAAACACTTTCTTATCAGCGAGTATTCATCTCGATCACACCAGGATTCAAATAACTCAAATGATACTAGTTATGGAGTTGTTCAATTATTTATATTCGTAGAAGTATACAAGACACAATTGAAGCAAAATCGATTTTGATTCACTTGAATCAATTCATGAACATTATAGCCACGGTTTGCAAAAGATTACATTCCTTAATATATAAATGTATTAGTTCATAAATAAACAAATTTTAGAACTTAACCTACTCAGGTATGCAAACAGGTACGCATACCTAAGTGGTTGGACTAAGTTTGGGTTCGCCAGTATGCGAACGGGTACGCATATCTTCCAAACTCAGTTGAATTTCACGAACCGAACTTATGCCAGTACGCATACTGGTATGTATACGTAGTTCCGAACTTTCATTTAACCAACCAGTATGCATACGTGTATCCATACCATGGTTCCCGGACTTGGACAACACATATACAAGTACGCATTTTGTTTTATATCCAATCATGATTAATTGTTCTAAACTCTTATTTTAATCATTGAAACATTCTCGGAAGATGGGAATAGCTGTCTTATACAAACTATTAGCTTCAAAGCAATTTTCAAGTGATCAAATGTTCAATACGAAACATTCGAGTCTACATCAAATGACTGTCTCACACAAATCATGTAAGATGTTACAAGGCGATTTTCACATGATCATCTTTTGACTTTCGTCAAGAATATAAGATGAACTTGGTTAAAGCAAAATCTTACCAACATATATTTGAGAAATATGTAAGCGAGTTAAACTCAACTCGAAATCTCAAAAGTGTATAAACTGAAATCTATATAGTTATACGACTTTTGTCTCAAAAGAAGATATAATAGAAATAGACTTTTGAGTGATAGATGAGTTCAAGTCTCCACATACCTTTTGTTGATGAAGTTCCACACATTCCCTTTAGTAGTTCTTCGTCTTCAATCGATGAACCCCATGAAGTCTAAAGCTCAACTACACATTCTATCCTAATACGAGACATAACTATAAGTAGACTAGAAATCAAGACTTATAGTTTTGACAACTAAACTTGACAAACAAGATTGAGATAATAACGCTTGAGAGTTCGACCAAGCATTGATCGAACAATCTCCCCATTTGTCAATTTTAGTGACAAAACTATCAATACATATGGATTACAAAATAAATAAACTTTATAGCTTCTCATCCAAATACTTTATTTCTTTGGTTCTTCAACATTACTCGAAATCTTCGTCACTCCAAGTAATCCAGTGTTTCGAATGTGTTCAACTCAGCATCATAGTTGTTGAAGATCCGTAGCCATAACAATATATAAAAATAAGATGTTTTCATATTGTTTTACAATGTCATAATATTATCACACAACATCAAAGTTCAATTGTATCACAACTTTGACAATAATACTATAGTGATATGTATCACTCCCCCTTAGTCAATACTTCATCTCACATGAAAACCACTCCCCTTACATAATGATCCGTAAACCATATGTATTTGTAGTGTGAACTACACATTAATTCTCCCCCTTTTTGTCAATATAAATTGGAAAAGGTACGAAAACTAGTGGGATCATAATGAAATTCTCATGGAGACACTTCATGACTAAAAGAGAACATATCAACTTTGTTTAGATGCAATCATATATCGAAACTAAATGCTTTCATCAAGGAGTTTATAAAGATACAAGATAACCCCTATAATATTCCACACCGCACTCCCACAAAGATTTAGCAATTAAGCACAAGTTCAATTAAGAACTCTCCCCATAAAATGTCATTCCCGAAAGAACAACAAGAGCGACCTTACTTTTGCAATAAAAGAAGGAATTCAATGGACATTAACAAATAACATGAAACATGAATTTGTATCCAAAATACTCAATTAAATTAACCACAAGAAAACCCATGATTAATTTAATCGTAAATGCTCAATATAAGAGAACTTACGGAGCCACACAGTATATCACATAAGAGTGGATTAGGGAAGGACCAATACTGTGGAATATTCAAAGATTCATTCTATTTTTCATCAATATTTGCATAAATACGTGTAATAGACTTAATCTTTTCAATCAAAAGTTCATCCTATCTTCTATCAATATTTGCATAATGACATAATAGGCTTAACTTTTGACATATATGGGACAATCATAGTTCACGGACGTAAACACTCATATCCCATAACAATTTTTGCAATATATAAAACCAATAAAGATTAATACTGCAAAATCATCTTCCAAATAAACTTTAGAATTTAAATAAATAAATCTAAAAATATTGCAAGATGAAAATCGTTGGCAATAGCTATGTGTACTCACAATAATTGTTATTCCAAACCCTAGTTATCCTTCTTAAAAACATAAGAATAAATTCTCATAAGAAGTTTCCTAGACAAAATAAAAATCAAGAGATACGGATTTTAATCATCATCTTCATCATTGGAAACCATCCAAGATGCTTGAATACTATCCATATCTTCCTTGATTTCCAGAAACTTAGTGGCAATTAATAATAATTGTTCTTGCACACAATTTACCTTGGAATTAATATTACACACACCCTTGTGAATTTTTTAAAGGATACTCAAGGTGGTAGGATCATAAGCATTGTCAAGGGAATCACATATTTGTCTTTTGCAAGCATTATACTTCATACGTTTAAAAGTACAAGGACAAACAAGCTCAGGAGTTCTAATGGAGTTTCTAATAGGAGCAATAGAATATGCTCGACTAATTTTCTAAATTAAGCAAGGAAAGCCTAACTTCTTGTTGGATCACGTCATTGAGAGCATTTGAAAAATGATGAATCCACAAATATCAAGACTTGAGAACCCAAATCAAGGAAATAGACTAACTCCACAAACTCACGACTCCCCGAGAGTTCTCAATTGTGGAAGCACAAAGATTAGATATACCAAGTTTTCCGAAATACATCAAGGCAAGACTAAGATAATTAGTGGGAAATTTTCCTCCAATCCAATCAAAACTCTTGCCACAAAGACCATTAGAAATGGTTTCATACGATGGTCTCTCTTGCCTTGGTCTAGGAAGGTGGAAATTACCCAAAGGAATTTTGGTAATACTTTAAATCAACTCTCTATTAACAAGAATCATTTCTCTATGACCACTAACCATATCCAATTTCTTTTCTATAATAAACCCACTAGAAAAATTCTTTCAAAGATCTTACTACTAGAATCATTGACAAATCTAATTTTAATAGAATCTTGATTTTTAGGTAAGATCACGCTCGAATATGAAGAATCCATGTTTTTTGAAACTTTCTTTGGAAACTTGAAATTTCCCATGAGATCTAAAAATTGAGATAAAAAAGAAGGAAGAAACTTACTTGAGAAAAATTATTGAGGATGAAAACAACCCTTTGCCTTCCTTGGATCTCCAAGAACAATCTTTAATGGAGTTAAAAACGTGAACCCTAAAAGAGACTTAGTTCACGTATGGGGACAAGAGAAGGAAGAAGAGGAGTACGCGTACCTCAATTCTTATATACCCATTGATGGGTTGGACCCATTCATGAACCGCGGCCCACAAAAGGAAATTAGGATTTCTAAAGATGTTCACCAACCAAGGTTCGCACACGGTGAAGGAAAATCAACATAGTGCAGAAAAAAGGATAGTAGTAGGAACTAAATCATTTTATTTATCCTCCACGTTAGACCGAAAACTTACGTCGAACTAGTTTTTATTCAAGGAAAGAATAAATTTCAAAAAAAAAGCTAACCCATGTCTAAAAGACAAAAAACAAATCGAATAGTTACTTGCCCCCACTTGAGGAAGTTATACAAATGGGGTGGCTTGATTATTTACCAAAATATGAGCAAAGGAATCCTCATGCATTTTCTCGGTCGATATTTATGAAATGCTGAAATATAATCATAGTAATGATGATACTCGGGGGTTTGAAATTTTGAATCCTTTTTCTATGATTAAAGGAAGGATTCTAATGCATTTGGAACTTGCAAACCACTTGTAGATTTTTTTTTACCATTTTTGACCAAGTGGTTACTTAAAACTCAAATGGGAGTCCCATGAATGATGAGAATTCGATTTTTTACCGGCACAAGCCTTTTTCCTTAATCAAGACAATTCATTCGGAGATTTAAAAACGTTTTCAAAAGCCATAAATAGATCTTTGTAAATTGATCCATCTTGATAGTATTCCTTGAAAATATTAATAAGAAGTCTAGTGAGGTTCCATATCCTTGAGCTTTTATTCACATCGTTTCACATAGCGAACCTTTTTGCAAAAAGGATTCTTTTTTTCCTTTAGATCGTTTCCCGCCGTCTAGGATTTATAATATCTTAAATGATGTGAGATTATCTTGAGAGATAAGAACTCTAGATTAAGAATAAACTTTGAACAATCTTTGAAGATTTATGGTATATAAATGATACCATAACAAGTTTCCCATAGGACAAGTCTTTGGGAACAATCACACACAAACTTATTAGGTTTATCATGTTTTCGCTCTGATGCAATTGAAAAACCTGGGGTTTAACAACCACACCCAATAATTTATTTAGGAAATGCATGGAATAACTCCAATATAATTCCAAGACAATCAATTAAATGATCAGACTCAATCAATAGAAATATATCCAAGAGTTATATCTTAGTTTCTCAAATCAATATGCAATCAATCAGATAGAAATATGTGAGTCGGATTAACATGAGAAACAACTTGAACAGTACCAAAGACCAATGTTCAAGTGTCAATCAATTTATATCAATAACCAAAGGTTGGATTATCTAATGCTTGAAAAGAAATAACACATGCAGAAGTTTTGTTAATGAGGAAACCGCAAATGCAGAAAAAACCCGGGACCTAGTCCATATTTGAACACCACACTGTATTAAAGCACTACAGACTCTAGCCTACTAAAAATTAACTTCGCCTTTGGAATGTGGAAAGGCCCTAACCAATCTCCACCTGATCAAGATGCGGTCCTGCTCCTATTCCTATGAATCCCAGCAGGACTCTGCACAAGACTTGATTCCCTTAGATAGTCTCACCAACAACTAAGAGTTTTTACGAACCAAAGTCGAGACTTGATAAACCAATTTGTCTCACACATGAAAAGTCTATATGAATGAGATGAGTCTGTCTCCTAGAGATATACCTATAAGTTTTGTTCGTCTTTTGATAAATCAAGGTGAACAGAACCAATTCATACACTTGACTTTTATTCCTGAAAAACAACCTAGTAATATCAATCACCTCATAATAATATTAATTGTATGGTAGCGAAACAAGATATTGTGGAATCACAAATGATGAGACGAAGATGTTTGTGACTAATTTTTATCTTGCCTATCAGAGATAAAAATCGAGAAAATATTAGAGAAGATAGTACTCAATCATGATAGAAACAACAAGATCATAACATGCAACTACGAGAAAATAATTGGGTATGGCTTCACAATTCCAATGAAGTCTTTAAGTTGTTAACCTACAGGGTTTTGAGAAAAACCTAAGGTTAAGGAGAATCAACTCTAGTCGCAACTAGTATTACACAGATGGTGTGGGGATTAGGTTTCCCAGTTGCTAGAGTTCTCCCTTATATAGTTTTCAAATCAGGGTTTGCAATCTAAGTTACCTTGGTAACAAATCATTCAATATTCACCGTTAGATGAAAACCTGATTAGATTCAAGCTAATATCTTTCAACCGTTAGATCGAATTTAGCTTGTTATACACAAATGAGATGCGACTTAATTTAGATATGGGTAACCATACCTAAACGCGTACACCTTATTGGCTCAACAATAGTTAACTGAAGTTAGCCATATAAACACTTTCTTATCAACCTTGTTCATCTTAATCACACCTAGTTCAAATGACTCGGATGAAACTAGTTATGGAGTTGTTCAATTGTTTATATTCTCATAGAAGTATATAAGACATAATTGAAGAAAATCGATTTTGATTCACTTGAATCAATTCATGATCATTATAGCCACAGTTTGCAAAAGATTGCATTCCTTAATATATAAATGTATTAGTTCATGAACAAACCGATTTTAGAACTTAACTTACTCAGGTATACAAACGGGTACGCATACCTAAGTGGCCAAACTAAGTTTGGGTTCGCCAATATGAGAACGGGTACGCATACCTTCCAAACTCGATTGAATTTCCGAATTGAACTTATGCTAGTGCATATAGGTATGCATACCTAGTTCCTGAACTTTCGTTAAACCAACTGATTCGCATATGGATATGCATACCATGATTCCCGGACTTGGACAACACATATACAAGTACGCAAACTGTGTTATATCAAATCATGGTTAATCCTTCTAAACTCCCATTTCAATCATTGAAACATTCTCGGAAGATGGGAATAGCTGTCAAACACAAACTATTAGCTTCAAAGAAATTTTCAAGTGATCGAATGATCAATACGAAACATTCTGAATCTACATCAAATGACTGTCTCACACAAATCATGTAAGATGTTACAATGCGATTTTCACATGATAATATTTTGACTTTCGTCAAGAACATAAGATGAACTTGGTTAAAGCAAAAACTTACCAACACATATTTCGAGAAATATGTAAGCGAGTTAATCTCAGCTTGAAATCTCAAAAGTGTATAAATTGAAATCTATATAGTTATACGACTTTTGTCTCAAAAAGAAGATAGAGTAGAAATAGACTTTCTGAGTAGTAGATGAGTTCAAGTCTCCACATACCTTTTGTTGATAAAGTTCCCAAGCTCCCTTTAGTAGTTCTTCGTCTTCAATCGATGAACGACGTGAAGTCTAAAGCTCAACTACACATTCTATCCTAATCCGAGACATAACTATAAGTAGTCTAGAAATCAAGACTTATAGTTTTGGCAACTAAACTTGACAAACAAGCTTGAGATAGAAATGCTTATGAGTTCGACTGAGCAATGCTCTAACAGCTTTGGATCACTTCATCTTCATTACACCGATGAACTTTTCTTGATCAATTTCCATTACCGAGCAAGACATGTTTGGACTACAAGCCTAATAATTTAAAAACAAGCACGCAATTGACAAGCATCTCGGTTTCCTTGGTTTCCCGTCAGTGAGAAAAACATTAAAAAAATGTTCTCCCAAAAAGAACCGTCTTAAAATCCCATACCAGTGATTATCCTATGAAAAAATATGCTTTGCATATAGTTATATCCTCTTCTTTAGTAAACTTAGACGACGATTTTACAAAATTCTGCAGAGTAAGAGAGATTAAGAGTTTTAGAAAAAGAAGAAGAAGAAGAAGTGATTTTGAAGATGGGAAGAATGGAATTTATAGGTCAAGAAAGAAAATCGAGCCGTTGGCGTTTTGCAATAAAACCGCGCGGCTTTACTACAACCTCCCATTTGAATTATAGGATTTGGTGTAATACCATGTATCGCAACTTTCTATTTGGATGCGGGTTATCTAGGATAAGTTAACTTTGTGGCTGCAATTTGGGTGGAAATAGAGTCACCTAATATATTTTATTAAACAAATAAAATGAATAGAAAATGAAGGCAATTATTAGTATAAGTTTATTTTAGATTTTGGAGAGAAAATTTTAGAAGTTAACCCAAGAGTGAGAAAAGATGATCTAGAGATTTTTGGAGAAGAATGATAAAGAAAATAAGGATGAGTTTGTAGCATTGAGATGTGGAATGTTTAATCCCTTTATCTTTGTGTTTTCTTAGATTATACTTTATTTTATTTTGTTTAATCTTATATCCATTATGGTTAAAATTTATTTGTATAATTAGATGCATTTGATTGATGATCAGCCTTTTATTATTAGTAGATAACATAATTGGGTATCACTAGTTAAAATGATTGGTGTCTCCACCATTAATGTTAGTTGAATGTTTGTTTTAATTTAGATAAGGATTTCAAATTATGAATAGTTTTATTTTTTTCCTGGGGTTTTGAGGTTCTTAGGCAGTCTTAATGATGCTAAAATGATTTGAGGTCTTGTAAAAGTTGTAGATAAACATTTTATATTTCATTTTGCTTTGGGAATTTATTGATTTTTAGATTAATATGAATTTATCAGAATATGTTTCTATTTATAGATGTTATCTTCCATTTTTAGAATGATCATAGAAAACAAATATCTTTTTTTGAACCATTTGTTTGGTGTGAATTTGGATATGTAATATATGAATGTGTTAAGAATGTTCCTGGAAAATTTGAAGGTGATCGAATAACGCTTATCGTACCATGAAATATATAATATAATATGAATGCATTAGTTTTGTATGATTAAATGCTTGAAATAAAATTATGTTGTTAACCCATGGTTGCTTGTGTTATTTGTAAACATGATTTATAAAGGAAATGAGTTCATGTTTTATCGTTGTATGGAACATGTTCTATACAATCAATTAATGATCCTTGGTAGTTAAATGGGTAATGATCCCATAGATGGCGGCTGTCTGTGCGAACGATAGGTGGATGTACGAACCAAGGTTTTGCTCTGAATAAAATGGGTAATGATCCTCACGAGAGCAGATGGGTATGATCCCCATAGGAACTTTTGTTCACGACCATCGATGGAGGTTGTCCGTACGATAAACGATAGGTGGGTTACCTAAACAAGGTTTCATTACCAGAACTCATAGTTACTTGTTGTGATGACAATATTAATTTTCTTGAATCATATCGAAGTCTAGATTATATGATTTGTTGGAAAACATAATTGGTGTTGAAGTCATGTGCAAAATCTAATTCAATGAATTGTTGAACTCAAGTGTGAACCTTATGGATGAATTGTGAATTGATGTGTTAAATCTCAAATGGATGATTAATTGACAATAATAATGGTATTTTGGACTCATGGTTTGTTGGTGACAATGTTAATTTGTGAATCATGTGGAAAATCTCTATTGAATAATTTGTGGAAAACCTTATTGGTTTATCAACTCAAGCATTGAAATACAAGTTGACGTATTTTTAGGACATTAATAGTCTTATGAATTCTGTGTGAGAAATCTATTGGATGAATTGCTGAAAATAGTATTAGTGGTATGAATCATATGTTGAAATCTTATTAGACTAGAACACCGCTACTACTTGATGGGGCCGACCGAGGAAAAACAAAACATCGCTTAGTGGTATCAAAATGATATCCACCCCAATAAGATCTCATTTAGGCAAGTAACAAATATAAGTAGAATGTTGAGAGTACAGTGAACCTGAGCATACCAAACAAGTCAGAACGGAGAGCAAGAGAGAAATCATTTTAGAGATTCTTGATCGATTGCTTAATTGTTGCAACGGCTCTTCTTCAGCGCTTTTTTTAATCGTAACAATCACGATTCTCTTTATTCTTTCGAAATCGAACATATGATAGAACGCCAGGTTTCTAAGTCTTCTAGTCCGTGACAGTTCTACGAACGTCATATAGGAATCTTTCTCGGTTCATATATTCACCACGGCCTTATCAAGAGTTAACCCTTGGCTCTTATGAACTGTTATTGCCCAACACAACATAAGCTTTAGCTTCGCATACGCTCACATGCCACCCCAGAAGAAGATATCCATCTTGTTGTGATGGAATGATGGAATCAAAGTTGATTCTTCGTACACACTTTGGAGAGATACCCGTGAAGCGATTTCTCTTCTTTATCATATAATATCCTTGACGGTTCCTGTTGAACCATTAAGCAAACCAAACTGGGTGGAGTAATTCTTGCAACATAACCTTGATTGTTTCGACAACAACAAAACATCTTCTAACCTTTTCGCCTCATCGCATTTGCTTCCTTAGATGTTACGATTATTCTTTTTCATGGATAGCGCGGCACAAAGACACCTAAGTTCTCTGAGGCGTTGACAAGCATATTCTTTGTAGGAAACAGACGAACAACATTCTTAAAGTTTTTTTTCTTGGACTGAAAGGGTCGTGTAACTCCTAGTGACAGCAGGTTTCCAATCTTGATAGTGGAGTTGCCATCACTTAATCTCGAAAAACGCTTCTCTATATCGGACTCCTGTCGGACTGTGGAAAACTTGTTTAAGGCGAACATTGTTTAAACACAGAGTATAAGAGAGTACATAATGAGTTGTAACTCTCCTCCGCCTTCGGACATAATGCGTATCAAAAATAGGTGGAAGTTGTCTCATATCACCGATGAGCATAACAGAAATATTTCCAAAAGGTTCGCTTGTTGAAAAAATGTCTCTTAATCGAAGATCGATGTTTGCAAGCATTTTTCTGCCGATCATGCTGTATTCGTCAATAATGATCAGCTTGGTGTCTTTAAAATCAACCTGAAACAACAATAAATAGTAATATAAAAAGGTGAAACCATGACTGAAACAACAATATGGGTACAAGTCATGAATTTAAAATTAGTCTACTACTATTAAATGAAGGATTGCCTAGTGTGGCTCCTCAAATCTATCTAATTCAATAAATTTATGTATTAGCACAAAATTTTCATGGTGTTTAGCAATACCTAATGTAGTATTTATACGAATAATTTACCTGCATACATCTTCACCGTTCTGACTCTAGCTTCTTATACGAAAGGTTCTTATCAGCTGTGATGGCGAGTTCGTGGTGAATAGTTAAACCTCCAATGTTAAATGCGGATACCTAGAATTGGGTGCCATCGCTGATGAAACCATCCATTCATCTAAATGCTCACCTTCTGCATGCGTGTCATCCTCTAATTCATCCTCAACCATGCCAAGATCTACTGACGGATTTTTAGTGGGACGGATGAGTACAGAATAACGTTCTGACCACTTATCAAAATTTTGTTTCGCTTCCTTAACACTCCTGTAACAACTATTCAACAATACTTGTTGTCTGCAATACAATTCCCAATGATCAGTATCTGGCATGATATCTTTCCCATTGAACTCAGGTAAAATCCTAACAACAGTCTCAATACAGTGTTTGCACTACTTGCGACGGGCATAATAGCGTGTCTTAGCCATTTCAATCAATGACATCTACTCATAGTCATCCGGTCTAGTCAAATATATGGAAAAGAAATTCGGGTCAGTTATCCCGTGTTCTCCATCATCGTTACTTCGATTCTTCCGCAGTTGACAGGATAACAACCTACTTTCACTCAGATTTAACAAAACAAACTTTCTTGACGAGTTTGTCATATACCAACTTATCAACAAGTGGCACACCTCTTGTGCAGATACATCTCTTTCCGATACATTCTTAATGAGCAGTCTTTTATCGCAGATGCTGAGTCACGACAAGGTCTCAGTGGATCATCAAGAACTCCTTGAAGTGTGTCGATGAAATCCTTTTATGCTCGTTCGCACTTTACTGCATATTTGGCGATATAACGGGTAACGGATTCTGTGGTTGTTACAGCAGACCAGTCGATGTTTGCTCTCCATGTTTGTAGAACAGCTCGATTATGAGAGTTCAGCAATTCATCATTTCTCCGCCCAACAAATCTGTAAATGTTGCTATCCGCTGGTTCTTCAACAAGCTTAGAATCACCTAAAAGCTTAATTGGGAACCTGAATCGACATTCATTTCTCTTACTAATCTTGCTTTTTATCAAACAGTAACTACCACATTTTGTATGTCGCATCACCCAATTAACCAAATACGCATAATCATTCTCATCAGCTTCTAGATTTGAACCTTTAAATTTTCTTTGCAATACGGATGATGGTCTTGTATGTTGATCAAACCGTCGGGGTCTGGATTCCATGTGCATATGATGTTGTCAAAGTATTCAATAATTTTATGGCGTACCTGAAAACAGGCAAAGTTAGTATACCTTCCAAACTGATCATAAAACAATACGGTAGAATAATGAATGCATCATTAGATTCGGTCACATCTAAAATTTAAGAGATAAACAATGGCAAGCATTGTTGCCAAAACAATAAACATTAGAAGCCAATGTTGACTCTCGAAAACAAATAAACATCACCGCACCAATTTATGTTCTAGCATTTGTTGTACAACAAATACATTTCCTGTTTCTTGAAAACAATGGATTTCCTACACTACAATTCTTTGTCAAAAAATCTGAAAACTAAGTCATTGTTTCTTTTATTAATTACAAGGAAGATTTACAAGAAAGATGTTTAATACAACTTCCGGAGATTTCTCAAAATTGCCTCTCAAAATACATCAATTCCGGGATCTATCGTTGCTCTTTATATAGGAAAATATAAACAGCTAGATTTCACAATTCGGATAAGATTTCCTTTGCGAAGAAGAGAAGATCATGAGAACTAATATTCTTTTTTATTCTTCGCAACTTCTTTCCCTTTTATACTTTCTCCTCGACAAGATCCCGTTAAACCAGCCTTTCTTACACGTGTTGTGAATCCCTTCATTTACTGACACGTTCCTACTCCATAGGTCCACTCCCATTTGCCTATAAAAGGTTGAACTAATATTCAAAATTAGTTTTACTTTTCTGTTTCTTCATCTTCCGTCTGCAACTTTGCCTCTTCTTCATATTCTTTTGCTACTGTTCTAATGGAGTCCTCAAGGTTTGTTTCTTGATTTATGTTGTTTATTTTAAGCCGGTTTTTACTTTCATTCTCCAATCTTTCTTATTTCCTTGTTATGTCTTCTTTTTAGAGGAAAGATTTCTAACACACAATCTACTACTCACAACCCTAATCCTCGCAAAAGACCAACTGAGAAGAAGAAGAAAAGTTCTGCGAATGATAAGGTAGTAAGAAACATCCTTTATTTTTTAATAACAATATTGTTGCCTCTGTTTCTTATCTGGGTTATTATTCGCAGAATGACGTGAATCCTGACAGACCTCCCAAAAGGTCTCGTTATTTTAAGACACTCGGGGAAAATCTCATTATGCCCCCGTTAACATCTGTGAAGATTACTCCCACACCATCGTAACCAAATCTTTCTTCTCCTATCCGCGAGAATATCGTTGTTCATACCTCTACCCCTTCTGACATTTTGACAAACCAAGCTTCTAAAGCTGCTGCGACTGAGGTTCCTTATAGTCCTTTAAGGCCTTCGACTATGGTTTTTCCACATACTCCTCCTGATAATTCAACCACCACAAATGATTTCCAACTTACTCTCACTAATATTTCACCTTATAAATCCTTTCCTTCATCAAGCGAAACTTTCTCAAGTGTTGATATTGCCTTTAAAGTCTTGTCTAACATTTTAGACAATGTTAGAAAGTCTTCCACTGACCCTCTCCAACAGGAAGCTTGCGAGACTCTATTTAAGTATTTTGGATCTGATTGTAATGATTCACGAGTGTCTTTGGAGAACGAGATTTAAGTTTTGAGAAAAAATCTTCAAGCTAAAACTGTTGAATGTGATACCTTGAATCACATGCTCCGCAACTCTTCTTTAGATTGCGAGAATCTTCGCAGAAGAAATGACGAGCTGAAAGGTGATTTTTTCTTTGCCTATGCTCTTTTTGCTTTTATGCTTCATATACATACTTTCTGTACTTAGACTTCCTTCTTAAATTCTTGATTCATATATTAGTTTCAAATCGGGATCATTTCATAGAAAGACTCAAATATGAATCTATTGCTGAAGAGGTTCGCGTTGAAAGAGATTCTTGGATAGATCAACATACTAGACTAGACAATCTGTACACTTATTCAATTGACCGCATAAATAATCTTACTAATGAGAAAAATCAATTATTGCAAAGGAAGAACTTTTTGAGTGGCGAGCTTGATCGCCTCTCAGATTTGTTTTTTAAGGCTAATTTGGTGATGGAATCTTTATCAGATGAGAATAAAACCCTATCCCAAGAAAAACATAGATTTTCAAGCTTGATGACGATTTCCTCGCAGAAAATAAGTAAGCTTCAAAGTACATGTAATAGTCAAGAGCAATCTCTTCATTATCTTAAGAAGGAGCTCAAGGAGTTAACTGAATCATCTGCCGCCGAAAAGGATAAGCTTATCAAGGGTAGGTTAACTCTTAGTTTAAGAGACAGCGAACTTCAAGACCAATACTCTCAGTTAAAGGAATCTTATTCTTCATTAGCAAAGGAAAATTCATATCTTCGCAACAAAGAAGAAAACATGAAATCTCGCCTGAAGGGTATGGTTGGCGATAAATTCGATGATGCCATGAATCAGTGGGAGAACTGTTTATTTGTTTTAATACAAAACTTAACCTCGAAAAAAGAAGGTAGTCAGTTGACTGCCTCTCTTGTTGATCTTCTCATAAAATTTTATATTATGTTCCTTGTGAGATTCTTGTATAACTGATTTTTTATTTTGTTGCTCGCAGAATCCGAAAGAAATATTCATTCTACCATCACTGATCTGACCGCTACATTCGATAAAGTTCGCAAAGAAAATAAATCTCTTGCTTCTAATTGCTTTATTGCTCAGGACAAAGCAGAAAGAAGATTTGATTATCTTGAATACTTTAAGAATATAGAAATTAGGAATCGTGAAAAAGCTCTTCTGAGCCAAGTCCATCTTAGGGCTGAAGTTCTCGTGAACAATATTCTGCTTCCCCATTCTCTTTCTCCTATTTCTGTCCCTCCTCTAGAGGTTGACGATGATGAAATTCCTCTTCCCATGGATGAAGAGTTAGAGTTTACTAATGATGAAGAAAATACCACTCAAGAAGATCAAGAAGGTGGTGAAGAAGAATAAAAAAGTCCTCCAAAAGAAATAATCTCTGATGAAGAATCCAGAGAAGAAGAAGCTCGCTGTGAGAAGGATGCTGATGATGTTGATGAATCTGTCAAGAAAAATAAGTCTGGCGAGACTTAAATTTTATCTTTGCTTTCTTTTACTTCTTCTATCTTGCGAGTGATGTAATCTTCGAAACTTTTAGAATTTTAATTTTCGATTTAGCTTTATTTGAATATTTTCAAGTAAGATAATGTAATATTACTTCTCTATTCCCCTTCTTGCCCTTCATTATCTTGCTTGAAATGGTGAATATTCATTATCTTCATTGAGTAATTGTGTTGCTGCATTCTTGCGAAAATATGAATACATCTGCGATATGAGGAATATTGTTGCACTTTTCTGAAAAATTCTGAGGGAATCCGCGATGTTAAAATTTGCCTCCTTGTATATAATTCTGCGATAAATGAATGTTTCCTGCCATCTTAAAGCAAAATAGTTAATTGGTAAGATTATTCTTTTGGTCTTATTTTGCCTTCCTAGTTAAAGGTCTTATTTCGCCAAACCTTTTCTGTCTGCGACAAAATCGCAGGATTTCTTAACATTTGCATGTAAAGACCCTTTGATCTTGTCTTATCCATGTTTCTTTCAAAATCTTTGCGACAATATGATAAGCATACATTCTCTCGCAAGAATTTACCCTTATGACATTGCCGTCTTTCGATGAAATCGCAGGACGTCTTTACAATTTCATGTAAAAACCCATTGATCTCATCTTAACATTGCTCTCGTGGCTTGTTGGTAGGCTTATAAAGATACCTACAACTATAAATACTGCAAGTGAACAGTGTCGACAAGCAAAACAGGACAAGCACAGGTCGAACCACAGAGACTTGGAGAGTGTAGAAGTTGATTCTAAATCCTTACTTAGAACTGATTCAGAGAGTAACCAAAAGGGGTTTGATTTTGTCGATACGACGAGATATTGGCAAAGACTTAAACAGAAAATAATATTGAATTAAAATACGCAATTAAATCAAGGTGTAAATACTGAGAATATGGATACTAGGGTATTCAAATCCACCACTAACTTATGATATGCATTCAACTTGTAATATTATTCTTGTCCTTATAGCAGATTCAAGTCTACCGTATATCTAAGGTGTTTCTCCAATGGATAATTTAATCACAACTAAAGTATTTCTCCAAAGCATTAACTGTCTAATTAAAGCACAACTAATCTGAGGATCAATATTTGGTTAAGCATGAGTTGCAGCATAATCAACATAGAGATATTCTAACTACAATGGATACATGGCATACATTGTGAGAGAAAGATGTTGACAAACTTGGATTAAATTATATCTTTAAACAATTCTAAACATTCAAGAACAATATACAAGATATGAATACATAACAATAAGTTACGGCTTCATTTACACCCTAGCAAATGAAACTAGAACATGAATAACATTACAACAAAACTGAATTTAAGAAACTAACATGAACAAGCTATTCTTGGATGGTTTTTCAACACAACAACCCTCTCTATTTATACACAAAAATTCTCTCAACACTTGGATTCGAATTTGGCAATCATCCACTCAACAAAACATGTTTTCTTTAATTGATGGATAAAATGGAATATATTTGATGGTGGGAAACAAATTGGGAGTGATTGAGTGAGACAATGGGGGTGAGGTGGATGTTTTGGAAAGAATCCAATGGCTAAATGTGGAAACGGATTTGGGTCTTGGGTCTTGGATCATGGGTAGTTTAATCCCATGTATTTGTAAACAGGTTGCCACTGATGCGCAAGCGAGTTGCAATGCTTCCAACTTTCTGCTCTTTTGGCTTCTCAATTCTTCCAATCTTTATTTAGTACTTAAAAACACAAAATTAATTGATACGAATATTTATTCTTGAAAATGGTAAAAATGCATAATTTGGGGTAATATATGTCTTTAAAGCGCGAAAGATGAGTTAAGTGCCAATGAAAAGGTGTATGAATATGCAATATTTGGCACTCATCAAATACCCCCAAACCTGAATTTTACTTGTCCTCAAGTGAAACAGAAATTAAGAAATCCTAACTATACCATTGTCGCTGGTCTCTCGAATGCATTTAGCGTATGCACTAAGCCTTTAAACCCCTAGGTGTCCCTAGTGGACGAGTTGTAGTCTCGTGAGGGTCTACCAAAGATTTACCCACAAAACCTTCTCCAATTTCAGAGCATCCATAGAAACGTCTTCATCTTCGGTCTTCAACTGTAGATGATGAACTTCGGAATTTCGTAGAACCTTGACAATTTGTAACCAATATTTTTTTTTAATTTTTTTTTTAGAGAGAGACCCGCTACACAGCTGGTCATTAACAAAAAAAAAATGCAAAAGACTACAAAAGATCCTACAAAAGACCCGCTACACAGTTGGTCATTAACAAAAAAAAAAATGCAAAAGACTACAAAAGATCCTACAAAAGACCCGCTACACAGCTGGTCATTAACAAAAAAAAACGTAAAAGACTACAAAAGACCCGCTACACAGCTGGTCATCAAAAAAATTGCAAAATACTCACAACTCCATATGCAAATACTCCCCCAAACCTAAATCTAACATTGTCCTCAATGTTTCAAAAGATAACAGAAACAACAACAAAACATGAGAACAAAACAGATTCAAAGGAAAGAGATTACCAGATGCCAAACTAGAGACAATAGAGTATGTCCAAAGCAACCAGCAGCGAAGATATCTGTTGTATGTACAGGGGGTGAACTTTTCAGTCCACATAGATCGGATCAGCAAGTTGAGTTGTTTCAATCTCAGGTGTGATTGGTTCAAGGAACGGCTTCAGTCTCTGCCCATTGACCTTGAAGACATTCTGGGTGGCTACATCTTCTAGTTCTAAAGCCCCATGGGGGAAAATTGTTCGCACCAAGAACGGGCATGTCCATCTAGAACGTAATTTTCCTGGAAAAAGGTGCAATCGTGAGTTATACAATAGAACTTTCTGGCCTGGAGTGAATGACTTGAGCAAAATGCGTTTGTCATAGAACACCTTTATTTTATATTTGTATAACTTCGAACTGTAATAAGCATCATTTCTGAGCTCTTCCAACTCATTGAGTTGGAGTTTCCGTTGTGTACCCGCATTATCAAGAGAGAAGTTAAGATTTTTAATAGCCCAATATGCACGATGTTCAAGCTCAACAGGTAAATGGAAAGGCTTCCCATACACAAGTCGGTAAGGGGACATGCCAATAGGGGTTTTATATGTTGTTCTATAAGCCCATAATGTATCATTCAATCTTAAAGACCAATCTTTTCTAGACGGGTTAACCGTCTTTTCTAGAATGTGCTTAATCTCCCTATTTTAAACCTCTACCTGACCACTGGTCTGTGGATGATATGGGGTTGCGACTTTATGAGTTATGCCATACTTACGGACTAAGGACTCAAAAGGCCTATTGCAGAAATGTGAACCACCGTCACTGATTATATCTCTAGGGGTTCCAAAACGAGAAAATATGTTTTCCTTTAAGAACGAAAGGACCACCTTGTGGTCATTAGTTTTGGTTGCAATTGCTTCTACCCACTTAGAAACATAGTCAACAGCAACAAAAATGTACAACTTTCCTTCAGAGTTAGGAAATGGTCCCATGAACTCAATACCCCATACATCAAATAGCTCAACAATCAAAATGGGTTGTAGGGGCATCATATTTCGTTTTGATATACTTCCCAATTTCTGGCACCGGTCACAAGAAATACAGAATGCATGGCTATCTTTAAATAATGTTGTCCAGTAAAAACCACTCTGCAAGATCTTTGCAGCAGTTTTATTTGCACTAAAGTGTCCTCCACATGCTTGATCATGACAAAAAGAGATGACATCCCTTTGTTCAGAATTGGGGACACATTTCCTAATGATTTGGTCAGGTCAGTATGTGAATAGATATGGGTCATCCCATAGGAAATGTTTCACTTCGGCCAAGAATTTATACCGATCTTGTTTAGACCAATGTAGTGGCATCCTACCTGTAGCAAGGTAGTTCACGATGTCGGAAAACCATGGAATTTCAGAAACCAACATCAGTTATTTATCAGGGAAGGATTCCCTAATAAGAGTGGATTCATAAGCAGACTCGACATTCAATTTAGATAAGTGATCTGCAACAACATTTTCTGACCCTTTCTTGTCTCGAATTTCGAGGTTGAACTCTTGTAACAAGAGTATCCATCGAATCAGTCGATCCTTAGCATCTTTTTTAGATAAAAGATATCTCAATGAGGCATGGTCAGAATATATGATGATTTTTGATCATATCAAATAAGATCTAAACTTATCTAATGCAAACACAACAGCTAGCAACTCTTTTTCGGTTGTTAAATAATTCATTTGAGCCTCATTCAGTGTCTTACTAGCATAGTAGATCACATAGGGGTGTTTGTCAACTCGCTGACCTAAGACAGCTCCAACAACAAAATCAGATGCGTCACACATGATTTCAAATGGCAATTTCCAATCAGGAGGTCGGACTATAGGGGCTGAAGTTAGAAGAGTTTTGAGCTCTTCCCAAGCATGCACACAAGCATCATCAAACACAATTGCCACATCTTTACTGAGTAGATTACACAGTGGTCTTGAGATCTTACTGAAATCTTTAATGAATCTACGGTAGAAACCAGCATGGCCTAAAAATGATCTAACCTCCCTCACAGAGCGAGGTTGCAGCAAGTTTTGAATTAGGTCGACTTTGGCTTTATCTACTTCAATGCCTTTTTCAGAGATGATGTGTCCTAGAACTATGCCCGAGTTCACCATAAAATGACATTTCTCCCAATTTAAAACCAAATCTTTCTCTTTACATCTAATCAGCACGCGAGTGAGATGGTTCAAACGTTCATCAAAAGATGATCCAAACACAGAGAAATCATCCATAAAGATCTCAAGGAAATTATCTATCATGTCAGAAAAAATGCTCATCATACAACGCTGAAATGTAGCGGGTGCGTTGCACAACCCAAAGGGCATACGACGATAGGCAAACGTTCCAAATGGATATGTAAATGTAGTCTTT
Organism: Papaver bracteatum; assembly: GCA_023529315.1. NCBI lineage: Eukaryota > Viridiplantae > Streptophyta > Magnoliopsida > Ranunculales > Papaveraceae > Papaver > Papaver bracteatum. The sequence goes on from JAJJWX010003899.1 coordinate 96,502, forward strand.
TCCTGATCTTCGGGTGAAATATGAATTTGGTTGTAACCAGAAAAACCATCCAAGAAACAATAGAATCTACGCCCAGACAATCGTTCAATCATTTGATCTATGAATGGAAGAGGGAAGTGATCTTTCCTTGTAAATGCATTCAACTTCCTATAATAAATTCAAACTTGCCACCCTGTGGTTACTCGAGTAGTGATTAACTCATCTTTATCGTTTTGAACTACAGTAACTCCTGACTTTTTCGGCACAACCTGAATGGGGATAACCCATTTGCTATCTGAGATTGGGTATATGATACCCGCATCAAGAAGCTTTATAATCTCACTCTTAACAACCTATTTCATGTTAGGATTGAGACGCCTTTGCATCTCCATAGATGGTTTAGCATTGTCCTCAAGGTTTATATGATGCATGCAATCAGTGGGACTTATGACTTTAAGGTCCGAGATGGTCCATCCTAAGGCTTCTTTATGCTCCTTAAGTACTTCTAAAAGTTTACTTTCCTGCTCTGCATCTAAGGCAGATGAAATGATTACAGGAAAAGTATTAGAAGGTCCCAAAAATGCATATTTAAGAGTATCAGGCAATGGTTTCAGTTCGAGCTTTGGTGGCTCAACAAGAGTGGGAACAGACTTGGATTCCAAGAGTAGAAGTGGTTCCACTCTAGTTTTCCACTTAGACGTGTCCATAAGTGGTGTGGATTCAAGCAAAGTATTCACTTCACTTATGTATTCATCATCAAACAAATCCAGGTCAAAATTATTCAAACAAGCATCCAAAGGGTCAACAGACATGCTACTAGACAACGAATCCTGAATCAAACTTTCAATCATGTTGATTTCATGCACATCATTATCATCATCAAGATCTAAATGTTGTTGGCTAGTATTAAAAACATTCAACTCCACATTCATATTACCAAATGACAACTTCAACACTCCATTACGGCAATTAATGATTGCATTGGACGTTGCTAAGAAGGGACGTCCCAAAATGACAGGAATGTGACTGTCAGGGTTTTGCACAGGTTGAGTATCTAAGACGATGAAGTCCACAGGAAAATAAAACTTATCAACCTTAATCAAAACATCTTCTACCACACCACGTGGCACTTTGACGGATCTGTCCGCCAATTGCAGAGTTATAGGTGTTGCCTTCAACTCTCCAAGACCTAACTGCACATATACTGAATATGGTAGTAAATTCACACTTTCCCCTAAGTCTAGCAACGCCTTCTTAACCGTCTGGTCACATATTTTGCATGTGATAGTTGGACTACCTGGGTCTTTAAACTTAGGTGGTGTGTTGCTTTGAATGATTGCACTCACCTGCTCAGTGAGAAAAGCACGCTTATGCACATGAAGCTTTCTCTTTTGTGTGCACAGATCCTTAAGGAATTTAGCATAAGCAGGGACTTGCTTGATTGCATCAAGAAATGGGATGTTGATGTTAACTCATTTGAACATTTCCAAAATCTCGTTGTACTGTATACTCTCTTTTTGCTGCACCAATCTTTGTGGTAATGGAGCAACAGGTACATGAGATGGTGCAGAGACATTAGAACTATGGGAATTCTTATGTTGCTCAGATTTGTTTTCAACAATAGGTGTTTTCTGTGTGATTTTATGCACTGGTGAGTCTGATGTAGACTCACTCGACTGTGGTATACCTACATTGTTTTCAACAAAATTACCACTACGAAGAGTGGTGACAGCATTTACTTGATTATGGGAGGCCTCATTTCGAGTTGAATTTTCTGCCTGATATACATTTTTTGGATTTTGTTGGGGCTGACTAGGGAGTTTGCCTTTATCTCTTACATTCAATGCTTCAAAAATTTGACCCATTTTAAGTTCTAGACTTGTAAAACGTTGGTCTGTGGTCTTTTGAATATGTAAAAGATTTTGGGTCAACGACCAACACTGTCTTCAAAGCTAGGTTTTTTCTCTACAGGGTACTGAGAATGTGGTTGCACTTGGGGGTTTCTAGGATAAGGGTATCCTTGGTTATTATTTGTTGTTCCCCCTTGTACAGGCCCCTTAGACCATGAAAAGTTAGGGTGATTTCTCCACCCTGGGTTGTAGGTCTGAGAATATGGGTTGTTCTCTTGCCTTTGGTACAAAACATTGGCTTGCTCGGTTTTAGACTCTTGAAATGCATGGAGGTCTGGACAAGTGTCCACTAGATGGTCTGAACTATGGCATGCGGCACAAGTGGCCATTTCAATTTGACTACGGAGAGTAGGGATATTAGTTTTTCCATTCTTTTCTAGTTCTAGCTTTTCTATTCTCCTGGCCAAGGATGCCATCTTTGCACTTCCTTCGAAGTCAGAGTCAATTCTATGGACACTAGATGTAGGGGTAGTCCTATTTGGTTCACGGGGTGATTCCCACTGCTGAGTCTTTTCAGCGACTTCGATTAAGAAATTCCAAGACTCATAAGCAGTTTTTTAAATAAATTGACCATTGCACATGGACTCAACTGTAGTTCGGTTCTTGACATCTAAGCCTTCATACAAAATTTGCACAAGTCTCCATTTTTCAAAACCATGGTGAGGACATTGGAGCAATAATTCATTGAATCTCTCCAAATATTTTGCCAAAGTTTCCTCCTCTAATTGTACAAAATTATTCAGACTTTGACGAATTGTCGTAGTCTTATGGTTTGGGAAGAACTTTTTGAAGAACTCTTTCGTAAGAGCATCCCATGTATGAAATGACTGTGGCTGTTGAGCATAAAGCCAAGTCTTGGACTTATCTTGTAAAGAAAAAAGAAATAATCTTAATTTGAGGGACTCTTCTGTCATTTGGTTGAAGTGCATAGTCCCACAAATTTCTTCAAAATATCTGATATGATGATAAGGATTTTCAGCATCAACCCCTCTAAATTTAGGCAACATTTGCATGGTGCTTGACTTTAGTTCAAACTGACCAACAGCAGCTGGTAAAATAATGCATGATGGATGACTTACCCTTGTTGGGTACATGTAGTCCTTTAGACTACGGACTGGGTTTACTGGTTCTCTCATTGTTTCGGATGGGTCTGGACTGTCTGCCTCAGAACTATGTATTTCAATTAATTATTCTTGACTGATTCTAACTAGTCGGTGTGTATGGTCTCTAAAAGACACAATCATAGCCTAGCTAGCACATCAAGCATGTTAACCATTCACCTAGACGGGAAGTTCTATGCAATCACAAACAAGGATGACTCCACCACAGTAAACATACTGATTTCTAGCAAACAAAAAGCATGATGGCTCCACTTAGATTGTTTTCTAGACCAACTTCTAATCCTTCGAAATGGAATTAGTTACAATCTGAGCAAACTCCTCTAGAATCAATCCGAGTTTAAGTAAATTGAATAAAGGCGATGGAAGCTGCTAGAGCTTTGATACCCAAGGCCTCACCGTATTACAAGGCGGCGCAGTCACGCATTCAATTTACAGAAACCGTCATGAACTTCGAAGTATGCTTAAAAAGTAACCAATATTTTTCGAATGACTTTCCTACTAAGCTCGTTGCCCTATAGGTCTCGTTCTATTCCAAATTTTAAAGCTTAGGTTCGTGTATGTGTCGTTTTCCTAAGGCGGGCAAGAAGAGAACGGTGATGAAATCCGAACCCTTATCTTGTATGGCCAGTCCTTGCCCTTTACTAGGAAATTAAAACAGCCGTATTCAAATCCTCAACATGTATGCAAACGAAGGAATACAGTAACTCGCTAAGAGGGGATTCGCGAGTGTTTCGACAAGCTTACCTCCCGTTCCAGACAGGGGATGAACCGTTGTTGTCGACTCGGGCCACGACTCCTATGTCATTAACGAACCCGAGGGGCCGAGGTGATATTGTAATCACCGTCCTTCTCTGCAAACAGTTTGATATCTAATACTACCCTTCCGTAGGGTTTTAAAATAAAAATAAAAATAGAATGTCCAAGTCCAAAGTCCAAAGTCCAAAAAAAAAAATTAAGTGCAAAAGAAAAAGAAAATTACAAGAGTAGAGGAATCCTAATACAAACTAAAAATAAATAAAATAAACTCTCTTTTTTTTATTTAAAATAAAAACTTCTTTCGCTTCCTTTCCTTCGCCTTTACAACAGCTACTCAGGCACCTGTTGAGCTCAAAAGAGGTAGTTAGGGTTTCGAAGTTTGAAAGCAAAAGCAAAATTTTAAAAAAATCAATATTAATTGTAAAATTGACTATGAATAGTTGCGTTGCTACAGTAAAATTGATTTAGCTATAGTGACAGGAGATAGAAACTTGAACTACACCGCAACCGAGTCCCCGGCAACGGCGCCAAAAACTTGATAGGCTTATAAAGATACCTACAACTATAAATACTGCAAGTGCACAATGTCGACAAGCAACACAGGGCAAGCACAGGTCGAACCACAGAGACTTGGAGAGTGTAGAAGTTGATTCTAAATCCTTACTTAGAACTGATTCAGAGAGTAACCAAAAGGGGTTTGATTTTGTCGATACGACGAGATATTGGCAAAGACTTAAACATAAAATAATATTGAATTAAAATACGCAATTAAATCAAGGTGTAAATACTGAGAATATGGATACTAGGGTATTCAAATCCACCACTAACTTATGATATGCATTCAACTTGTAATATTATTCTTGTCCTTATAGCAGATTCAAGTCTACCGTATATCTAAGGTGTTTCTCCAATGGATAATTTAATCACAACTAAAGTATTTCTCCAAAGCATTAACTGTCTAATTAAAGCACAACTAATCTGAGGATCAATATTTGGTTAAGCATGAGTTGCAGCATAATCAACATAGAGATATTCTAACTACAATGGATACATGGCATACATTGTGAGAGCAAGATGTTGACAAACTTGGATTAAATTATATCTTTAAACAATTCTAAACTTTCAAGAACAATATACAAGATATGAATACATAACAATAAGTTACGGCTTCATTTACACCCTAGCAAATGAAACTAGAACATGAATAACATTACAACAAAACTAAATTTAAGAAACCAACATGAACAAGCTATTCTTGGATGGTTTTTCAACACAACAACCCTCTCTATTTATACACAAAAATTCTCTCAACACTTGGATTCGAATTTGGAAATCATCCACTCAACAAAACATGTTTTCTTTAATTGATGGATAAAATGGAATATATTTGGTGGTGGGAAACAAATTGGGAGTGATTGAGTGAGAGAATGGGGGTGAGGTGGATGTTTTGGAAAGAATCCAATGGCTAAATGTGGAAACGGATTTGGGTCTTGGGTCTTGGATCATGGGTAGTTTAATCCCATGTATTTGTAAACAGGTTGCCACTGATGCGCAAGCGAGTTGCAATGCTTCCAACTTTCTGCTCTTTTGGCTTCTCAATTCTTCCAAGCTTTATTTAGTACTTAAAAACACAAAATTAATTGATACGAATATTTATTCTTGAAAATGGTAAAAATGCAGAATTTGGGGTAATATATGTCTTTAAAGCGCGAAAGATGAGTTAAGTGCCAATGAAAAGGTGTATGAATATGCAATATTTGGCAATCATCACTTGTTGCCTCTGCATTATTTACGTTACGCGACAATATTACAGGCCTAAATGTTCTTGCAATCATAAAGCCCCATGACATTGCCGTCTTATGACACTTATCAGCTCCCTAATGGAGGGTGCCGCCCTTATCTTCCCCCTGGTTTCCCCTTCAAGGAGGGCACATCGGCCATACAAGACTATCTCCTCCCATCCGGATCTGTCAACAACCAGTTGTGTTCGCAGCCTCTTGTCCTTTATGCCTATATGGCTTATAGTTACAAGACTGCACCCTAAGTGGGGTTTTCTTCAGGCCAAGTGCATTATATCCAAGACTTACCAAGGATGGCAAGAGAGTTTCGTACGCTCCGGGCACCCTTGGATCAACCGTGTACCTCGGCGCCTTGGTCATACTTTGCACTTCTTTGAAGAGACTCTCAGTCTTCCAACCAGGGTATAACCATATATAGTTGGAAATCCAAGATCTCTCTCCCGGATAGGTTTTCTTTAACCCCATCGTCTGCATGACTCAGGTTCCAGCAGCGGTATAACCTTATCGCTGAGTCATGTCAAGAGATACCCCCTCATATGACGCGCTATTAGGTCTTACATTTTCCTCTTACGAAATTTTATTCGCGAACTAGGGTGCACGCCATAAAGGTTCGTCCCATTCTTTTAATCTCTGCGAAATTTTATTCGCTATTCTTGTGATGATGCTCGCATAAATTAAGGTAGAGAAAGAAGAATTTTTTAATTGTTTCATCTTACATTTATATTTCTTATCTTGCGAAAATTGCTAGTGATAATACCTTTTCAGAAACAATCTATTCCATGGTCTATCAAGTCTTTGCCCAACATCTCTTCCCTCTGGATCCATTAATTTGTATGCTCCATTTCCAATTATCTCTTTAATGATGTATGGTCCATCCTATTTTCTCGCTAATTTTCCACCAATTTCTTGCTGATATTTTGGTGTTTCTCGCAAACTAGATCGCCAGGCTGGAATTGACGTTTCTTGACTCGTTTGTTGTACTCGCGAGCTAATCTTCGCTGGTAGTTTTCCATATGTTGTAGAGTTTTTTCTCTCTTTTCTTCTAGTTCATCTAACTCATGTAAAATCATGCAAGCACTTAGATTTTTCTCCCATGCTTCTCTTTTTTTTGTTGGGATAGAAACCTCTGTTGGTAGAACAGCTTCAACTCCATATGTTAAACAAAAAGGTGACATCCCAGTTGCCTCTCGTCTAGTTGTATTATATGCCCATATTGCATTATGCACTTGCTCACACCATGATTTGTGATAACCTTCTAACTTATTTTTCAAGATGTCTGCGATTGTCTTATTAGTTGCCTCAGACTGACCATTTGCTTGTGGATATAAAGGAGTTGACTTTCCATATTTTATCTTAAACGCATTAAGAAGCAATTCGATATTCTGCCCTTCAATTTGCTTTCCATTATCAGACATCAACTGTGCTGGGATCCCAAATCTTCAAATTATATTTTCAAATATGAACGTAAAAATCTCCTTATCGCGGATGTGCTGTACTGCCTTAACTTCTCCCTCTGTAGCAACGATTAAATATCTTCTTTGTCCAGAACCAGGCAAAAATGGTCCCACAATATCCAATCCCCATTTTCCAAAAGGCCATACGCTTGACGAAGATGATAATGGTGCTCCTGGTGCATGTATCTTCTTCCCAAATCGCTGACAATCCTCACAACGCCTTGAAAGTTGTTTTGCATCCTCATGCATATATGGCCAATAATAACCCTGCATCTTTGTTTTATATGCCAAAGATCTACCCCCACTGTGATTACCAGCATCACCACTATGCAACATTTTTAACACCTTTTGTCCTTCTTCTCTCGTCAAACATCTTAGCGATGGTCCATTAAATGATCTGCGATATAATACCCCATCTCTTAGTTCATAATTTGTTGCTCTACTTTTTAATTTATGTGCTTCTAATCGATTTCTGGGGATTTCTCCTCTCGCCAAATAAGCATGAAGATCTGCTCGCCAATCTGTAGCATTATTCCCTATCTCTTCCTCGCCAGATTCTACCATCATTACATCTACCTCTTCTTCTTCTTTGTTTATCGCCGGTTGCAAAAGTGTTTAAATTTTTATGCATCTCGCAAGTGGGTTCGTCATCATACTTGATATGAAAGCAAAAGCATCTGCAAGCCTATTATCTTTCCTTGATATGGGTCTCCATTTTATTTTTGGAATTCTCGCAGACAATTCTTCAACAAATTTTTTGTACTTCTTCAAAGATGGTTCATCTGTGGTATACTCTCCCTTTATCTGGCGAATAACCAATTGTGAATCACTGGTGATTCTAGCATTTTCCAACTTCATTTCTATCGCAAACTTCAATTCATGGATTACAGCTTCATATTCTGTCTCATTATTAGTGGATGCAAATTCCAATCTAAATGAAAAAGATGTTTTTTCTCCTTCTGGTGAAATGAAAACAACTCCAATCCCATTTCCTTCTCCATTTGACGATCCATCCACTAATATTTCCCATCTATCAGGTTCTGTTAATAGCTCTTTTGGGTCTCCATGTTATTCTTCTATATCCATCATCTCTTCTACAGCTTCATCATCTTCTAAAGGAAATTCAGCTAAGAAATCTGTGATAACTTGTGATTTTGGCGAAGATAGAATTTCATATTGAATATCAAGATGCCCTACTTGTGCATTCCATCTCTCAACTCTGCCTGATCTTTTTGAATTTTTCATCACTGATTCAATTGGCACTCTCGTTAACACTTTGATCTTATGCGCTTGGAAGTAAATCCGAAGCTTGAAGGTTGTGTGTACCAATGCTAGTATTAGTTTCTCAATCTATGAATAATTTCTCTCTGCTGAATTAAATGTTTTGCTGATATAATAAATTGGTTTTTCTACCCCTGCGTCTACTCGCAATAACACAGCACTTAACGCATATGGAGTTGTCGCGAGATAAATCAATAATTCTTCTCCCGGTTCAGCTTGTTGTAATATAGATATACTCGCCAAATGTTCTTTTATTCCTTGAAAAGCTTTTTCGCATTCATCTGTCCACTTGAATTTTGTTCCCTTCTTGAGTATATTGAAAAAATGTTTACACTTGTCTGAAAATCGCGAAATGAACCTTCCTAGCGAGGCTAAGAGTCCATTTAGTTTTTTCACATCTTTTACCGTCGCAGGAGTTGACATATCGCGAATTGCTTGTACCTTTTCTGGATCAACTTGTATTCCTTCTTTTGACACAATATACCACAAAAACTTCCCTGAAGTTACTCCAAAGGTACACTTATCAGGATTCACTTTAATATTGAATTGCCGCATTTGATCGAAAATCTCTCTCAAATCTTGCACATGATTCTCAACTTCTTCGCTTTTGATCAGCATATCATCTACATACACTTCTAATGTTTTGTGGATCCACTTTGCAAACACCTTTTCCACCATTCTTTAATACGTTGCACCAGCATTTCGTAAGACAAATGGCATCTTTGTATAACAATATAATCCTCTTGGAGCAAAAAATGCAGTATGTTCTTGATCTTCTTCAGCGAGAGGGATTTGATTATATCCTTTATACCCATCTAATGATGATATTCTTGCGTTCCTGCTGCTGATTCAACCATTTGTGGAATATCTGGCAACGGAAAACTATCTTTTGGACATGCCTTGTTTAGATCCGTAAAATCTATGCAAATTCTTATCCCTTTGTTCTTCTTTGGGACCACCACCATGTTTGCAATCCATTCTGGATATTTTGCTTGTCTTATAATTCCTGCGTCGAGCATCTTCTGTAATTCTTCTTATATTTGAGAATGATATGGTGTTGTGATCTTCCTTATTCTTTGCTTAAAGGGTCTTATGTTTTTGTTGATTTCTAATTTATGACATGCTATTGATGGGTCTATCCCTGGCATCTCATCCATGTCCCACGCGAAGATATCTGCATATTCTCGCAAAAGATTTATAGTTCTTTCTTCCTCATCTGCCTCCATTCTAGTCCCAATTTTCAGCATTTTAGGTTCTTCTTTACTTCCAATATTTATATCTTTTGTTGGTTCAGCAGCAGTGTAGCTGGCTTCAGGTTCTCCCATTGGTTTTGGCGTTTTCATAACTCTCGCGAACTCATCTTCTTCTCGCGAAACTTCACTTGGTATCCCTTTTCCTTCTTTTGCCCTTATCATGTAAATTTTAAATTCCTCTTCTTTCTTTACTTCTCTGTTCAATTTTTTGCGAGCTTTTCGCAGTTTTGGACGTTCTTCACAATTTCTTACTTCAATTTGGTAGCACAATCTCGCAAAATTCACATCTCCTCTAATTTCTCTAATTCCACTAGGCATAGGAAATTTAACACATTGATGTAATGTTGACGCCACAGCCTTGATTGCGTGTATCCACGGTCTTCCCAGTATCATATTGTACGGCGATTCCACATCTACCACACATAATGATATTTGTGTTTCAATTTCTCCTAGTGGAATTCGCACCATTATCTCGCCTTTAGGTTTTGTTATAGACTTTCCGAAGCCATGAACATAATACGTTGAATGAGACATTTCTTCATCCTTATATCCCATCTTCTTGAAGGTATGATAAAATATCATGTCTCGTAACTTCCGTGTCTACTAAAGTTCTATTCATAGCCCATTCTTCTTCATATTTTATCGATTTCTCCTTTCTCATTGGTATAGTGGTTACTGTGACCACCAATGGAGATGTATGACTTGAATCTTCTCCTGGTATTTCTGCTGATGTAAATGTGATTTCTTGTTTTTCCCAATCTTTCAATGATGATATCTTCTCCACTGTCATAATCTTCCTTCCTTCAAAATCCACTTTATGTATCCTTCCTTTAATATTTTCATGAAATTTATCAATCATTTCTTTTGTTATTACATCACCTTTCAATTTTCTACAATCCTTTTTGATTCTGATCATTCTTCCTTCAATTTTCTCACCGATTTACTTTATGATTTCCCTAATCTTGAACAATTTTTATCTTCTTCTTCGCTTTTTCTTCTATTTTCGTTAATTCATTCCCTGTTTCGGGCGCCAAAATGTAGTTGCAGGATTTCCTACACTACACCCTTGTCAAGAATCTATGAAAACTAAGTCATAATTGTGAATGAACAACAACACTTTTATTAATTCACTTTCAGGAAGATTTACAAGAAAGATCAAAACTCAGAAGTACAACTTTCTTTTCGGAGTTTCTCTCTCCTCAAAATTCTCTCAGCTCTCAAAAATACATCATCCTTTTCTGGATCTATCGTGCTCTTTATATAGGAAAATATATAGTGGAAGACAGCTAAGATTTCCCCTTAATTCGGATCTACTCTGCGATCTTATCACGATCGTTACAATATTTCTCTATCGCAAGTATGATAACCATCGCAGGATCAGTCTTGTTCTTCTTTTACTTCTTCCATCGTCAGTTTCTTTTAGTTGTTCAGTAACGCTCGTGAAATGTCATTGAAGAATTGTCAGTGACGCTCGTAGAAATGTTGTTAATATCGCAGGAGTAATGTTGTAGCGATATTCTGGTACTACAAAAACAAGGACATCATATCATAAATGCACTTACCTGCTCATCTGTCGCAATTCGGGAAGCATCTGGTCTATCTTTGAACCACAAGAAGCCGTGCACATGTCCGCTACCTCTGTTCTGCCATTCGAACCTATACCAGCGATCAACCAACGGAAATTCTTTCTTCAGAAACTCTTTGAAGAATACATCTACCCTTTTCTGGAAGAACCACGAGACAACCAACGGATTCTCATTTAGTAATCTTGCCCTTTCTCTCCTTGTTCTTATTGGATCTAAAGCTTCCAACCTGTTCTCCGGGTCAAGGAGCATGTAGAGTTCAGGCCATTGGAGGTCAGCTGCACTGAGTGTGAAGAAAATAGATGGTGGACCCAACTGATTAACCATAGATATAAGCTCTTTTAACCTGCTATACCAATAAGCTCTGCATCCACGAATCTGTTGCGCAACATATGAAACACGACCAGCTAACCTGATATCCCGTGATGAGACCATTTCTCGGATACTTTCAATCGAGAGTTCAGCATCTTCTGGGTACTTATTAATGTAAACAGACCCTAAAGATAATGCACGCCACCTGGTCAGCGAATTCAAAGCAAAATATCTAAATCTTGAGTCACGAGCGAAACGTCCATCATGATATCTCATTAGATACTGAAAATACAGAAGTTCAGGCACTCTCCTACATCTTGATTCCGTAAATCTCTGAGAACCGTCAGAAATAAAGCTTAAAAACGCCATCCGATGTACCCTTCTGTTGTAAACTCACTAATTACTTCGCCAGTAAACAACAAATCCACATTGGTCTTATCTATCCCATCATTTTCCAGAGCTCTTCTAATATGTCTCTCCTGATCTGGTTGCACCGTCACACCAATTGTGCCTACAGTTTAAAACTCATCGATATTGACACTCTGATCTTGCAACTCTGGAGGTCCCTCAAACCCATCATCTTCACTGTTAATGCCAGAAGAACCATCATTTCCTTGTTGGCCAATACCTCCATCCATAACTGGAAGGTCACATGGAACACCCTCCTCAGGCAATGCATCGATGTTCTCCTCACTAATTTCTATATCCCGGTAGTATTTATTATTTTCTTGCAGCCACCTCAGAGCTTGCCGCACATACTCCCGCCTCACTATAAACTCTTTCGTTAAAACATTGCCAGTTCTCTTCACAACCAAAATTGCTGATAAATCATTAGGTTTACATGGAAGTACTTTAGCTATCGCATTTACATCATGTACGAAATTAATAACATTACCACCATATTTATATTGTTGGCCTTTGACTCGATACACTGACATTACTGGATGGACACGAGCAATCAAAATTTTCTCAAGATCTGTTAAACCAGATAACACGTCTGGTACATCTCCTGGAACCATTTCATTTTCTTTACTGAACATCAAAAAATTTGGGTGATTCTCCTTGTCCTTCTTACAAAACGTACAGATCCCTTCAGGTGACATATCCGGGAACTTCGTTTTGCATTGCACACAACAACCCCATTTTATCTCATCCATTATTTCTCTAAACCTCTGAGCATTTGATGGTCTAATGACAGTACTTGATTGATTATTTGATGGTATACTGTCAGTATTCATTTGAGCAGTTCTACAACGTCGATTTCTTTGTCGCAGATTAAACATGCTTCTTTGCTGCCTAGTACGTGCTACATAATATCTTTTCTGGCGTGCAGAATTTGAAAGTGCAGAAGGTTTACCTGGATATGTTATTTATACGTCAAAGAGACTGTTTCGTTCACTTGTTACTGAATCCACTGTCAACCTATATAAAATTGAAAGGAAAATGATAATTTATCCCAGTAAAAATTAATTCTTTAACTTAAGAAAAGATATGAAAAAAATTATGAATCAAGTTTTTAAATGTTACCGGAGAATTCTATTTGAGGCAGTTTCTACTGGTACGTCAAAAAGGCTACCTAGTCCACTTGGGGAATATGCAATTGGCACATCAATGAGTCCATCGCATCTCAATTTCTCTTGTAGGAGTAGAGCTTTTGCAATTCTTGTACTTCGACAGCGTTCGAGCAATGACCTTTTGTACTTTAATATTCGGTTTCTACGGATTTGTGTTAATCTTTCAATTCGAGCTTGCTCTACATATCCTTTAGATTTAAGACTCAAAATCAAACGGGAAAATATTTCTTTTACATGAATCTCATTCCATACTATTTCATCAGTTCTCATTTGCAAATTACTTGATCCCGCTTTATGCGCTTCATTTTTTCTTTTTTTCCGAGGCTGTTTACCATGAAAAAAAGAAAGAATCATTAACTTAAATCAATGCCTGACATGATGCAAGATATAATGAACTACGTTTATGAATTCAGAAACATGCGACATTGTGAACTACGTTTCATAAATACACATACCTGGTATAGCGAAACCATTTTTCCCTTTCTCTTTCTTGATGCCTCTGCGACGTGCTCATCTACATGCTGAAGTTGCTCTGAAAATCTAGGACTTCGGCGTGGAATAAATATTGCTGCATTATCTTGAGAATTTTTACTGCAACTTGTTCCGGTTCCCTGATGGTCATCTCTTTCTTGCTCTGAGATTCTTGGGCTACGACGGAATAACTACGTTTGCAGATGTTGAAGGAAGGTTTACCTTTTCCGTGTCGTCTTTTTTTCGATTACGATCACGCTCGCGTTCGATCGATCTCTGCTCTTCCGTCATATTTAGCCGACGCTTTCTTTCTCGAATGCGGTTCCTCTCTCGTTCAGCAACCAGCTATTCTTCGGACATGTTTCGTCTCCGAACTACAGATTTCCATAACAATATATGTACATATGATCAAACCTAATGAACGAGAGTTATTAACTACTAACATATATCCATTGAAGAGTGTTAAAGACAGGGAAGGAAAGGAAATGCTGGGACTGATACTATCTAGTATATCCAAACTCCCCACCTCGGCACCTCCCCACATGAATTTATGTGTATATAGAGGGTTATTCATTTGGTAGGAGACTTATTCACGTCATAGATTAGTGTGCTTCAGTGGCTTGCATATACATACAAATTCTAGTTCAAACAGGGTAACCATACATGTTCTGAGTTTTAAAGTTTGTTAAAGATATACCTTCACGTATTTGCATATTCTGCTGGTGACTCTCTATAAATCTGCTAACCACAGCATTACCTTGATCATTTATTTCGGCTGTGTTTGCACATCCAATAAATCTTGGGCTTCGGCAAGGAATGAATCCTCCAGCTAAGTTAGACACTTGAACACTTGCTGTACATGTAAAAACGCTACCTATAATAAGCTTATGTTGAAAAATCCTTGCCTATGGTTATGTGATGAGCATTATTGAATCACTAAACTTACAGCTTGTACTGGCTTCGTTAATTCTTGTCTTCCGATTTTGATAAGCAAGACGTCGTCTTTCATTGAGCGCATCTTTTTGTTGTTCGGTCATTTGCTCTTGTCTTTATTTATATTGAGCACGCCACAGTTGTTTTTTCCTATCTTGCAGCTCAATGAGTCTTGGGCTTCGACGTACGTCATCCTGCGATGAATCCATGTATTTATCTACACAAAGAAGTATCGATATAGTTACATATACACACATAATAATTTAGAAAAATATCATGATTTACAACTGTGTAAATGTATAAACCTGCCATATCCGATCCAAATGACATACTTAAATCTCAAACAGATTAAGCAATCAGAATACATCTCCAACAAAGTGAATGTTGTCAAATCCCAATTCGAATAATTTTCGCATTTAAACATCCAGACCACAAATTCAAGATGAATGATATTCGAATAATTTAAGCAAAACCCAAAATGCAAAACACAAAAACAAAAGTGAAAATCTTTAAGGCATGAACCAACAATAACAAATCCAATAAGAGCAACCAGACCTTTGGAAAGACATATCTGGATTACACATTTAAATCAGATGTCAGATACAAAGTTAAGAGAAGTAGTATACTTACTTCACCTTCAAATATGGCATCTCCTTATTCAGTAAATCGCTCCCTGTTCTGCAAGTTGTCCAGATAATCAATTGTCTCAAGTCCTTGTACTCGTACTTCACTGAAAAGATAAAACCAGAATCAGCTCAAGTTAAAATTAGTATAAAACACTTCAGCATGAACCTAAGAATTTGTTTAAGAAGTTTCCTCCTAAGAACTTTTCTTCTTATCGACTAACCTTCTACATCAACAGACAACTATGACACTCCCTTCCCAGCATGCACTTGAAACCAATTTTGCATAGAAACATTAAAGTGGACTTAATTTATGAACCTAAGAGTTACACCTTGCATGACTACTTGTGTATTCTAGACTAACAAAATGGAACGGGCATCACTTAGTGCAGTCCTATTACAGCGGTGTTTTTTTTTTTTTTTTTTGGGTCGGCCCTCTTCACCGTGGTAGCGGTATTCTAGACTAACAAAATGTTGTAGAAGTTTTTGTTTGTTCCGGCATGTCACGAGAGCTGAGACTGAAGTTTTTTATTCTTATTAATCTCACTGTTTTGTTCTTGGTTGCTGGAATCAACCAGATGGCCATGTGTTGTAAATAGTGCCTACTCAGCTGCCACATCAGTTGGAACACAGTTTTAATCAATTCAAGGGAGGATGGAGTTGGAATAAAATTAACAGTTACTGTTAGTTGGATGTAAAGACAAGTGTTAGTAGCTTAGTATAACTACTAATTTACACCATACTACCAGAGTGCCGATGGTAGTGCCAGTGAATTCAGTGGGGAGCTCCTGAACAATAAGCTAAGTCCAGCGTTCCCGAAGGCTCTAACAGTAAAAGACTTGACAAGTAAAGGCAGAATCTCTGTGATGAACCTACAGACATGGAGAGGCCATAGAAAGCAGGAAATGTAGTGCTTCCAATTATTCAGTCCTAAGAGCCTTAGCCATACGGAAACTTGTGGAACTAAAAATAAATTCGAAGTTCATTCACAATTCTATCAATTCTCAACTTTAGTGTTTCAAAAAATACAAACTGAACAGAAAAAAAAAATTAGTATAAAACACTGGCATATATCTAAAATTAGTATAAAACACTGGCATAAATCACTCAAAGTATATTGTACAGATTTACGACATTCAACCAGTGTTCAATGAGAGTAGTAATTAGTGAATATTGTTTAATACTTTAATGTACTTGACAGAAGATTCCCTACACACTTAATGGTTTTTTGAAATAGTTATGATGTGAAATGAAAATTGGGTCAAGGGGATGGCAAATAATTAGTTTAAATTCCCTACACACTGAATGGTTTAAGAGAGTGAAAAATGAAACACCCTTGGACCCATTTTGGTTACACTAACCACTAACTCAAAAAGTTCGGTAAACATGTGTCAAAAAGTGAACTCAAAGAGTTTGGTGTACATATCTGCATGATGCGATGCGGACCCATACAAAGTCAATCTCCACATTTTCGACACACAGACACAGAAAGAGACGCAATTAAGCTGAAAAGTAAAATCAAATGCAACTTACTCGCTTCAACAAAAGGACTCTTATCTTGAAGTCCATCCATAGCTCTATCATTTTCCTGCTCATCAATTTCATGGGAGTATGATGGAGCAGCCTTGATTCCCCCCTCTTCTATTCCGTCAAACAGAGCTGATCTATTGCTCCTATGGTCCCTACATTCAAAACATAAGTTCACAATAAAGTGTGTAAAAGAAGAAAATGTATTAGCATGACAGCTGATACCAATCTGACGAAGGCCCAATACTCGTTCATGCTGTAAACCCTCACAATGAGGATTTCTATAACAAAGATTGTAAATTAGAATTGTTTCATCTAGCTCAAAGGTATACCACCATCCTAATTATCCTATTAATTCTTAACCTAGTTAGACTATCAGCAAATCAAAGAAGGTTCACGTCAATTCACCCAATTGTGTATTTAGAGTTTGTGCTAGACAGAACTCAATTCACCCAATTTTTGAAACTGGAAAATGATGAAGATAATCTAGAATTCAACCGAAACTATAAACTCAATTCGAAATGATTCCAATTTGATATTCAATCTCATTCCAATTTGATATAAACTATAATCTCATTCAAAAGTTTGAAATTGGGAAATTTTCCAGATTTGCAGTATTATAGAAGATTGAAATTGGGAAATTTAGCACATACCTTCGTCAACCAATTTAACTGAGCAACTATTTGTGAACCACTATTCGAGTAATTCGATGAATCCCATATTTGATTTTGAGTAACTTTGGTGAACTCAATTTTCTATAGATAAAAGTATCTCAGTTGAAACCCTTATGAAGAAGATGAAAACCCAACAAAATTATCATCAGTTGAACCACCATCTTCTTCAATAGTATCTCAAATTTGAGTTCTAGGGTTTTTCTGAAATATTTTCGACCGTTTTTGGTGTGAGAGAGAGATAGGATTAGTGGCGCAAGTGGTGGTGGAGGTGGAGGTGATGGTGTTCGAGGAGGCGGTGCTAACGGCTGTGATCTGGCGCTGTTGGTAGTGGAGGAGCTATATCGGTGACTTTTTTAAACTGAACATAAACCAGAGAAGAGAAACGAAAGAGAAGGAGACGAAGGAGGAGGAGGGGTATTTTCGGTTGTAAAGAAAAGTGACGAAAAAAGAACCTGGGAGCCAACCAAACGGATTTATGGGCCAACACTAAAAGACAAAAAGGTCACCCAAACGTAAAAAGAGGTCATCCCTTAACCGATTAATCCGTATTGGCGAAATTACCCTTATACATTCGGAAGTTAAGGACCAAAATTATCTTCCGAATGTAGTGGTTTAATCATCGACATGCCAAGGCTCGATGATGGTTCCATGGTGGTCAGTGCATATGGTTTGGAGTTTTTGGCCACTTTACATTCGGAGGTTATATCCTTAACTTATCTTCCGAATGTAAAAATTCAAAAAAATACAAATTATGAGTTTTTTCGAAAATCGAAATTTTGGGCCACTTTACATTCGGGAGTAAGAGTTTTTACTTATCTTCCGATTGGCCCAAAATTCTAATTTCAAAAAAACACTAATCTTTGGAGATTTTGTAATTGTTACATTCGGAAGATAAGTAAAAGCTTATCCTCCCGAATGTGTGTTGGCTAACCTTCCACAATGGCCCTTGGAACCGCCTAGAGCCATGGCGTGGTTGGTTTTGAGCCTGTCATATTCGGAGGATATGTCATTTGCATAAACCTCCGAATATAAGATGGCCCAAAAATCCGAATTTGGGAAAAATGAAGATTTTTCTCGTTTTGAACGTGCAATAATCGGAAGATATTTCTTAAACCTAGACCTCCGAATATATGTTGGTTAACCTTGTACAATGGCCCTTGAAACCGCCTGGAGCCATGTCGTGGTTGGTTTTGAGCCTGTCATATTCGGAGGATATGTCATTTGCATAAACCTCCGAATTTACTACCGAATATATATTGGCCCCAAAATGAGATTTGATAAAATCCTAAAATTTTCGAACTTTGGTACTACCATAATCGGTAGATAAAAATCTATATTATCTACCGATTATAGAAGATGTTCTTGGATTTACACTAGCAGAAACATAATCGGTAGAAAACTATCTACTTTATCTACCGATTATGGATGATGTTCTTAAGAAACGATGATGTTTTGAACGTGCTCGAAAATTGGGTTACTCTGCCGGAAGTGGACTGATTAGAACAAAAAATAATAGGTTTTGAAGATCAAAAAAATCGTAACGAGAGGGCGTAGCTCCCGAACCCCCCCGGACAGTGGCAGCAATATGCTCCCGAATACACAACATTCGGAAGATAATTTTGGTCCTTAACTTCCGAATGTGTACGGGTAGTTTCGCCAATACGGCTTAATCGGTTAAGGGATAACCCCTTTTTACGTTTGGGTGACCTTTTTTGTCTTTTAGTGTGGCCCCTAAATCCTTTTTCATGGCCCCTAAATTCGCCAGGAAAAAGAAACCCACGGAATCAAAAAAAAATTCGTGAAATTGAAATTTTTCGTTAGGTTCATTTTACAAAAAAGTGGCCATAAAAGGGTCTTCCTCCCTACGGGCCCTTCGGTCGGTCGGCCCAATTAAAAAGGGAAATTTCGTCGAACAGTTACAGGGATATAAGTTTTTGCACAACCCTCTTTGCAAATACGCGTTTATTTATTCTTCCTTCTCTCTAGAACCCTAATCTCCTCTATTGTCTTTCTCTCTGGAAACTAGCTTTCACGCACGGTATAGCTCTCTTCAGCTGCTTAGGGTATTGATTTACTATTTTAGTTGTTGAGATTTTATTTCATTTAGATATTAGTACTGATTCACCTATTTTGTAATTGTTAACGTTTTGTGTTTGTGTTTCCCATTTTTTTCTTTAAGAATTAAGGGTGCACATGGTACGGTTCGACTCGGTTCTTGCCAAGTCCGAGTACATGTACCTCCCTAGGCTCGGTTCCAAAATTTTGGACCGGTACCTGTATTGGGTACCTCGGTTCCGGTACCATTCGGTACATGTACGGTACCAGGTACGGTACCGGTACCAGTCGGTTCTTTTTCCCTGTCAACAAACAACTTGTTTTACACTTATACTGTCACAGACTCACACACATAGCAAGTCTTAAAATCAAAATAACAACACACTGACAACAATAACAAAGAGTCAAAGACCATGTTTACTGTCAGCTCCTCTGTAAAATCTAAAGAACGGAAGTACATGAATGTTGAGACTATAACACGTTGGTTTAAGATCTTCATAGTATACTTTGAAAATCAATGCATTCGGATTCTTCTCTGCAATTTGACAAATCTGCAAGATCCAGAACAAAAACGAAAAAAATAATCAAAAATTGTAAAATAAAGAACCCCAAAACTTGAATTTTGAAGAAATTTATATGAATTTTGAGATGAATTTTGTCTAAGTACCTTGGGATGCAGAGCTTTACAACCACCACAACCAGGAGAATAGAAGTCAAGGATAACAAGTTTATCACCAGCATCTAACAGAGATTCTACTAGTTCTGTGGCTGAATTGATTTCAATCATGTTTGGTTTTAGAGTTTTATCCCACCATCTCATTGAACGGCTTACACACAGTGTTGCTTGTGCCTGAAATTAAATCAAATCAAAAAACAAAATCAGTTTTTTTTTATTCTTCTTAAAAATTAGTACATTAAATGAAAAAACCCTAGAAAATAAAATAGAAAAACGTACATTAACAAAGAAATTTGAAGGGGGGGGGGGGGGTTGGGAAGAGTCCGTTGTTGATCTGAAACCACAGAAACTTGAATTCCTTTAAATTCGGTCTTCAACACAGGTAATTCAAGAGTTTTCTAAAATAACAATGGAGAAGAAGCCATTGATGAATGAACAACTAGGGTTCTTCGCCTTTGAAACTCATTATTGAAAAAAAAATCAAAATCTGCAACATCTGATTACCTCTTGGTAAGAACTGAGACATAAACCTAAGTTTACGATTATCAATCAATGAGACAGAGTAATCCAACGGAGTTCTTCACTTCTTCTCCTTCTCAGAGACAGAGGAGACGGAAAAAAAAATGAAATTGAGAAACCCTAGACCTATAATGTTTGCTTATATACTACCCATTAATCCAACGGCTATTACTCCCCTAAATCTAACGGCTACCACTAATCGGTACTTTCGGTCCGGTACGGCACGGTACTAGGGAAGGACCGTTTACCTGTACCCCCAGACTTCAGTTCCTATTTTTTGGACCGGTACCTGTACCCCATTCCTCGGTTCGGTCCAAAATCAAGTACGGTTCCACCGGTACCGGGACGATCCGTCGGTCCATCTCGGTTCCTGTGCACCCTTATTCAGAATTGATTTCTTGAATTTTATTTTTATTTTTTTTAGGTTTTGATTTGTGATCCGAGAAAACCTACCGCAGATTAAGCTACATGAAAACAAATATGTTAGTTTTGAGATACTTCTAAGGGTGAAGACACCATTTGACCTAATGAATACGAGAATTAGCAACAAATCATTACTGCATGTTAGAAATATTGTGAAATCATCCTCATTTTTCTTTGTGTTAATGACTTTTTCATCTTTTGGGTTTTGGTGCTTTTTGCTATTTGCAGGAAGATATTTTAGTTGTTGTTTGTTGAAAGTCCTTACAAAAGTTGGCCGACATGATGAATTAATAAAGCCAGAACATGGATCTTTACTCCGATCAAAATAAAAATAAAAATGGATCTTTACTTATGGGTTCCCCTTTCTTTGTTTCAGTGCTTCATGACTTCTTAAAGGTTATTGTGGGTTTCATTTTTTCATAGTGGTGTCTTAAGTTGGTCAATGAGCTCTTCTTGGTTTTATGAATAAATGTCCTACGTTAGAGAGAGCCCACTCTTCTTTAGCTTTTGGTATTTAATAGTTTTTACACAATTTTCAGTAATTTCAATTGCATAAATGGAATATTTATATTGCTAATTTCTTTTCAATAATGTTATTATGTTGATATAAATTATATGCATGTCATCGGTTTGATTATTTTGGTGTAGGTCTGTTGATCACTTGCGGATTAATTGTTAATCTGCACGGTAAATTTTTGGGACATATACGACATGGATTTGTCTCAAGGGAATTGCTGGGTGAAACCCTCTTGAGCATGGCTACATCCTAGGTTAGGGATCATTGAAATGGTTGTAGTTGCAGAATAACCTACAACTACACCCTCAGTAGAATTGATGAAACTTAAGAAGTTCTTGATGATGAATGACAACTTTCTTATTAATTCTCTCAATTGATTACAAAGAAGTATCTAAATGGAACTAGAATAGTTACAACTTTCTTTATTCTCTTTCCTAAGATAATTTCTAATACTCACCAAAAGAACCCCCTGAATTTTACATTTGAACTCCTATTTATAATGAACTTTGTACAGCTGTATATGTGTTGCGAAGTATCGCAACACATCTTCGTACGATTATTCTATCTTCGCAAATCTTCATACTTCCCTGTGTTTCCTCTATCTTCGTATTGTTTTGTAACTCTTTCCTCTTATATTTGTCACGATGTTCGTAAGTTAATGCCTTGTGATATTCGGTACCTACATCTTGCCTCTTCTCATGTCAATTCTACGAAGAAGGAATGTCATGAGAACCTTTATTCTCGTAAATTTAATATAGTTATCACCACCTGTTAAATTTGCAACACGTCTTTTTTCTTTTCCATTACCTTTTTGACACGTTTCTTCGTAACCGTTCTTTTCAACCGTTCACGTTTAATCGCATTGATGAGTTTCTATCTTCATCGAATTCTCTCTTCTTTATAAATATTATCCTTTGTTTTTTCTTTTTATTCTCTTATCCTATTCGTCTTCCTCATCACTTCTGCTTCTGCAATTTATTCCCTTTTTCTGCTACTACGATTTCTTATCTCTTTCACCTCTTTTCCTTTCTATTTTCTATCTTATATCCAATGGCTCCAAAGAAGAAAACTATTGAACAAATTAATGCAGAGCTTTATGGTAGGGACCTCATTCTTTCTGAAATTGATGGTTACGACAATAAGTCTTCTCTCTGTGTGAAGATCTTCACCAATTTTATTTGGAATGATCAGAGAGTTTTAATCTCACGAGGTCAAATCCTCGCAGGTCTTCCTCTTCATCTTTATGATGTCAATCTCCCTTTATTCTATGAAATTATTTACCACCCCAATTTTTCATGTGCCATTTATCAATTGACTGGTGATTGCATTCGCATTCTGGTTGAATTCGCAACTCGTGCTGCTACTGGAAGATCTTTGTATCCAGTTAATCTTAGGAAACCTGGATTTCAAGATATGGAGATTATCGCTGCAGACTATACAGTTGAGGGTTTCTTTAAAAATTACACATTAATTCCTGCGATGAAAGAAGATAAACGTTGGGGTGTTCGTCTTCATCGTAAAGCTAATATCGCAGCAGATGACCTTCTTATGCACGACATTGGTTATGCCTCAGGAAATAATAAAACACCTCGTCGTTCTAATGATGAAGATTGGTATAACTACCCTTTAGCATTATCGGGCTCTTATATTTCTGGAATAGTAGATCTTCCTGCGAACCTTCGTGATCGTAATTATCAACCTTGGGTTTATAAAAATGTATGTACCTCCATCTCCTTATCTTCTTGTTACTCTTCTATTTATTTTCAAATGAGGTAAGAAACACCCTTATATGCTTTTTAAACAATATATTGTTTCCTCTGTTTCTTATCCTTATTTGAATTTGAAGGTTCTTTCTGATCTTCCTGAGGTTGTTGCGAGTAAGAATAAGAGTTCCACTTCTTCCAAAAGGTTGACTGCGAGACAAAAAACACTTCGCTCTGCGAAAGATACCCAAACTTCTGGTAGTCAAGATGATGATGCTCTTCGTAAAGGAAAAAGGAAACTTGAGGATGTTGTTTATGAGAGGAAGAAGAAGAAACTCTCAACCAATGCTTATTCCAATGTGATCTCTTCTAATGAGAATGTTGACGAAGATCAAGGTGATGAAGATGATAAATTTCCTGAGAAGGATTTTAATTCTAATTCTGATACCCTTTCTGATAAAGGAGATGATGATGATGATGATGATGATGATGATGATGATGATGATGATGATGATGATGATGATGATGATGATGATGATGATGATGATGATGATGATGATGATGATGATGAAGGTGAAGAGGAAGATTATAGTAACACAGAAACTTTTGCTTCAGCAATGGTTCGTGTATCTGAGGCCTTTCTCCATTCTTCTCGTGGGTTAGGAAACTCTCCTACTGCGAATGCTCGTAAGCTTATTGCGAAGGCTTGCAAAGTTCCTACTGTACTCAATAACAACTCTCTTGATGGAATTTCAAGATTCGTCTCTCCTGCTACATTATATGCTTTAGGGAGTATGGTAAGTTTCTTTTCTATTCCTTGTTTTTTTACCTTATTCCATTAATTTTTGACCCTTTTTACTTGTGCAGGTTGGAAGAGTTAGCTGCGTAGCTGCTTCAGATTGGGAAAGACGTCATTCCATTGCTGAGAAGAAAACTTTAAACCGTTGTAAGAAGTTGGAGATTGAAAATTCAAAACTTCGTCAGAAAGTAGAGGATTTAAGTATTGATATCGCCGAACTAACATCCCGTCACGAAGATAATCCACAATCTGCGAGCATCGCAGCTGATAGTTATTCTCTTCTTGAGGAGAATAATCATCTAAAGCTTGAAAACTCTTCTCTTCATAATTATAAAAAGCAATTAGAAGGTAAATTCTTCGTAATGGTGAGTATTTTAATTACTTTTCTTTCGTAATTTGCTAACCAATTCCTTAACTTCTCTCCTTGCTGCAAAAAATTATGCGAAGATGAATGATGATCTGGAAACTATTCATGCCAGTCGTAAGAAGAAGATTTCTGATTTAAGATCTCAACTTCTAATTACCCAGCACAACCATAGTTTATATGTCAAGCGTTTTCGAGCTAAGATGACTCGCAATATTTGTGAAGACAATCAAATTCCTCTCAAGAAGTACCATATGCTCCTTTCTGAAGAAATTCCTGAAGATACCCCATATCTGGAAATCTCTGATAGTGAAGTTGAAGATGATCTCTCTGAAGAAGAAAAAGAAGATCATTTTGATGGGAATAAATCCCCCGAAGAATAGCTTCATTCTTTTTTGTATATCTATTCTAGTTCTTTTCATATTGTCTGTTTGAGTACAACATTTTCTTCTTTCTTGCACTTTTGATCAACCAACAATTTTTTTTTGAAGTTTAACTCGTATTAATGTCTTAATTTTGCGATGATGAATTGATTTTTCTTTGACCGCGTGTTTCCCTTATTCGCATAACTTGATCATGTGGAGAGAAATAATATATCTTAAAGACTTAGCTTAGTATTCCCTTTCCTCCTATTATTGTTCTTCATATGATCAAATATCGCTGGAAGTATTAGAATATCTGCCTCAATTTTAATTTGCGAAGCTTCAACTTGTTGCAATTAAGAAGTCCTCCCTAAAAAATACGAGGTATGAAATATCCTAAGAAATACGAAGTATGAAATATCCTTAAGAAGTATAAAATATCTTTGAAGAAGTATAAGAAGTATTTAATCTGTGAAGAATTCTTCAATGTATGAATGAGTATAAGAAGTATTTAATCCTCGCAAAATCTGATAAATGTGAAATATCCATTGAAGAAGTATAATAAATATGAGACGTTATTGAAGAATTATAAGAAGTATTCAAGTTGTGGAGAAATATTCAATATATATGAAGAAGTATAAGAAGTATGTAATTCTTGTAAAATTTAATGAGTACGAACTATCTGTTTTTGATTGCGATCAAAATCGCATCTTTTGTTATATCTTCGTGAAAATTCTTCAATGGGGCTGTCTTCTTTGTTAGGACTTCATGATATATATTCTTGTAAAAATTCTTCAATGATATTGACGGAGCTGTCTTCTTTGTCAGAACTTCATGATATATGTTTTTGTAAAAATTCTTCAATGATATTGATGGAATAATTTTCAATAATTGCTGTGGTCTTATCATGCCTTCCTAAGTAAAGGTCTTATTTTTCCACCTCTTTTTTGATAATATTTTTGTATTTGCGATAATATGACAAGTTTGAACATTCTTGCGAACATACAATCTCGTGACATTGTCGTCTTGCGATGAAATCGCAGGACGTTTTTACACTTTCATGTAATAACCCATTGATCTCATCTTAACTTGTTTGTTATGTTCTGCGAGTTCTCTTTTTTTTTTTTTTTTTTTTAGAATGCTCGCAGAAATTCAGTTGTTGCACAAATATGACAAGCCTTTATGTTTTTGCAAACAAGAAGCCTCGTGGCATTTGCGTCTTATAGCACGTATCAGCTCCCTAATGGAGGGTGCTGCCCTTTATCTTCCCCTTGGCTGCCCCTTCAAGGAAGCGTACATCGACCATACAAGGTTAGCTCTTCCCATCTGGTTCTGCAAACAACCAGCTTTTGATCGCAACCTCTTATCCTTTTTGCCTATAGGGCTTATAGTTACGAGGTTGCACCCTATGGGGTATCTTTGGGCCAAATGCATCATTTGCCAAGACTTGTCAAAAATGGCAGGTATGCTTCAAGCCCACCTGGCACTCTTGACTCAACCGTGTACCTCGGCGCCTTGATCGTTTTCTGCACTTCTTGGGAAAGACAGTATGCCTTAGTCGCCCAACCTAAATCATGTTACACCGCATAATATTGCGTAATGTCGCAAGATTAGGTGAGAATCCAAGGTGTCTAACCCGGATAGGTACCCCGTTATTGGGTTGTACCCTGTAAAGTTACATGTACTCAGGTGCCTTGGTGGTGTTCCGTTGTCCCTGAGCCATGCTTATAGGTACCCCCTTAAATGACGTACTTTAGGACTTTGCCTCTTACGAAATGTTGCTTCGCGAACTAGGTTGTACGCCACAAAGGTTTGCCTGTGTAATATTTCTGCGGCTTTCTTTTTTTTTTGAAAGCTGATCACAGATTGCGGTCTTTTATTCGCAAATTGCGGTTTTTTCTTCGCAAGTTAATGTGTGCGTCTTTCTTTAATGAAAGTTAATCGCAATAAAAAATTTGAAATTCGTAACTTTTGCAAATTTCCTGCGAGCAAACAATATTCGTAAAATTTATCATGAGTTATACTTCACGAGCAAACATATTGATTAACTTCTTGTTTCCTTACCTTCTTTCTTCTTTCTTCGCAAATCACAACCCTTTGTTACCATCATAAATTTCCTGTATGATTAGCGTTGTAATTTTATTCTTTCATGTTTTAATCTTCTGCCATTAAATTTTCACTTCCTTTCACAGCTCTTGCTCTTTTTCTCCAATTTTTCTTTTCAGTAATTTTTCCTTCGCAAACTTCTACCTCTGTATCGTAACATTTCTTTCCTTCATCCCAATCACCCTTGATAAATCCAATACCCTTCATATGAGGAAACTTTATGCACTGATGTAGAGTGGAAGCTACGCCCAGAATTCCATGAAGCCAAGGTCTTCCTATCAAAGCATTATACGGTGATTCAACATCAACAACGCAAAACCGAATTTAAGTTCGCATTCCACTTAATGGAATTCGCATGCTTATTTCTCCTTTAGGCTTATTAGAAGTTCCATTAAAACCATAAATCCTATAGGTAGAAGGTATTAAATCTGCGTCTTTTCCCCCCATAGTTTTGTAAGCAGAATAGAACAGGATATTGACAGAACTTCCCGTATCAATCAAATTCTATTAAGACCAATTGATTCTTCCTCCATATCATCTTCGCCTTCTTCCATATTCATGCAAATTGCTAATTTTACTACCAATGTATTATCATGTGCTTCACAACCTTCTAGAATTTCAGTGGCTTCAAAATAAATTTCACGTTTCTGCCAATCTTCAAGTCGTGAAATTTTTGCGATGTTCATTACTTCTTTTCCTTCACCATCCCTCTCATATACCCTGCTTAACACATTATCATGAAAATCCTCTATGGTTTTATATGAGTGAACAATAGAATTACAGAAAACATTTCTTGCTTTTGATCCCACTTCTATATGTAGGGTTTCTTCTCCCTTTTCTTGTCTTTGTGTTCTCCTGCGAGTTATGATTTGGATCTGTGGTAATTGTTGCGACTGTGTTTGCTTAAGTAAAAAGTGATTCAATTTTCCTTGATCAATCATTCGCAAGATTATCCTCTTGATATTATTGCAGTTATTTGTAGAATGTCCATGAAAATGATGATATGAACAAAATTCATGACTTCTTGGACCCATTGGTGGTTCCTTTCCCATGTTCCATGGAGTTGGTATATGTTCTATCAGAATAATTGCCTGCCATATCTTCTCTACACTTGTATTCAAAGGTGGCAACTTTATTTCTTCCCTTGTCATTCTTTGACTTCCTTGACCATTGTTATAATTTTGTCTCTGATTTCCTTGTCCAAAATAATTTTTCCTTTGTCCCCCATAATTTTCTTGTTGTTGATCTAATATTGGGATCTGGTTATTTCCTCCTCAATTATAGAAATTCCTCTCTCTATCATACTCTTCTTGATCTTTGCTACCCATTGCTACTATTTTTGGCTGGCTATTATTGATTTTCTTCTCTTCTGAAATTTACGAAGAAGTTTGCGAGGATGTTTGCGAAGTACCTGCTACGACGTTGATTATTTTGGGAAGTAAATTTGCTCCTGCGTCTTGATTGTTAGTGTTTGCTACTGGATATGACTCCATATTGTTTTGCTTTTCCTCTAGTGTAATGTACTCTTCTTGAAATTCTCGTAACTCTGTCATCATTATGGAATTCTTTCTTCTGAAGATTTGAACATACAGTTGTTCAGTTGCGAACATCGCATTTTTGAAAGACAGAATCAAGTATCTCTCATCCACGCGCCCTTCCATATCACTGCACATAGTCTTCCATCTTCTTACCAAATGCTTCAAACTTTCACCAATTCTTTGTTTTAAACCAAACACATCTTCAATACCAAGCCGTGATGAATGATTTGTGATATATGCTCCAAGGAAAGTTGCTTGTAAATGATTAAATGACGTAATAGTGTTCTTAGGAAGTCCTTCGAACCACTTTAGAGCTTCCCATGTTAAGCTTGATGCGAAGTACTTGCATAATACAACATCATGATTCTCCCATTGTAACATGCATCTTATGTATGCTTTAATGTGCTGAATAGCACATGAAGTCCCATCAAAGATACTGGTAAGTGTAGGCAAATTGCATTTTGGTGGAATCCCTCCCAATTGTACTTCTCTAGCAAATGGAGTCCTCGTAGCTTATTCTATTGCTTCATCTAATTGCCTTCTATCTCCTCCTCTTCTATTGCTTATCATCCCTCTCATTTCCGTTAATTCTCGAAAGATCCATGCATTTGCTTCAGAATTCTCATCCATTGGCCTCTTCAGCGCAGCCTCTCTTCTTCTACGTTCTTGCGTCTCTTCTCTTGCGATCCTTCGCATTCTATCATATTCTTCATTAATGTTTTCATTTGCACAATTCTGCAAATATCTTCTTTCTAAATTATCACAATTGTTTTGTTGCAGAGCATCTTGAAATTCTTGTTCTTCCCTTTCTATTCTTCTCATCCTTCTCATACGAATATCGGGAATTTCTTCTTCTTCATTTCTCCTTCTTCTGTGATTCATTTCTTCTTGATTTGCCTGTATTTTAGTTCGAAAATTTGGTTCATTCCTCGCTGTTTCTGTTCGTTGATTTCCAATTCTTCTCTGAATTCTTTCATACTCAACATTTTGATTGTTACGAGCCTCTTCACGTCTTCTTACTCCACTCTCGTAATTGTTCTGATGTCTTGCTTGTTGTCTCTCGGTGACTCTTCTTCTTGATTTTCTTCACCATTCTGATTGTTTTCTCTAGGATTTGGCCTAGTTCGTAAATTCTCCATGTTTTGTTCATGGTTTGGTATTAAAATGAAGCGATTCTCTTGATTTCTTTCAACTTGAGTCTGTGCTTGTCCTTGCATAGTACTTTCATCATTGATTGTTGGTGAATTCTGACCTTCTCTCTATGGTCTGGCATTTGATCTTGCAACACTTTGAGATTTCCTCCTTTGTAACATCTCATTCTCCATCCTCAATTCTTGATTCTGTCTTGTTATATTAGCACGTTCTTCAGCTTCTAACCTTCGTTCTTCTTGAATTCCTTGTCTCAATGTTTCTAACATCTCCCTTTCTCTTTTAAGAATTTTTCCTCCCATCAACCTCCCATTTTCTCTAATTTGTGGTTCTCTATATTCTTCTGCTGGTGTATCAGTTCTCCAAGTGTGTATACTCACTCGATCATGATCTATTGTTTGTTGAGCTTGATTTCTTCGATTACTCCCTCTCCTACTAGGTTCTCCTGTTATATTTGCTTCTCCTCTTGCGAGTCTCACACTTCTTCTTACTGCAGTTAATGGTTCTGATATATTTCTTCTTCTTGCCATTTTTCTGATACAGGAATCCTTCAAATCCCTGTTTCTATCGCCAATTATGTAGTTGCAGAATAACCTACAACTACACCCTCAGTAGAATTGATAAAACTTAAGAAGTTCTTGATGATGAATGATAACTTTCTTATTAATTCTCTCAATTGATTACAAAGAAGTATCTAAATGGAACTAGAATAGTTACAACTTTCTCTATTCTCTTTCCTAAGATAATTTCTAATACTCACCAAAAGAACCCCCTGAATTTTACATTTGAACTCCTATTTATAATGAACTTTGTACAGCTATATATGTGTTGCGAAGTATTGCAACATATCTTCGTACGATTATTCTATCTTCGCAAATCTTCATACTTCCATGTGTTTCCTCTATCTTCGTATTGTTTTGTAACTCTTTCCT
Source organism: Papaver bracteatum (assembly GCA_023529315.1). Taxonomy (NCBI): domain Eukaryota; kingdom Viridiplantae; phylum Streptophyta; class Magnoliopsida; order Ranunculales; family Papaveraceae; genus Papaver; species Papaver bracteatum. The sequence continues at coordinate 126,895 of JAJJWX010003899.1, forward strand.
CTTATATTTGTCACGATGTTCGTAAGTTAATGCCTTGTGATATTCGGTACCTATAATGGTATTGTTTTTATAACGCGCATCTCTTCATTAGCTATCAGCAATCTTTAAATATGTGGATGCTTTACATTTCATCATTCGAATATACTCTTTGGCAGGTATAAAACTTATACAATGTTTGGCGCAAATGAATACTTCCCCAGGATTATAAAGGAAAAAGTTCTGATGATTTTAAAGTCAATTGTTCTTACCTGTAGGTTGTGGATTTTCAGTTCTGTGTATGTTCAAACAGAATGATGTTGAGAATAAGCTGGATAGTTATGGCACCCCAGCTTAAAATGGTATGCCCTGTTGTGTTGATGAGAAATTAAATGATTTATTACCAAGTCCAATCAACTCCACTTGAATGTTTGTATGATGATGTTCTGTCTCTTTAACATTATTTTCATTTTCAAGCAGAAAAGGATACCTGTGATAGTGTTTACGAAGTTAAAATTGTGTGCATGTTTAAAAGTCGTCAGATAGTTTAGCATGAGAGTGGCTTCAAAACATTATGAAAGTACATCATTTAGAAGCTGTAATGAAGTCAACCGTCCAAAGAAATTGTTCTGAATACCTTAATACACCTGATTTGGCCAAGTCATCTAACTTAATTTTCTTAGTACCCCAGCGAAAATGTTCTTCATTATCCTTGCCATCCTATAAGTTTCCGCTTATTAAAAATCAAAATAACAATTTTCTGGCTCTTTTCTGTCTCAGGTGAGGATTCATACTTTCTTTGAGAACTCTAAGAAATACCTAAGGGGAACGAGGAATGAAAGAGCAGACCATTTTGAGGAAACATATTAATACTTTGATCAAGAAGTAAAAATTAATAGACCTTCAGAGGTTGGTAACAAGTGAAGAAAGTACGTCTTGGGGCTGAGATGCCCATGCTAAGGTTGGTGATATTGTGGATGCTTCTCTCTTTCTAATTTCCGTCTTTGTATCTTGGCTTTTAAACAATTTTAAGTTTTTGTTTTCATTTTGTTTTAATTAAACAAAATAATAAACGATGTTTCAATTTATTTGCTGCTGGGAAGTCAAAAAATTGTTGGTTAATCTCTGTAACACTTCGACTTATATGGTATAATCTCATTTGTTTGTCTGTTTAATTAACTCAATGGCTTATGTTCATAAGCAGTTAATTAAAAGCAAGGTCGAAGGCAAGAAACTTCCATAAAGAAGCGGCCAAAGCAGCATGTGATCTTCAAGAAGAAGACTGCAAGTAAGCTTCTCAAAAGCTGATTATGTTGGCAATGTATGATTTTGAGTTAGAGTTTTGATAGCTACTTTGAATGGATGGCTAGACTCTGGTTTTAAGTTAGATTCTAAAACTACTAACAAAGCTTGGACGGTGCACATGATGATATAGTCATTAGCATATTATTATTACTCATTCAACCATCTAGCTTATTTAGTAATATTTGAAAACACCGTGAATCCATTTTCTGGTTTCGACGGGTACCTAAATCTATTTTTCCCTTTATGACTTCTTGGTTAAAAATTAGTTGTTTCCGTAAAATCATCTGTTAAATTTGATTTTGAGGTTTTCCTCGGCCAAATATGAATATGATGAATAATCTTTCTTTAACTCTATGCAGAAGAGGGAATCCGAGAGAGCTAATTACCAATGTTTACGTCTATAGTGGCTTTTCTGGTACAATCATGTCTTTCATTTTTTAGTTTGTATTTAGCATTATAAACAATTGAGGTGTCAGTGTCACTGGTGTTAACAGTCTATTCCTAGGAATGCTAGACCTTATTAGTATGTTATCCTTATTAATATGTTATTTGCTTGGATCTTTTAGATATAGCGGCAGAAAGAAGATTAGCAAGTTTGATATATAGGCGTTGAGCAACACAATTGGCTGCTGGATCATCAAAGGATGAAAATCAAACATATATAGTCTGCTGGTATTCTTATATATTGGGATATTCCTGTTATTCAGGTACGTACATTGGGTAATTTTTCTGGTTCTGAACATTGCTTGAATCCTTCACGTATAACATGATGAATTTCCCCTTCATTAACCTACCTGATTTGCTTTCTGCAATTTTTGCAAAACCGTAGCATCTCAAGCCTCCTGTAGATCCAACAATTAAATAAAAAAATAATTAGCATGGGCACCCTAAAGCATACGTTGAATATAGTCTGAAAAATAAAGCGTAGAGGCATAATTTGTTGCATATCTAGAATAGTGTGGCATAAATTTAGATAGATTATACAGAATGGATAAAATCTTGGCCACACTGCTATTAAAACTGGTAATATACCAACGGATAGGAACAATAAAACTGGTAATTAGCTCGAAAATGACTCTACCACACTGCTATTAAAAATACCAATATTCACTTACAATAAGCACTTGAAAAAGTATAGTCTTCTTTATGAAAAAATGTAATCAAATTTTCTCATGTGCTCACTGAAAATGATCTTTAAGTTAGCCTATATGCTGAGATATTACCTTCTCGATTGTGATTCGGCTTTGGTATATTAATTGTGAATTTGTGTGGATTTTGTTTCCAAAATCGTAGTTGCATGGATTTTTGTCTTTGTATGAATTTGTGAAATCCTTGCAGACCTATAGAAGTCATTGTTGTATACATTGTGGTTCCTAAAGCTCTTGGACAAATGATTGATTGTATATGGGCATCAAACTTTCTCTACTGCAGCTAGAACATTAGTTTGAAATCCTATATGTGGACTATATATGCTACTCAATGTAAAATCATATATTTGGCTCGAAAAGCAACTTATACCCCTTATATTTCGTGGTCGTTAATTTTTAATAGGTTTGGTACGATCTAAAGCTCCATAATGGTCGATAGGGTTGAGATTTTCTTACACCACGTTTACATGATTTTATTAGAATCTAGACCGTAAAATTTGCTAAAATCTTATAAATTTCCAAAAAAATAATGCCGAAAATCTTATAAATTTCCAAAATTATGGAATTTTCGGTTTTGACTTATTATTTCCGTGGTTTGTTTTTAATGCCAAAATTTTCACCTAATAAACAAAAATTAACGGAGTAGTATTTTTAGTTTCCATATTTTAATTTTGATACAAAAATATGTAAAGAAAATAAAGGAGAGAATATATAGACGGGAGTATTTTTAGGATAGACTGATTTTGTTTTAGAAAAAAGTTATTTTGCGTATCTTCTAAAATTGTGATTACGGAAATATATCAGTAGATTACTAAAATCGCGAGAATATATAGACAAGAGATATATTTTTGTTAACAAATCTAAAAACTGTCAGACAAAAAAAAATGCCTATATTTATTTAGATTACTCCAAATACAGTTGAAACTCTATAAATTAATGGCTTTGGGACCGGTAAAACTTATTAATTAAGCGAGATTATTAATTTAACGAGTCAAAAATTGGCTTTCCTAAGCCTAACTGGGATCAGAGAATTATATTATTTTAGAAATATTATTAAATAATCGAGTATTAATTAATAGAGTTTCAACTGTATAGCGGTAGATTTGCCGGCAAACTATGCCAAATTTAAAGAAAAACCAAATTTAATTAGCACATTCAGTTATAGTCGTACACAAACAATACCAAGCCAAGCTATCAAACTTCGCATGGTTGGGTAGGAAAAAGCACAAAGCAATGGTGAACTGTAAACAAGGTTTGTATGCCTAGCCAAATTACCATTGCTTGCAGTTCACCATTGCTTTGTGCTTTTTCCTACCCAAATTACCATTGCTTACACCTGAAGATTTGTGTGTGTAAACAATTCATTTGTGTGATGTTGACTTAGTCTTAAAATGTCTGATGTAAGGTCTGATGTTATCGAGGATTTGTGTGTGTAAAAAATTCATTTTATATAAAAGCTAACAAGGTCTGATGTAAGGTCAAGGTCTGATGTTATCGAGGATTTGTGTGTGTAAACAATTCATTTTATATTTTGATATTTTACATTTGTGTGACTTGATCTTACATTTGTGTGACTTGATATATGGATTTGTAGAGTGGAGATAAAGAAATCATTGAGAATTTCATTAAACAAACCGTTCGGATGCACCGGATAAAGGATGTGGAGACATGTTAAAGACGGAGAAGAAACTCAAAACCAGGAGGCGTTGGATTGATTTTCATGTTAAAGTATTTATCTTTCTGACAAGAGATAGATAAATACTAATGTCTACTTTTTAGTTCCCAGTTAATTATCTTTTTTCAGATGCTTTTGTCGCATTACTAAATCTTCTTTTATCTTCATTTTCTTTTGCTGCCAGATTAGATTTGTAGAACTCTTAACCCTAGAACAACTCTAGCTATTTACTGATCGCGAAAAAGATAGTTCTTCATAACTATGCTCAAATTATTTTACACTTTGAAGTATGTTTGATTATTAATCTAGCTATGGATTGGATGTTTACTTTCATTCTTTTTAATGATTTGGAAATGTTTTTGTTCAATTTTTTTTTTTTGTAATGTTTTGTAAAATCGGTTTAACTCTTGAAGATATGGTTACTTTTTTTCTTTTTAATGATCGGGCAATGCTTTTTTTTTTTGTAATGTTTTGTTGTTGTATTAAAGAACTGCAGGATGTTTATTTTGACGAAGAATTGGCTGAAGTCGTGATCTCTGTAGTTGCAGGATTTCCCACACTACACCCTTGTCAAGAATCTATGAAAATTAAGTCATAATTGTCGATGAACAACAACACCTTTATTAATTCACTTTCAGGAAGATTTACAAAAAATATCAAAACTCAGAAGTACAACTTTCTTTCTGGAGTTTCTATCTCCTCAAAACTTTCTCAAATCTTAAAAGTACATTATCATTTTCTGGATTTTGTCGAACCCTTTATATAGGAAAATACATAGTGGAAGACAGCTAAGATTTCCTCTTAATTCGGATCTACTCTGCGATCTCATCGCCATAACTTTAGTCTTCACCATCGTCAACTTTGTAACCACCGTGGAGCAGACTTATTCTTCTCACGTATCTTCAGTCATTAACCGTTATATTACTCTTTTGTGACACTCGCCGAATGTCGTTAAAGAATCTTGCGACGCTCTCGTCAAAGTGTTGTTAATACTTGTAGAAATGTTTGGGTTTCTCGCAGAAGTGTCATTTCCATCGCGAGAATATCGTTGTGGCGATATTCTGGCCCTACATCTTGCCTCTTCTCATGTCTTTTCTGCGAAGAAGATAAGATATGAGAACTTTCAACTCTTCATGATGCTCGCAGCTTCTTTCTTTACAAGTTTTCTTCTCGATAAACCTCCGTTTATTTAGTTTAATCGCCTACACGTGTTATAGCTCTTCTTAACACGTGTCCTCTTAATGGGTCCTACTGCTCTTGTCTATAAAAGGTGGATCCAAGTTACGGAAATAATTTTCTCTTTTTACTTTTTCATCTTCTTTATCCGTTTATTTCATTTTCCGTCTGCAACTTTTCTTTATCTTCATATTCTTCTGCTACTGTTTTAATGGAAACGTCAAGGTATGTATTTCGATTATATCATCTATTTGAATTACTTTTTTACTTTTGTTCTTCGATCTTCCTGATTTAATTCATTATAATTCTTGTCATATTTTCCTTTAGAGGAGCTATTCCTATCGCCCATTCTGAAACTCCAAACCCTAACTCCCTCAAGAAGCTTGTTGAAAAGAGGAGGAAGAAGGATTCTGCGAATGATAAGGTAGTAATAAACATATTTTATCTTAATAACAATATTGTTGCCTCTGTTTCTTATTTAAATTATTATTTGCAGAATGACGAGAACATCGCTAGACCTCATAAAAAATCCCGTCGCAATAAAACTCTTGAAGATGATATCATTATTCCTAAGTTATCATCTAAGAGAGTTATCGTCACACCCTTACAATCTAATCCTCCTTCTTCTATCTGCGAGAACCTCGCTATCAATACCCCCCTTCCTTCAGAAAATTTGACAAATCAAATCCCTACAAATGTTGTGGCTGAAACTCCTTATAGTCCAATATTGCCTTCAACTGTCACTTTCCCAAAAACTCCTCCTTCTCATAATGCATCCATCGCAGATGATTCACATCATCAACTTGCTATCATTACTAATTCATCCTCTACATCTCTTCCTTCATTAAGTGAAACCTTTGCTGGAGTTGATATTGCTTTTAAAATTCTATCTAATATTTTAGATAACGCTAGAAAGTCTTCTACTGATTCTCTTCAATATGAAGCTTGCGAGACTTTACTCAAGTATTTTGGCTCTGATAATTCTGCTTCGCGAGTATCTTTGGAATATGAAGTTGAATCTCTAAGGAAAAGCCTTCAAGTTAAAACTTCAGAGTGTAACACTCTGAATCATATGCTTCGCAATTCTTCACTTGAGTGCGAGAATCTTCGCAGACATAATGACAAGCTGAAAGGTATAGTTTTCCTGCCTCTATCTTTTTGTCTCTCCATTCTAATAATTTCTCGTCTTCCTTATTTTTTACACTCCATTCCTTTTAAATGTTTGGTTTATTTATTTAGCTTCAAATCGGAATCGATTAATGAAGATATTTGAATTAGAATCAATCGCTGAAGAAGCTCGCGCTGAAAAAGAGTCTTGGATAGACCAACATAGTAGATTAGATAATCTTTATACTTACTCAATTGATCACATAAATAATCTTACTAATGAGAATAATCAATTGTCACAAAGCCAAAATTTATTGTGTAGCGAAGTTGATCGCCTTTCATATTTGTTATTTAAGACTTATTTGGCGATGGAATTTTTATCAGATGAGAATAAAACTTTATCCCAAGAAAAACATAATTTTTCAAGTTTGATGGCGGCTTCCTCGCAACAATTAGATGATCTTCAAAGAATTTGTGATAACCAAGGGCAATCTCTTCGCTCCCTTAAAGATGAACTCAAGGAAGTAACTGAATCATCTGTTGCTGAGAAGGATAAACTTATCAAGGGTAGATTAACTCTTAGTTTAAAGGATAATGAACTTAAAGATCAGTATTCCCAATTAGAGAAATCTCATTCTTTACTAGCAAAAGAAAACCTTTATCTTCGCACCAAAGAAGAAAACATGAAATCTCGTCTGAAGGGTATGGTTGGCGATAAATTTGACGATGCTATGAATCAGTGGGAGAATTGTTTCTTTGCACTAATCCAAAACTTAATCTCTCAAAAAGAAGGTAGTCAGTTGACTGCCTCAATTGTTGATTTTTCTGATAAATTCCTATGTTTTACTTCTCGTGAGATCTTCATTTGAACATTTCCTTGTCATTTTTGGTATTCACAGAATCTGAAAGAAGCCATCTCGCTACTATTACTGCTCTTACTGAGAAATTAGATAAGATTCACAAAGAAAACAAGACTCTGATTGCTTGGACGTTCGCGATAAGGCAGAAAGAAGGCTTGATTATCTTGAGTACTTAAAGAATATGGAGATTAGAAACCGTGATAGAGGTTTTCTTTGCAAAGTTCATCTTACTGTTGAAGTTCTGTTGAATAAGATTCTGATCTCCCATTCTCTCCCTCCTGAATATTTTCTTTCTCTAGAAGTTGAGGATGACGATATTCCCATTCCTATGGATAAAGATTTAGAAGATACACCCACTAAAGGAGAAGAAGAAGCTGAAGAAGATAACCCAGAAGAAGGTGAAGGCTCTCCTAGAGAAGAAGAAATTCACAAAGAAAAGGATGCTGGCGATATTGATAAATCTGCTGGTGAGAATGATAAATCTTCTGGCGAGAATGATAAATCTGGCGAAAAGAATACTGATGAGCCTGTCGCTGAAGTTTGAGTTTCATTTTTGCTTTCTTTTCCTTCTTCTTTTTTGCGAGGAGTGTAACTTGGATGACTTTTAGAATTTAACTTTTCCTGTTGTCTGTGTTGAACCTTCTCAAGGAAGATATTAAGATTTTACTTGCTCATTCCTCTTCTTGGCCTTTAATATCTTTCTTGAGATGGTGAATTATGTTCCTTATCTTCCTTTATTGATGAATTTGTTGGCGATATTCTAAAAAAAAATATGAAGTAATCTGCCTCCTACGATGAATAGATATTTCCTACATTCTCAAATAAAATAATTAATGTTCAATATTAATCTGTTGGTCTTATTATGCCTTCCTAGTTAAAGGTCTTATTTTGCCAACCTTTAATATTTTTCTGTGACAAAATCGCAGGACGTCTTTACATTTACATGTATTGACCCATTGATCTTGTCTTATCAATATCTTTTCAATATCTCTGCGACAATATGACAAGTCTAGATTCTCTCGCGAGAACAAAGCCTCATGACATTGCCGTCGTGCGATGAAATCACAGGACGTCTTTACACTTTCATGCAAAAACCCATTGATCTCATCTTAACATTTTCTCTTTAGGCTTTTTGCTTTTGTATAATTTTCGTCACGTGACAATATGACAGGCCTAAATGTTCTTGCGATCATAAAGCCCCATGACATTGCCGTCTTAAGACAATTATCAGCTCCCTAATGGAGGGTGCCGTCATTATCTTCCCCATGGTTGCCCCGTCAAGGATGGCATATCGGCCATACAAGACTAGCTCCTCCCATCCAGATTTACCAACAACCAGCTGTTTTCGTAGCCTCTTATCCTTTATGTCTATATGGCTTATAGTTACAAGACTGTACCCTAAGTGGGGTTTTCTTCAGGCCAAGTGCATCATAGCCAAGACTTACCAAGAATGGCAAGGGATTTTCGTACGCCCTTGGCACCCTTGGCTCAACCGTGTACCTCGGAGCCTTGGTCATACTTTTCACTTCTTGGAAGAGATTCTCGGTCGTCCAACCAGGGTATAACCATATATAGTTGGAAATCCAAGATCTCTCTCCCGGATAGGTTTTATTTAACCCCAACATCTGCATGACTCAGGATTCAGCAGTGGTATAACCTTACCCCTGAATCATGTCAAGAGATACCTCCTCCTATGACGTACTATTAGGTCTTACATTTGCCTCTTGCGAAATTTTATTCGCGAACTAGGGTGCACGCCATAAAGGTTCGTCCCATTTTATTAATCTCTGGGAAATTTGTATTCGCTTTTCTTGCGATAATGCTCGCTGTCTTTGTTGTGCTTTGTTATCATAAGAAATTTTCAGTTGTAAATAGAGATTGAAGAATTTATTACCTGTTTCGTCATATAACATACCAGTATCTCTTATCTTGTAGAAGATGTCATTGATAACACCTTTTCAGAAATAATCTATTCCATGGTCTATCGAGTCTTTGACCAACATCTCTTCCTTCAGGATCCATTAGTTTGTATGCCCCAGTTCCAATTATCTCTTTGATGATATATGGTCCATTCCATTTTCTCTCCAACTTTCCACCACTATCTTGCTGATAACTTGGTGTTTCTCGCAGCACTAAATCGCCAGGTTGAAATTCGCGCTTCTTAACACGTTTTTTGTACTCACGAGCTAATCTACGTTGATAATTCTCCATATGTTGTAGAGTTTGTTCTCTTTTTTCTTCTAATTCATCCAACTTATTTAGTATCATACCAGCACTTAAATTTCTTTCCCATGCTTCTCTTTTTGTTGTAGGAATAACAACTTATGTTGGTAATACAGCTTCTACCCCATATGTCAAACAAAATGGTGACATTCCAGTTGCTTCTCGTTTAGTTGTGTTATAATCCCATATTCCATTATGTACTTGGTCGCACCATGCTCGGTGGTATCCTTCTAACTTCTTTTTCAAGATATCTACGATTGTTTTATTAGTTGCCTCAGCTTGACCATTTGCTTGCGGGTATAAAGGAGTAGACTTTCCACATTTTATCTTAAATGCATTGAGTAACAATTCTATATTATGTCCATCAAACTGATTTCCATTATCAGATACTAATTGTGATGGAATCCCAAATCTGCAGATTATATTTTCAAAGATGAATGTAAAAATATCTTTATCGCGAATATGTTGTACTGCCTTTACTTCTCCCCATTTTGTGAAATAATCTGTTGCGATAATCAGATATCTTCTCTGTCCAGAACCAGGTACAAATGGTCCCACAATATCTAACCCCCATTTCCCAAAGGGCCATACACTTGTTGAAGATGATAATAGTGCTCCTGGTGCATGTATCTTTTTTCCGTATCGCTGGCAATCCTCGCAACGCCTTGAGAGTTGCTTTGCATCCTCATGCATATATGGCCAGTAATAACCCTGTATTTTTGTTTTATATGTTAAATATCTTCCTCCACTGTGATTACCAGTGTCACCACTATGTAACATCTTTAATACCTTTTGTCATTATTCTCTCGCCAAACATCTTAGCGATGGTCCATTAAAAGATCTGCGATATAACACTCCATCTCTTAGCTCATAATTGGTTGCCCTACTTTTCAACTTGTGTGCTTCCAACCTATTTCGTGGAATTTCTCCTCTCGCCAAGTATGCATGAAGATCTTCTCGCCAATCCATGATATTTCTCGTGGGTTCTCCCTCGCCAGCTTCTACCATCATTACATCTGTCTCTTCTTCTTCTTTGTTTATCGATGGAAATGAAAGTGTTTGAATTTTTACGCATCTCTCCAATATATTGGTCATCATACTAGATATGAAAGCGAATGCATCTGCGAGCCTATTATCTTTCCTTGATATGTGTCTCCATTTTATTTTTGGAATTTTCGCAGATAATTCTTCAACGAGTCTTTTGTATTTTCTCAGGGATGGTTCATTTGTTGTGTACTCTCCTTTTATCTGGCGAATAACCAATTGTGAATCGCTGGTGATTCTGGCATTTTCCAAATTCATTTCTATCGCGAATTTTAAAGCATGGATCACAGCTTCATATTCTGTCTCATTATTAGTGGATGCAAATTCTAATCTAAATGAAAAGGCTATTTTTTCTCCTTCTGGCGATATGAAAACAACTCCAATTCCATTTCCTTCTCCGTTGGATGATCCATCCACTAATATTTCCCATCTGTTGGGTTCTGTTAATATCTCTTTTGGATTTCCGCATTCCTCTTCTACATCCATCATCTCCTCCACAGCTTCATCATCTTCTAAAGGAAATTCAGCTAAGAATTCTGCGATGACGTGTGATTTTGGCGAGGATAAAATTTCATATTGTATATCAAAGTGTCCTACTTGTGCATTACATCTCTCAACTCTGCCTGATCTCTTTGAATTTTTCATTACTGACTCAATTGGCACTTTCGTTAACACTTTGACCTTATGTGCTTGAAAATATATGCGAAGTTTGAAAGTTGCATGTACCAATGCTAGAATTAGTTTCTCAATCTTTGAATAATTTCTCTCTGCAGAATTGAATGTTTTACTAATGTAATAAATTGGGTTTTCTACCCCCGCATCTACTCGCAGCAACACAACACTTAGCGCATATGTGGTTGTTGCAAGATAAATCAATAATTCTTCTCCAGGTTCTGCTTTCTGTAAAATAGTTATATTCGTTAAATGCTCTTTTATTCCTTGAAAAGCCTTTTCGCATTCATCTGTCCACCTAAATTTTGCTCCCTTCTTGAGTATATCGAAAAAATGTTTGCATTTGTCTGAACATCGCGAAATAAACCTTCCCAGCGAGGCTAAGAGTCAATTTAATTTTTGTACATTTTTATCGTCGCAGGTGTTGGCATATCGCGAATTGCTTGTACTTGTTCTGGATCAACCTGTATTCCTTCTTTTGATACAATATATCCCAAAACTTTCCCTGAAGTTACTCCAAAAGTACACTTATCAGGATTCACTTTAATATTGAATTGCCGCATTTGATCGAAAATCTCTTTCAAATCTTGCACATGATCCTCAGCTTCTTTGCTTTTGATCAGCATATCATCTACATACACTTCTAATGTTTTGTGGATCCACTTTGCAAACACCTTCTCCACCATTCTTTGATACGTTGCACCAGCATTTCGTAAGCCAAATGGCATCTTTGTATAACAATATAATCCTCTTGGAGCAAAAAATGCGGTATGTTCTTGATCTTCTTCAGCGAGAGGGATTTTATTATATCCTTTATACCCATCCAACGATGATATTCTAGCATTTCCTGCTGCTGATTCAACCATCTGTGGAATATCTGGTAATGGAAAACAATCTTTTGGACAAGCCTTGTTTAAATCAGTGAAATCTATACAAATTCTTATCCCCTTATTCTTCTTTGGGACCACCACCATATTTGCAATCCACTCTGGATATTTTGCTTGTCTTATAATTCCTGCGTCAAGTATCTTCTGTAATTCTTCTTCTATTTGAGAATGATATGTTGTTGCGATCTTCTGTAATTCTTCTTCTATTTGAGAATGATATGTTGTTGCGATCTTCCTTATTATTTGCTTAAATGGCCTTATGTTTTTGTTGATTTCTAATTTATGACATGCTATTGACGGGTCTATCTCTGGCATCTCATCCATGCTCCACGCGAAGATATCTACATATTCTCGCAAGAGATTTATAGTTCTTTCTTCCTCATCTGCCTCCATTCTAGTCCCAATTTTCAGAATTTTAGGCTCTTCTTTACTCCCAATATTTATTTCCTTTGTTGGTTCTGCTGCGACATAACTGGCTTCAGGTTCTCCCATTGGTGTTGGTGCTTTCAGAATTCTCGCGAATTCATCTTCTTCTTGTGGGATTTCATTGGGTATTCCTTTTCCTTCTTTCGCTCTTATCATGTAAACTTTAAATTCTTTTTCCTTCTTTGATTCCCTCGCCAATTTTCTGCGAGCTTTTCGCAACTTTGGACGATTTTCACAATTTTTCACTTCAATTTGATAACATAATTTTGCAAAATCCGTATCTCCTCTGATTTCTCCAATTCCACTGGGCATAGGAAATTTAATGCATTGGTGCAATGTTGATGCTACGGCTTTGATTGCATGTATCCACGGTCTTCCCAGTATCATATTGTACGGCGATTCCACATCTATCACGCACAATGATATTTGTGTTTCAATTTCTCCTAGTGGAATTCGTACCACTATCTCGCATTTAGGTTTTGTTATAGACTTTCCAAAGCCATGAACATGATATGTTGAATGAGACATTTCTTCATCCTTATATCCCATTTTCTTGAAGGTATGATAAAATATCATGTCTACAGAACTTCCTGTATCTACCAAAGTTCTATTCATAGCCCATTCTTCTACAGATTTTATTGATTTATCGTTTCTTATTGGTATAGTGGTTACTGTGACCACCAATGGGGATGTATGACTTAAATCTTCTTCTGGTATTTCTGCTGCTATGAACGTGATTTCTTGTTTTTCCCAATCTTTCAATGATGATATTTTTTCCACCGTCATAATTTTCCTTCCTTCAAAATCCCGTTTGTGTATCTTCCCCCTAATATTTTCATGAAATCTATTAATCATTGTTCTTGTTACCACATCACTCTCCAATTTTCTACAATCCTCTTTGAATCAGATCATTCTTCCTTCAATTATCTCACCAATTTACTTAATGATTTCCTTAATTTTGAGAAATTCTTATCTTCTTCTTCACTTTCTCTTCAATTTGTTAATTCAATCCCTGTTTCTAGCGCCAAAATGTAGTTGCAGGATTTCCCACACTACACCCTTGTCAAGAATCTATGAAAATTAAGTCATAATTATGGATGAACAACAACACCTTTATTAATTCACTTTCAGGAAGATTTACAAGAAATATCAAAACTCAGAAGTACAACTTTCTTTCTGGAGTTTCTCTCTCCTCAAAACTTTCTCAACTCTCAAAAGTACATCATCCTTTTCTGGATTTATTCGAACCCTTTATATAGGAAAATACATAGTGGAAGACAGCTAAGATTTCCTCTTAATTCGGATCTACCCTGCGATCTCATCGCCATAACTTTAGTCATCACCATCGCCAACTTTGTAACCACCGTGGAGCAGACTTATTCTTCTCACACATCTTCAGTCGTTAACCGTTATATTACTCTTTTGTCATACTCGCCGAATGGCGTTGAAGAATCTTGCGACGCTCTCGTCAAAGTGTTGTTAAAACTTGTAGAAATGTTTGGGTTTCTCGCAGAAGTGTCATTTCCATCGCGAGAATATCGTTGTGGCGATATTCTGGTCCTACAATCTCATCCCTAAGGAGGGGTACTGCTTCTGATTTTCCAAAGATACATTTTAGATTTAGACTTAAACGTGTAAGTCTTTTAGGTGCACAAAAAAACTTGAACTCAGTTTTTTATCATAAAGAGATTATACAAAGGTTCAAGTATTCAACTCACTTCCACATCCTATCACAACTATTTTACATGTTGTTCTTATTCAATTACATTGTCGGTCATATTTTGTTTCGACATTTCTTGGGATCTTTAATTTGGTGAGCAACCATTGAAATGTGCCATATGCATCGTAAGATTTTTTCATATCGTGGATTTTCCCTCTAAGAATTTGGGTTTTCCCTCTAAGGTACAATGGGCAGTATGAAGCAGACACCAATAGTTTCCATTAGTTAGTCTAGCATGCAACTATAAGCGGTAGTCACTACGGCATTTCTTGCCCATAATTTATATAATTTTCGGCCTTTATTTTTCGTGTGAACTAGCAAGAGATACTCCCAAATTTTATTTGATTGTGGCACTAAATTTTTCCTGGAGGCAGTGCTTAATTTATGGTACTTAATCTTAATTGCTCCTAGATTTTATTTTATCCCTTCAAGTATCTCGCTGACTTAATTACTCTACATGCCATATAAATGCTTCTGGAGAGGTATGGCACTCACTCTAAAGAAAATATAGCTTTTTGAATTTTGAGTTAGGTGAAAACGCATATGCTCATTCATAAGAAAATTTAGGTTAGTATTTGAATCGTTTTGGCCTTCGCTAAAATTCAGACTTCCTTTTCTTAGTTTCCATTGTGTTGCTTTTGGTGCTGGCTAGAAAATCAACGTGTTGTGTCTCATGCATTTGGTGTTACATGCAAAATGACGATACCATCCGTATAGATAACGTATTCTCTTAAAAACAAAAGTATTCAAACACGGAACAATCACACGCGATCGGTGTTATAGTATGACGAGATTACAAATTAAGTGCCTAGATGGTGCAATGCGCAACAACAAATAAACAAAGTATAATGTATTAATACGAAATGAGTATTCATGATCATTTAATTCATTATTCACTTTTTTTTTTTTTGATAATCAGTGAAACGTTTTCGTTAATAGGAAATCAAGGTTAGAGTTGAAGTATAAATTCAATAAATAACAAAGAAACATATTGTAATCGATTGATGTCGAGAAGTCCGATAAGTGAAAGAGAAGGAATACCACATATTATCAAATACAAATGATAATCAGTGAAATCTTTCCATTAATAGGAAATCAAGGTTACAGTGAGTTGGAAGTACAATTATAAGAAATAATAAAGAAACAAATTTTAATCGATTGATGCGGAGAATTTCGACAAGAGAAAGAGAAGGAATACCGGAGATTATCAAATACAAATATGAAAGAGCCATTTGAATCAGCGAAATGATGGTTTTATCGGAATATAATCCAACCATAGAATGGTTATCTTCCAGAGGAAGAGATGCTCCAAAGGAGTGATTTGCCCAATTTTTCTTCTTGAAATGAGAGATGGAGAACCGGTGATCGGAAATTTTCGTAGGAGGGCTTCAAACACAACATACATAACCAAGAACACCCGTGAAAGGAAACAAGAATCATTATAAAAGTGAAGATAAATGCACCATAAAAGTGCAGATACCTTGCCGGCCGGCAAGTGAAAAACATAAACCCTAAATAAACTTTAAGTACTAATCCCTAAGGAGAACTAACTAAGAAAGTAAACTAAAATTGCTGTTACTTCCCAGATCTACTTGGATATATAAAAATCTAGCAAATCTGAACCGTTTGGTTGCCGTCGGAAGAGGGTTTCTTCTCGCCGAAATAATCGCTTATAGTGTGTGATGGAATCGTGTGTGATGGAATCGTGAAAGAGGGTTTCAACAGCCGAAATGAAGCTATGGAAGTGTGTGATGGAATCGTGAAAGATACTTTCATATTTAAGCGATTGATTAAATTAGAAACTAACAGAATAAATAAAGTCAGTGCAACAATTATAAGGCATCGAAGGTCTATAAGAATGCTTTTAAGAAACTTGATGTCATAAAAAGGAACGGTTTCATATTCATTTAATTTCTTCGATCCTAGATTCAATTTTTTTCAAACATATGAAACAAACGGCTTATTTTATTTTTTGCACAAATTCCCTTTAACTTGCATACTACTAGAGAAACCTTAACCTTTTTTTTTTCTGCACATAAACACAACAAAACGTGATTTTACAAATCATGTTTGGTTACATAAATTTTTGATGGGGCCATGGGGGCGTAATTATGCATAATGATTTTCGTATAATCATGATTTAAGACTCACGTTCTAACATCGAATTATCATATTTTGTTTTGCTCTTTTACGGTGAATGAGAACAATTATTATTTCTTATTTTAAAGGCGTGTTTAAAAAACGATAATGAGAAAATTTATATTTATTATAAGTATTATTTTCCTTGCGAAGTTAGATATTCCCGTAATACATTAACTATCGGATGGTATCAAGCTTTCGTATCTTTAGAAAAATAATCTATTAATGAATCAAAGACAATCTTTAAAAAGTTCTAATACATCTGGACAATGGGAGCGGGGCGAAGCCCCGCCACACCAAATCAACAACCCGGTGCATAACACGGGTTACATACTAGTTATATATAAATACCATTGATTATATTAAATTTATGGTTGAGAAGTTTTGTTGAAAACTTTTTTCGAATGAATCCAGACGTATATGCAAAACGACACGAGGTAATGTTAAAAACAAACGGTGTTATCTACGGACATTATGCATCTGTAATCCGGGTGTTGTCTTCGAACGGTATTGCACCTCGCAACGATAATACCTTGTCTGAATTGCAATATAAACACCCAGATGCTCCTCCACCTTCTATTCCACACGAAGTTAAAATATTTGACCCCATCACGGTCGACTCCAGGGCTGTCCTTGGCACTGTCAAGAGATTCCATTAAGGTACTTCATGTGGTCATGATGGTTTGCGAGCACAACATCTTATGGACATTTTGAGTGGTGCAGCAGCGACAGTTACGGATGAGTTGGTGGGTTCGATTACAGAGGTTGTCAATCTTTGTTTGGAAGGAAAATGCCTTAATAATTTAGGCGATATCATTCCTAGTTCTCCACTTACACCATTACTTAAACCTGGGGGAGGGATCATGCCTATTTCATTTTGTAGTACCGCATGTTTTTAGCATGGCACATGATAAAAGATGCACCATGGCCTGAGATGAAGCTTCATCCAAAGCTTTCGTTGCTTGGTAAGAGGTAGATTGGCTTAAGGTCAATATTGCGCCAAAATGGCGCATTATGTTTGGAATTTGGCCAAGGGACAATGTTTCATCATCATGATGCATTAGTTCAGTTGGGTAGATGCCTTGGGCATTGCAGCGTAATCATTGCGCATTATGCGGACGATTGGACTTGGGCTAATATTGCACAATGATTGTGCATCAGGCCAAAGTGGGATGGACAAGAGAATATTGCACCATCATTGTGCAATATGCCAGAGAGAATGTCGCGCAATCATTGTGTGATAGCCAGAACTAGTATTACACAATCATTGTGCAATATGGTAGAGTGGGTGTTGCATAATCATTGTACAATACAAAACAGAACTCATCAATCATTGTTGGTCACTCATAAGTACATGACAACGGCCATGAGTAGTGAAGCATGCATGTCAATCCTCTACCCTTTCCAAAGTTATAGAAATTGCAAGTAAACATATATATAAAGGGGTAGTTGGTTGAAGGTGCATATGTGGACCATGCACCAAGTAAGCTTCATAGCTTAGCCGAAAGAAAATAAATTATGCGTAAGCATCATTTATAGCTGTGTATCCTTGCAAATAGAGCGTTTGATGCTTATGCATCACTATGCCATGTCGCAGACTCGATAATGCGCAACCTTTGTGCATTTTGGCGGAACGACCTATACAGACTAGGCCATTACCATTATTGCTAGGCCATGACCTTACAAACGAGTTTGGCTTAAGTTGCTTGTCCCTTCGAGGATGAACTACGGTATGTGCTTGATCCCTTTAAAGTAGGGAAGGGTACGTAGGCAGCCGCAATGAGTTTCAGCATTGCCGGTCCAACACTTTGTCACTCATATCATCTAATTGAGAGATGATTGCGGCACATTGGCCTTTCATATCATCTGGATCGGTATTCCGATGCAAGAAATGATTATGGCCACACTTGATGAGGCTAGTTTCATGCCATTCACTGGATGCTTATACTGCCTATCAAGCTACAAGAAGTTGGCATATGTACCAATTACGAGTTGGGCATGGCCACGAAAGTAAGCTACATCTATGTGAAATTTAGCGGAGCTTGCATAATCCTAAGGTAAGCACGGCATGACCTGATTGATGCACCCTTAGAACGAGCAAGACAAGTGCATGCTTTCAGCAATGCCGAAGCTAAGTGAAGAAGAAGTAAGACAGTTACTCATCTAGAGAGAAAATTCAGTGATGAATTATTTATGTTGAGGCAAGGATTTATGCCCTTGTTCTATGGTAAATTAGAACGATTTGGTAGCTAAGTAAGAGGCATCATGCTCCACGAGCATACTTGCAAGGGAGAATGGGCGTGCATTTTCCTAGTGTTTAATTCCGCTTTGTAGCATCATCATGGCGCATCGAGGGAGTTATGGCATGCGCGAATGGTCAATCACACAGTTGGGATAATTTGGCTCCGACTTGTGTCTAAGGTGGTTGTATACTCTGTCGACAAGGCCATGACATCTTATTTGTGGGATCATCAATTTATTGTTGGTGTGCCGGTCGGGGGGGAGAGAGTATTTTACACGCCGTAAATGAACTGGTGGAGCTGAAAGTTCATTCAGATAGGATGTCAATGTTGTTTATTGACATCTCTAATTCCTTTAACATGGTGGTCAAAACTCATCTCATCAGGGAGGTTCGACTTCACTGTCCAGGCATTTCACGTTGGGTAAAATTTTGTTAAGCTAGGCCTGCTAGTTTGTATTATGACCAATATATTTTGTCTTCTGTGCTTGGTGTCCAACAAGGTGATCCTCTTGGTCCCCTTTTGTTCGCTTTGACACTTCATACTCTCGTGAAGTCCATTGCATCTTGTTGCAAGCTTGATTTACATGTACGGTAAAAAAGCGGGGGTCTAACAACCACACCCAATATTTTGTTCGGCAATTTGTATGGACTAACTCCAATATAATTCCAAGAGAATCAACTAGATAGTCAGACTCAATCAAGGAAATATATCCAAGAGTTATATCTCTGTTTCTCAATATAATTAGCAAATCCAACATATAGGAATCCGTGAACCCGATTATTATGAGAAACAACTTGAATGGTACCAAATACCAATGTTCAAGTGTCAATCAATTCCAATCAACAACCAAAGGTTGGATTTACCAATTGATTGAACTACACACAACCTATGATATTTTAATTATATAAACAAATATAATGCGGAAAATAAATAACACAGACACCAGAAGTTTTGTTAACGAGGAAACCGCAAACGTAGAAAAATCCCGGGACCTAGTCCATATTTAAACACCACACTGTATTAAGCCACTATAGACACTAGCCTACTACAAGATAACTTCGGACTGGAATGTAGTTGAGCCCTAACCAAGTCTCACACCGATTAAGGTACAATCACGTTCCTTATTCCTCTGAATCCTATCAGGACTCTACGCTCTTGATTCCCTTAGCGGATCTCACCCACAACTAAGAGTTGCTACGACCCAAAGTCGAAGAGTTATAAACAAATCTGTCTCTCATGGAAAATTCTATTCTGATAGAAAAATCTGTCTCCCACAAAAGCACCTATGAAGTTTTGTTCCGTCTTTTGATAAATCAAGGTGAACATGAACCAATTGATAATCCAGTCTTATATTCCCGAAGAACAACCTAGAAATATCAATCACCTCATAATGACTTAACTATATGGTAGTAGAACAAGTCATTGTGGAATCACAAAGAATGGTATGAAGAGATTTGTGATTACTTTTTATATCTTACCTATCGCAGATAAATCTCGAGCCAATTATCAGAGAAGATAATACTCAATACGATAGAAAAAGTAAGATCAGAACAAACAACTAAAGAGAAAATAGTTGGGTCTGGCTTCAGAATCCCAATAAAGTCTTTAAGTCGTTAACCTATAATGTAATGGTTTTAGGAAAAACCTAGGTTAAAGGAGAATAGACTCTATTACACAACTAGTATCACACATAAGGTATGGGGATTAGGTTTTCCAGTTGCTAGAGTTATCCCTTATATAGTCTTCAAATCAGGGTTTGGTAGCTTTAAAACAAAGCAATTAATATTCACCGTTAGATGAAAACCTGATTTGAGATTCAAGCTAAATTTGATTAAAACCAAAGCAATATCTCTCCACTGTTAGATGGTCTTAGCTCACAAATGAAATTTACCTTCATTTAGATATGGGTAACTGTACCTAAATGTGTATATTGTGTTGGCACAATAACAGTTAACCGAAGTTAGCCATATGAAGACTTTTGTATTAACCACATTCATCTAACACTTCTAGATCAAATGATAATCAAATGAATCTAATTGTGTTACTCATAGAGTTGGCCAATTGTTTATTTTCTCGTTGAAGTATATAAGACATAATTGAAACAAAATCGGATTTGATTCATGATTGTACAAAGTACTTATTCAGGAATCAATTCATGAACATTAAGCCACGGTTTGCAAAGATTGCCTTCCTTCCTTAATTTATTAATGTATTTGTTCATGAGTATGAAATCATACTAAACCGATTTTAGAACTTAAACCAACTCAGTTCGTAAACGAGTACGCAAACTTAAGTTCTGGACTTTGGTCTTGTCCTACAGTTCGCAAACTGGTATGCATACTGTCGTTCCGGACCTAACTCAGGTAGAACCGTTCGCATACTGGTATGCAAACTTGGTTCCCGGACTTTAACAGTTAAAACTGTTCGCATACTGGTATGCAAACTTGGTTTCCAGACCTGAATCATACTACAACAGTTTGCATACTAGTATGCATACTTTTCTATATCCAGATAATGGTTAGTTAATCTAAACTCCCATTTCAATCATTGAAACATCTTTAGAAGACGACAATAGTTGTCTCGCACAAACTATTAGCTTATAAGTAATTTTCAAGCGATCGAATGATCAATACGAAACATTTCGATTTGACATCAAATGACTGTCTCACACAAATCATGTAAGATGTTTCAAGGTAATTTTCACATGATCATATTTTGAATTATTATTTAGTTTCCAACAAATAAACTATTTCCAACTAAACTCTTCAAGAATAATGATGAACATAGCTAAAGCAAAAAGCTTCCAACATATATTTCGAGAAAGATATAAGCGAGTTAAACTCATCTCGAAATATCAAATGTGTATAATATAAAAGTCTATATAGGTATACGACTTAGTCTCAATAGGAGATAGAATAGATTAGACTTCTGAGTTATAGATAAGTTTTAGTCTCCACATACCTTTTGTTGATGAAGTTCCTCCAAGCTCTCCTCAGTAGATATTCGTCTTCAATCGATGAACGCTGTGAAGTATAAAGCTCAACTACACATTCTATCCCAATCTGAGACATAACTATAAGTAGACTAGAAATCAAGTTTTGATCACCTAAACTTGACAAACAAGCTTGATATAGCAACACTTGCGAGTTTGACCGAGCAGTGCTCTAACAATCTCCCCCTTTGTCAATTTTAGTGACAAAATTAGCAATACATATGAATTACAAAATAAATAAACTTTGTAGCTTCTCATCCAACATACTTGATTTCCTTAGTTCTTCAACATTCTTTGGATTCTTCGTCACTCCAAGTACTTTAGTGATTCTGAACGTGTTCAACTCAATATCATTGTTATTGAAGATCCGTATCCATAACAATAAGAAAACAAATGATCTCAATTATTATTATATAGTGTCATAGTATTATTACATAGCATCAAAGTTCAATTGTATCACAACTTTGACAATAATACTACGATGATATGTATCACTCCCCCTTAGTCAATACTTCATCTCACAAGGAAAACCACTCCCACTTACATAATGATCTGTAAACCATATGTATGTAGTGTGAACTACAAAATAATTCTCCCTTTTTTTGTCAATATAAATTGGAAAAGGTACGAAAACTAGCGGGATCATAATAAAATTCTCAAAGAGATTATTCATGACTAAAAGAGAACATATCATCTTGGTTTTGATGATTTCACATAGTAGAAACTTAGTGTATTCATTAAGGAGTTCTCATTTATGAATATGGATATGGTCAAAAAATGGAGAATTCACAGTGGCAACTGCAGTGGAGTGTATTAGAAAGAAATTCCATGAATTACAATGGACTAAGAAAATTTGGAGAAACAACATTCATCCTAATATCTCTAGTAACATATGGAAGATTATCAGAAATGTTTGGTCCACAGATGAAAATATGAAGAGAAAGTGTTTTAAAATAACTTCTAGATGCTCTTTTTGTAAACAAGTTGAAGAAACTACAGACCATATACCGTAGTACTGTAATTTTAATGAGCTAATTTGGATGTGGTTGGGTGGAATGTTTTCATTCTTTAATCCTATATCTTTTGAGGAAGTTTACTCCATGGCAAATTCTAAAATCTCATCTGTAAAGGAAATTTGGACTTCTGCTGCTCTTATAACTATAAAAGAATTATGTTTTCATAGAAACAGAGTTGTGTATATTGGGTCTCAAACAAATCTAGAAGAAGTGAAGAGAAGAATTTTTCAATTTACAAAGGAATGTGAAGTCAGAATAAAAGGGTGTATGTGGAATACAATTGAAGATTTACAGATTCTCAAAATCTTTGGAAAGAAATGCAGGCCAGTGAAGAATTGCAGAATACAACAATGTTTTTTCTCTTTACCCATTGGAAATAAAATCTTATTATGCTGTGATGGTGCTGCAAGGAAAAACCCAGGAGAAGAAGGCTATGGCTTTATTGGCAGAGACAGTGCAGGTGGATGTTTGATTGTTGTTGCAGGAGAAATAGGCATTGCAACTAACTACATGGCAGAAATTTTTGCAGTCATAAATACCTGTGAATGGGCCATTAGTAAGGGATTCTTACAGGTATGCATTAGGACTGATTCAACATCAGTACTCAATTATTTGGTAAATAAGAAAATTCCATGGTATGTCCAAACAAGATGGAACAAAATAACCTCTGCACTGGTTAGCTGTGAGTTCATACACAGTTACAGAGAAGTAAATTTTTAGATGATGGGCTTGCAAAAATGGGAGCTACTTTACTAAAAGGTGAAAAGAAGAATTTTTTGCATAA
Organism: Papaver bracteatum; assembly: GCA_023529315.1. Taxonomy (NCBI): domain Eukaryota; kingdom Viridiplantae; phylum Streptophyta; class Magnoliopsida; order Ranunculales; family Papaveraceae; genus Papaver; species Papaver bracteatum. Next base: position 150,288 of record JAJJWX010003899.1, read on the forward strand.
GCCTCCTTTCTTGGTTAGCCTAGAACAACTAGATAAGACATATTATAGATTTGTGTAATGTTCTTCTTTTTGGCTATAATTTTCATATTCTGAGAATATCTTCTGTAAACTCTTTTTGAAAATCAATAGAAATTCTATTATTAAGTAAAAAAAAAATATCAAGGAGTTTATAAAGATACAAGATAACTCCTACAATATTCCACACCCGCACTCCCCATAAAGATTTAGAAATTAAGCACAAGTTCAATTAAGAACTCTCCCCCATAAAGTGTTATTCCCGAAAAAATAAAAAGAGTGACTTTTACTAGAAAAGAAGGAATTCTTTGAACATTAACAAATCACATGAAACATGAATTTGTATCCAGAAAACTCAAATAAATTAACCACAAGAGAACCTTAATGATTAATTTAATCGGAAACGCTCAACATAAGAAAACTTACGAAGCCATACAGTACTTTCACATATAAGTGGTGGATCAGGGAAAGATCAATATACTGCAGAATATTCAAAATTTCATTCTATCTTTTATCAATATTTGCATAAAGACATAATAGACGTAACTTTTGACATATATGAGATAATCATAGTTCGCGGACGTAAATACACATATCCCATAATATTTTTGCAATATATAAAATCATAAAGATTAATTCTGCAAAATCATCTTCCAAATAACTTAGAACTTAAATAAATAAATCTAAAACATTGCAAGATGAAAATCGTTGACAATAGCTATGTGTAATCACAATATTTTTTATTCCAAACCCTAGTTATCCTTCTTAAAACACAAGAATAAATTCTCATAAGAAGTTTCCTAGACAAAATAAAACAACTCCTAAAAACCAAAAATCAAACTCAAACTGGAGTTAAAGAACACTTCCGGAACCCTCACGGGTCTTGAGACCTTTGAGATTGTGATTAACAACATCCACTGCTTCTTCGGAGAAGATTTCCTCATTGAGAAGATCTTTAACATGTGTATTCATGAGAACAAGGTCAGATTTAACCTTTTTCAACACAGTTCGTAACACATCGAGACCCTTCATAGTATCAATGAGCTGCGGTTTTGCTTCCTCAAGGTATTTAAGAAAATCATGAACCACTTAGGCCGAAACCATCTCATCATTCTCTACATCTTCATGAGTATATGAATAATAGCATGAGATATAAGAATAATCATCAGGATTTTGATATTTGATATCATCAACCTCGAAACCAATACCCTTATCAAGAAATCCTCTTGCAAAATCACAAGTGCGAGTAGGTGATGACATCCTTGGAAAAAATAAAATAACCTAGAGTATGCGTACGTGACTCAATAAGATTAATATTTAAATGGTTTCTTAAGGAATGTAATTTTTAGGGTTTTTAGAGTCGGTTCGTGACATAATACAAGGGTACCCATAAAAACACAAACTCAACCCATAAGAGGGAACCAAAAAAAAAAAAAAATCCTTTCGCAGGGTAAAAGGAATACAACAAAAATTTATTATGTGAAAATTTTCTTTCACAATTCTTGGCTCAATAAATTTTATACTCACACAGGAGGAAAATTTAGAGCATAAGAACAGCTTATAAACAGTTAATTTCTCAAAATTAAAAAGTAGACACTTGAAGTGAACCTCAAAAAACTAATACTTATGCAAAGCTGTCTGTAGACAATAGTCTAGCTATAAACTATAAGAAAATATCTCAACTAATCAGAAATCATTTTACCAATAAGTATACCTGATTATTGATATATCTTACTCAACAACATTTTTCATAAGTAAGATTTCAACCCTTGTGATTAATTGACACAAGTATGAGCTTTATGATCATCAAATGAATATTGTTCATGGATAATCCTCTTTTTCCTTCTAATTTTTGGAGAAACCCATTTTTGATGTGAAAAGGTATCATAAAACTTACTGTCATTAAAGTAAGAGACTAAATTTGAATCCTTACCAGAAGAAGTTTGTTTGGAGGATTTTGACAGCCTGTTGATAAGATCCTCGTATCCTTCAATTATCATATTTAGGTTATCCTTCATAGATCTATCGTTGTTTTCACCTTCTAGTACTTCTTTCACATCTTGAACAACATCCTCCACCTTTTGACTGGACCTTTATGAAATCTTCTTGACCGATTTGTGTTAATGCTACTATTACAAATTCTCACATTGGTTGAGCAGATTAAACTGACTTTCCTGGAAGGATTCACAGGGTGAGTACTAAATCCAATTGGTTTAGATGTCCGAATGTCAGTTACACCTTTGAGTATTAATCTAAGGTATGTTGAATTCGACCAAAATATTTGTTATTCAACCTCAATATGCACTTCCATTGAACCCGTCCTTTTGAATCACAAAAGAGAGATACTTTCTGATCACCGAAGCGATTAAAGTGAGTAGGATTAATGACATTAGAAGATTTCTTCCTTCCATGAGATGTGGTGATTCCTTGATTAGTGTAAGTTGTAACCGCATCTTTAGCAAACGAAAGGGTTTGCAATTTAGCTTCTGAAACTGGTTTCATTAGAGAAATATGATACATGTAGTCATATTTTCTAACATTACAGTTGAGTCAGAAGCAATTAGTATAGTGGACTCCATATATAGAACATAATTTACATTGAATAGAGAGATTACTCAATAGGCGTTCAATTTCCAGGGAATCTTCCTTGAGTTTAGTCTCGAGAACAGTTCAGGATGAACAAATTACAACATTTTCCTCACGAATAATCCTTAATTAGGAATCAAGATATTTTACCATACCAATAATCATATTGAATTGTGTTTCAGCCTGTTGATTTCAACAGCCTGGATTCTAACAAGTTTTAGAATCGGTGCACTTTCTTGGGATGCTTCCCTTTCAACTTCAGAGTCAGACTCGTCAGTAATATAATCAGGGTAACAATTATCAATACTTATGTGTTTCATGAGAGGAAAATGTTTATCTATGTGTGAGATTAAAAAGTCTTTCTCTTTAATAGATTCCATCGAAACAGAAATTTTGTCTCGGGTGATGCATTTGTCAGAGATAACACTTTTGTCCATAGAGTCAGATTGTTATAAACACATACTTGTGAGGTCTTTAACCTGTTTTCCTACTCTGATACCAATTGAAAAATCGGGGTTCTCACAACCACACCCAATATTTCGTTCGGCAATTTGTATGAACTAACTCCAATATAATTCCCAAGAGAATCAACTAGATAGTCAGACTCAATCAAGGAAATATATCTAAGAGTTATATCTATATTTCTCAATGTAATTAGCAAATCAAACATATAGGAATCCGTGAGCCTAATTATTATGAGAAACAACTTGAATGGTACCAAAGACCAACGTTCAAGTGTCAATTAATTCCAATTAACAACTAAAGGTTGGATTTACCAGTTGATTAAACTACGCACAACCTATGATATTTCAATTATATAAACAAATATAATGCGGAAAATAAATAACACAGACACCAGAAGTTTTGTTAACGAGGAAACCGCAAACGTAGAAAAACCCTGGGACTTAGTCCATATTTGAACACCACATTGTATTAAGCAGCTACAGACACTAGCCTACCACAATTTAACTTCAGAAAGGAATTTAGTTGAGCCCTAACCAAGTCTCACTCCGATTAAGGTACAGTCTCGTTCCTTATGCCTCTGAATCCCAGCAGGACTCTACGCACTTGATTCAGTTAGCTAATCTCACCCACAACTAAGAGTTTCTTCGACCCAAAGTCGAAGACTTATAAACAAACCTATCCCCCACATAAAAGTATATTCTGATATATAAATCTGTCTCCCACATAAGTACCTATGAAGTTTTGTTCCGTCTTTTGATAAATTATGATCAAGTCTCTCTTTCCTTCTTAATTTAGAGAGGGATCCCTTTTGATTTGAGAAATTATCATAAAACTTACTGTCATCAAAATACGAGACATAGTTTGAGTTCTTACCAGAAATGTCTTGACTTGAATATGATGACAACCTGTTGACAATTTCTTTGTACCCTTGAATTATCTCTATCATGTTATTTCTCATATCATCAATTTTTCTTCTTTCTCTAGGAAATTCTTTCGTATCAAGGGAACCATTGTTTTCAGAGAAAACTACTTGATCTTTCCTTAGACGATTCTTATTAAGACTTCTGTTTTGATTTTGAGCATTTGAAGAACTCATTGAACTAGCCTTCATGGCAGCATACACGGGGTAAGTATGAAAACCAATGGGTTTCGACATATGAATGTCAGTTACACCTTTGAGAATTAAGTCTAAGGTGTGTTGAAGTTGAACAAGAGAATTTTTATTCAACCTAGAGTTTCCATTTTGTATAACAGACCCTTTTTCTCACAAAAGAGACATACTTTCTGATCACACTAGTGATTAGGCAGTTTATTCTTAACATTCTCGTCAGGAGATTTCTTACTTCCACGTGGTGTGGAATTTCCTTGATCATAGGAAACTAACATATCTTTCTTGATTGGAAGGGACTCCGATTTTACTTCTAGTGCTGGAGCATTTTCAGTTGTAGCAGAAGTAGTTGGTATATTGGACTGCTTATAGTATCCTTGAATAGAGAGCTTACTTAAGAGATGTTCTATTTCCAACGCATCCTTTTTAAGGGTTGCCTCAAGAGTCATACATGAAGAATGATCTTCAGTATTTTCTTTGAATTTTCAGTCTCTTAATACACCAAGAAGAACACTGACATGTTGTTTCAACCGATTGAATCTATCAGCTTGTATTCTAAAAAGATTTAGAATCAAATCACTCTCTTCAGCTGTTCCCGTTTATTTTGAGAAATAGACTCTATTGAAGGGTAACCGGGATACCTCATGTCAGAACCTGTTTGTCTAGTTCGAACACAAGTTTTGTATATGTTCGAGATTGAAGAATCTTTCTCTTTAATAGAAACAGACGAGACAGAGATTTTATTTCTGGTGATGCATTTTATCAGAGATACTAATCTTGTCCATAGAGTCAGATTGCTACAAACATAGACTGATAAGGTCTTTAAATGTGTTTGCCTGCTCTGATACCAATTGCAAAAACGGGGGTCTAACAACCACATTCAATATTTCGAATTAGCAATCTGTATGGACAAACTCCAATATACTTTTATGAGAATCAACTAGACAGTCATACTCAATCAATAAAAGGTATATCAAAGAGTTTATATCTCTATCTCTCGATTTAAATCTTATTCAAGCAAACTGCGAGTCTCAATTTAAATACAAGAGTGATAAACTTGGATGGTACCAAAGACAAATATCCAAGTGTCAATTAATTTAAATCAACAACCAAAAGGTCGGATATTCTAATTGATTGAGCAACTCATAACCTGTATTATTTTAATTATAAAGATACACAATATAATGCAGAAAATGAAATAACACAGACATGAGAATTTTGTTAACAAGGAAACCGCAAATGCATAAAAACCACGGGTCCTAGTCCAGATTAAACATACACTATATTAAGCCGCTACAGACACTAGCCTACTCCAAGGTACAATTATGCTCCTACGCCTGGATTGTAGTTGAACCCCAATCAATCTCATACTGATCCGAGGTACAGTTATGCTCCTACGCCTCTGATCCCAGCAGGATACTACGTATTTGATTCCCTTATCTGATCTCACCCATAACTAAGAGTTGTTACGACCCAAAGTCGAAGACTTTAATAAACCAATATGTATCACATAGAAAAGTCTACGGTAATAGATAAATCCGTCTCCCACGAATATACCTACAAGTTTTGTACCGTCTTTTGATAAATCAAGGTGAACAGGAACCAATTGATAAAACCAGACTTATATTCCCGAAGAATAGCTCATCTTTATCAATCGCCTCACAATAGTCTTAATCGACACAGCGAAAAAAAATATTGTGGAATCACAAACGATGAAACAAAGATGTTTGTGATCACTTTTATATCTTGCCTATCAGAGATAGAAATCTCAAGCCAATTATTATAATTGTACTCATATGATAGAAACAGAAAAATCAGATCACATAACTACGATAAAAGAAGTATCGGTCTAGCTTCATAATCCCAATGAAGTCTTTAAGTCGTTAAGATGGTTTAAAAGAAGAAACCAAAGGTTAAAGGAGAATTGACTCTAGATTAGCATAACTAGTATCACACAGAATGCGGGGGGATTAGGGTTCCCAGTTGCTAGAGTTCTCCCTTATATAGTCTCTCAAATCAGGGTTTGCAATCAATGTTAGCTTAGTAACAAAGCATTTAATATTCACTGTTAGATGAAAACAAGATTATATTTAAGCTAATATTTATCAACTGTTAGATCGAAAATATAGCTTGTTATACACACATGTAATGCACGTTTGTGAGCTTGTGATAACCGTACCCAAACTTGTACATTAGTTGGTTCAACATAGTTAACCAAATGGTTAGCCATATGATAACTTTCATATCAACCATATTCGTCTTCACCATAACTAGTTCAAATGACTCAAATGAACTAGTTAGATATTTGTTCAATTGCTTAGATCTTTATGTACTACACAAGATACAATTGAAGCAAAAATGATTTGATTCACTCTAATCGGTTCATGAACTTTATATCTACAGTTTGTAATAGCATTCCTTAGTTTATAGAGACGAGTTCACAAATATCGTTTTTAGACATAACCTACTCAAGTTCGCGAACTGGGTTCGCAGACTTAAGTTCCCGGATAGAGTTCACAAACTCCAGCAAAAATTCTCGGGTTTGAGAACTTCACCAGTTCGCGAAATGAAGCTCACGCACTTCTCCAGTTCTCTTGTTCAACAAAGTTCACAAACTTTGGTTCAAGGAATATGGACTTATACACATATGTGTTTCCACAATAATGCTTATATCCTCCATTGGTTATATTGTCTAAACTCGCATTTCAATTATTGAAATATTCTCAGAGGATGTTATATAGTTGTTATTCACAAACCATTTTTCGTCAGAGAAATTTTCAAAGTGAAAAGGAGAGGGTACCCAAATATACCTCAAGCTATTACTTTTCCTTCCTATATCCTTTCTCCTAAAGTGATTGTTTATGGACTGAGTCGAGACAATACAACAAATTGGTTCACACTTTGTGTGATCGTCTATGGATACGAGATCAAGACAATACGATAACAAAGTGCATTTACTTGATACAAAGGTTCGGACTTAACCAAACTCAATAGGATTCACGTATCAAGTAAATAGGAATTAACGTTTGTGCAATTTACTTTAATTATAATAAAACAATTATAATGTGGAAATATAAAGTAAATGACACAACAATATTTTGTTAACGAGGAAACCGCAAATGCAGAAAAACCCCGGGACCTAGTCCAGAATTGAATACTCTCAGGATTAAGCCGCTATACAAAATAAACCAACTTTGTATAGTTGAGACCAAGCAACTAAACCTATAGTTCACCTAGTTCTGTATGTATTCCCACGCCTCCGACCTGTAAACAAGTCACGTACTTGGACCAATTCCTTTGGTTCATATTCCAAACAGTAAAGGAACAACAAATCTGTTTGGCATCAACTCTCTTCAACCAAGTGATATGAGTTGCGTAAAGGATCCCTTGTTTATCTTAACATAAACTCCTTTTCCAGGTTCCAAGATCTATCTTATGTTCAATCACCCAAGGGCAATCGTTAAGATTAATCCAATCAATACCTTTAATCACAAGGAAACGTATTGATGCCGATCTTCCTCAATTAATCAATCCAATCTACCACAAGGATAAACCGATTATTAATTGGATCCTCTTTTTCGCAAACAAGTATTGTGCACACCAAAGATTATAAAAACCAAGTTAGAAATCTTCAATATCTTCTTTATCTTCAAATCCTCTTAGATCTTTGTTTGTACCCAAAATTACTTTTGGGCATGAAACACGATGAATGGATAGTTTGGTGAGTATTTTAGGTTAGGGGACGATTGGAAGAACAAAAAGAAAGACATAGGTTTAACGTGGTTCGGCATTGTTTGCCTACGTCCACGGAAGAATCCCCTTGGGGAGTGATTTTGTATTGATAGTAAAATTACATTGTATATTTTCCCCCCTATTGGCTATCCCCTAAATGATTTCTGCTCCTCCATATTTATAGAATTCAATATCTAATTTTAATATAAACATATGTAGGGAAATAACAACTTTGAAAGAATGGGAAAAGCAGAAAATCACATTTTCAGTAGCAGAAATCCCAAATGAAGACTTGAACCACACTTCACCATTAGTAGTCACAATTCCGATCATGCGAGAAGAAAAGAAAATTACAAAATCTATAGAAAAATGGAAATTAAACCGAGTTTTGATTGATACATGGAGTTCTGTTGATATTATATTCTATCATGCACTTAAGGGGATGGGGATTAAAGATGAAGAGATCACAAATTCAGAATGTCTTATCCATGGATTGGGAAAATCTACAACAAAATCCAAAGGGGAAATAATGTTACGAGTACCGCTGGGAGAAATCAAAACACACATAGTTTTATGTGTGGTAGATATGGAATCTCCATATAATATGCTTATGGGAAGACCATGGATTCATGCGATTAAAGTTGTTGCTTCGACATTACATCAATCAATTAAGTTTCCTACACCAAGCGGAATACAAGAAATAAAAGGGGATCTTGATAGTGCAAAATTTTGTTATAAGATTGAAGTAAAACAGTGTGGAGGGAGAGCAAGAAAGAAATAATTTCGTAGAAAACTTGCAAAAGAAGCGAAAAAGGAAGAGGAGTTCAGAGTGTAAACAATAAGAGCAAGAGAGGGAAAAGGAATACCAAGTGAGATCCCAGAAAAAGAAGGAGAACCAATGAAAGTAATCAAAGAACCAACACCTATGGGAGAGAAAAATCCTATTTACGTTGCAGCAGAACCAACCAAAGAAATAAATATTGGAATTGAAGAGGAACCTTTAATCTTGCGAATTGGAACTAAGATGGACGAAGAAGAAGAGAAAAGAATTGTTGATCTCTTACGAGAATACAAAGATATATTCGCAGGAAGTGTAGATGAAATACCAGGAATTGATTCATCAGTGGCGTGTCATAGATTGAACATAGATAAAAGCGTAAGACCATTCAAACAAAGAATAAGAAAGATCTCGCAAAATTATCATGCACAAATAGAAGAAGAATTACAAAAGATGCTGGATGCAGGAATCATAAGAGAAGAAAAATACCCAGAATGGATTGCGAATATGGTCATTGTTCCGAAGAAGAATAAAGGGATAATAATTTGTATAGATTTCACTGATCTAAACAAAGCCTGTCCCAAAGACATTTTTCCATTGCCAGACATACCACAAATGGTGGAATCAGCTGCAGGTCATGATAGAGTCACTTAACTCGATGGATATAAAGGGTACAATCAAATATCACTCGCAGAAGAAGACCAAGAACATACTGCCTTTTTCGCTCCAAGAGGTTTATATTGTTATGTGAAGATGCCATTTGGTCTGCGAAATGTGGGTGCTACATATCAACGAATGGTCGAAAAGGTGTTCGCAAAGTGGATATATAAAACCTTAGAGGTGTATGTAGATGATATGCTGATAAAAAGTAAAGAGGCCAAAGATCATGTGCAAGATTTGAAGGAAATATTTGAGCAAATGAGAAAATTCAATATCAAATTGAATCCTGAAAAATGTGTAATTGGAGTTGCGTCAGGAAATTTTTTGGGATACATAGTATCAAAGGAGGGGATACAAGTCGATCCAGAAAAAGTACAAGCAATTCGTGACATGCCAACACCTGCAACGGTAAAAGAAGTGCAAAAGCTAAATGGACTCTTGGCTTCACTTGGGAGATTTATTTCGCGAATGTCAAATAAGTGCAAACATTTCTTCAACATACTTAAGAAGGGAGCAAAATTCAAGTGGACTGATGAATGTGAAAAAGCTTTTCAAGGAATCAAAGAATATCTTGCGAATACATCCATATTACAGAAACCATAGAAAGATGAAGAATTATTAGTATACCTCGCAACAACTCAATATGCTTTAAGTGCAGTTCTATTGCGAACAAATGCAGGAATAGAAAGGCCCATTTACTACATCAGTAAAACTTTTAACACAGCAGAGAGAAATTATTCTAAAATGGAGAAGTTAATCTTAGCCCTGGTTTATGCATCATTTAAGTTGCGAATATACTTTCAAGCGCATGTGATAAAAGTGGTAACCAAAGTCCCGATTGAGTCAGTCATGAAGAACACAAAAATATCAGGAAGAATAGAAACGTTATAAGATAAAGTACGAAGTGTTATCATCGCAAAAGTCACAAGTTATCGCAGATTTCTTGGCAGAATTTCCTTTGGAAGAAGATGAGGCAGTAGAAGAAATGATGGATATTGAAGAAGAATTTGGGAATCCAAAAGACCTATTAACAGAACTAAATAGATGGGAAATTTTAGTAGACGGATCATCCAACAGTGAGGGGAATGGAGTAGGAGTTGTGTTGATTTCACCAGAAGGAGAAAGAATATCATTCTCATTCAGATTAGAATTTGCATCCACGAACAATGAAACAAAGTACGAAGCTGTAGCGCATGCATTGAAGATCGCAATAGAAAAGAAGTTCGAAAATATAAGAATAACAAGTGATTCTCAGCTGGTAATTTTTCAAATTAAAGGGGAATATACCACAAATGAGTCTTCTTTGAAGAAATACAAGAAACTCATTGATGAATTATCTGCGAAGATACCAAAATTAAAATGGAGGCATATAACAAGAAAATACAATCGACTCGCATATGCTTTTGCATTCATTCCAAGTATGATGACAAACCATAATACAAGAAATATCAAAATCCAGACAATTTAACATCCATCAGTGAATAAAGAAGAAAAAATTGAGGAAGCAGTTGCGATGGAAGTAGAAAGGGAACTACCAGACGACATCGCAGAAAATCTCGTAGATTAGAGAAAGGACATTCATGCATATCTCACAAAAGGGGAAATACCCAGGAACAAACTAGAAGCACATAAATTAAAGAGTCGTGCAACAAATTATGAGTTACGAGAAGGAATTTTATACAGAAAATATTTCAGTGGACTACCTCTCAGATGTTTAACTCGTGAAGAAGGAGAAAAAATATTGAAGATGTTACATGGAGGAGAAGCTGGTAATCATAGTGGAGGAATATCTCTAGCTTATAGAGCAAAAATACGCGGATATTATTGACCTTATATGCACACAGACGCAAAATTGTTGGTGAGATGATGCAAAGAATGTCAACGACATGGGAAAGGAACTCATGTACCAGGGGCACCACTAACCTCTTCAACAAGCAGCTGGCCTTTCTGGAAATGGGGATTGGACATTGTTGGCCCATTTTTACCTGGATCTGGGTAGAGAAGATACTTAATAGTCGCAACAGATTATTTTAAGAATTTCGCGGAAGTAAAAGCAGTACAACATATTCGCGATAAGGATGTTTTTACATTCATATTTGAGAATATCATTTGTAGATATGGAGTTCCAGCACAATTAGTATCCGACAATGGGAAACAATTTGAAGGGCAAAATATAGATATGTTACTCAGTGCTTTTAGGATAAAATGTGGGAAATTAACTCCATTATATCCACAAGCTAATGGACAGGCATAGGCAACAAATAAAACAATTGCAGATACAATCAAAAAGAAATTAGAAGGACATATCAGAGGGTGGTGCGAGCAAGTGCCTAGTGCAGTATGGGCATACAATACAACTAGAAGGGAGGCAACTGGAATGTCTCCTTACTGTTTAACATATGGAGTAGAAGCAGTATTGCCAACAGAGGTTGTAATTCCGACAACAAAGAAAAAAGCTTGGGAAAGAAATTTAAGTGCAGGGGTGATATTAAGTGAACTGGATGATTTGGAAGAAAAAAGGGAAAAGGTGTTGCGACATATGAAAATTTATTAGGAAAGATTAGCTCGAGAGTATAACAAGAGAGTTATTGAACGTGAGTATCAACCAGGTGATTTGGTCATGCGAGAAACACCTCCCTACCAGAAAGAAAATGGAGGAAAACTAGCACCAAAATGGGATGGACCATATGTCATTAAAGAGGTTGTGGGAAGTGGAGCTTATCGGCTGATGGATCCAGAAGGGAAAGACATGGGTTTAAGACTTGGTCGACCCTGGAATAGATGTATTTAAAAAGGTATTATCCATAAAACTCATGATAATTTTGCGAATATCATTTACTCCAACAGAAACTACCAAAATTACAAATTTTAAAATTCTTATTGCGATCAGCTTTCATTAAAGAAAGACGTAAAAATTTATTTGCGATCAGCTTTCATAAAAGAAAGCCGCAAACTGTGATCAGCTTTCAAAAAAGAAAAAAAGCCGCAGAAATTTTACACAGGCAAACCTTTGTGACGTACACCCTAGTTCGCGAAGCAACATTTCGCAAGAGGCACAGTTCTAAAGTACGTCATTTAAGGGGGTACCTATAAGCATGGCACAGGGGAAACGAAAAACCACCACGGAACCTGAGTACATGGACATTACGGGGTACATAACCCAAAAACGGGGTACCTATCTGGGTAAGACACCTTGGATTCTCAACCTAATCTTGTGATGTAACATGATTTAGGTTGGGCGACTAAGGCATACTGTCTTTCCCAAGAAGTGCAGAAAACGATCAAGGCACCGAGGTACACGGTTGAGTCAAGAGTGCCGGATGGGTTTAAAGCACATCTGCCATTTTTGACAAGTCTTGGAAAATGATGCACTTGGCCCAAAGATACCCCATAGGGTGCAACCTTGTAACTATAAGCCCTATAGGCAAAAAGGATAAGAGGCTGCGAACAAAAGCTGGTTGTTGGCAAAACCGGATGGGAATAGCTAACCTTGTATGGTCGATGTACGCTTCCTTGAAGGGGAAACCAAGGGGAAGATAAAGGGCAGCACCCTCCATTAGGGAGCTGATACGTGCTATAAGACGCAAATGTCACGAGGGTTTTTGTTCGCAAGAACATAAAGGCTTGTCATATTTGTGCAACAATCGTATTTCTGCGAGTAAACAAAATATATATATATATACTCGCAGAATTAAATACAAAGAAGTTAAGATGAGATCAATGGGTTATTACATGAAATTGTGATAGCGTCCTGCGATTTCATCACAAGACGATAATGTCACAAGGATGTATATTCGCAAGTATATTCAGACTTGTCATATTATCGCAAACACAAAAATATTGTTAAGATAAAGTCAAGGGGTTGAGGCATGTGAGTGCATCAACGTCCTGCGACTTTATCGCAAAAGAGGTGGCAAAGTAAGACCTTTACTTAGGAAGGCATGATAAGACCACAGAAACTAATGAAGTCAATTCCGTCAATGTCATTGGAGATTCTGTATATTCTCAACAAGAATATGTATCAAGAATTCCTACCAAAAGAGGCAATTTTATTCGCAATCAAGGACGAATATTTCATACTCATTAAATTCTTCAAGGATTGAATACTTCTTATACTTCTTCAAGGATGTCTCATAATTTTCATACTTCTTCAAGGGTGTTTCATAATTCTTATACTTCTTCAAGGATGTTTCATAATTCTTATACTTCTTCAAGGATGTTTCATAATTTTCATACTTCTTCAAGGATGTTTCATAATTCTTCAAGGAGGTTTCATACTTCTTATACTTCAAGGGGGAGATTTCTTATTTACTTCGCAACAACCTGAAACTTCGCAACTTAAACGGAGGCAGATATTCTAATACTTACAACAACAATTGATCACCTGAAGAGCAATAATAAGGGGAAAGGGAATACTAAGCTAATTCTTTAAGATATGTTATTTCTCTTCATATAATCAATTTATTAAATTTATGCAAATCAAGAAAGTATTCAATTAGAGAAAGGTCAATTCATTATCGCAAAATATAAAATATACTTCTTAAGGAACATAAACAGTAAGCATAATTGTTCGTAAAAAGAGAACCAACAATAACCAAGAGAAAGAGTTCAAAAGAAAGAAAAACAAGAGGATTAACGATAACTTGGGAAAAAAGTTTATCATGCTTGGTGCTCTCCATCAACACTTTGTGCTGGATCTTTAAGATGAGCAGGATCATCAGCAGTGTTCAATTCTTGCGAAACATTACCCTCTGAAGAGCCCTCAACAGGAGCTTCTCCTTGAGGGATAGATTCTTTTCCACCATCAAGTTCTTGATCATCACTCTCGTAATCAAAGTCACTATCAGGATTACGAGCAACTTCATCATCAGATATTTCCAGAGGTTCAACTTTCACTGGAGGCAAGGATCTTGATAAGAGAATGTTGTTTACGAAGACTTGAGCTTTCAGATGACTTTCACGAAGTAGAGCTTTCTTGTGGTTAATATCTTCAATATCTTTGGCATAAGCAAGATGGTTGAATCTCCGATTGGCACAATCATGAGAATTGATCAAATGAGTAGAAAGCAAAGAGTTCTTCTTGCGAAGCTCAGAACAGGTGGTCTCCAATCCAGCTTTAGCATTGCGAAGATTTTTCTCAGATTCTGCGAGTGAAATAAAATTCAAAGAATCAATTCTGCGAATATAACAAAATTTAAAGGTATATCAAAGGTAGTCAAATTTTGATGACTACCTTCTCTTTGTGAAGTAAGAAATTGAGCTAAAGATAGACAACAATTCTTCATCTGATCCATAGCTTTATCAAAACCATCACCAACTAATCCTTCAAGTCTATATTGAAGCTTTTGATCTTTGGAAAGAAGAAATTTGTTATTCTTTGAAAGTTTTGCATTAAGGTTTTCTAGTTGGGAATAATCTTCTTTAAGTTTATTCCTCTTAGTGCTCAAGATTATATTCTTATTAAGAAGGGATTTCTTCTCGGCAGCAAAAGAACTTCTCTCTTCATCTGAAGACTTCTTTAATTCCTCAAGTTCACCTTTTAACAAATAAAGGAAATTTTCTTGATCGCAACATTTATTCTGAAGAATATTCAATTGTTGCGAAGAAACGGCCATTATATTCAAATACGAACATCTTTCTTCTGATAAGGTTTCATTCTCTTCTAATAGGGTTTCTATTCTTAAATCGGCTTTAGTTAAAGAAGAAGTGAGCTTAGATATTTCATCGTTCAAAAATTTTGATTGTAAATTAGTTGGGTATTCTCTTGGAAAAGGGCATCTAAATTATCAAGGGCACATGAATGAAGACTAGATAAATGGGAAAATTGGTTCAAAAGACTTTCATGCTTGGTTGAGATTCTTCTGCGTCTGATTCATGATGAAGTACCAACATTCTACATTCCTGGATTGATTCTATAAAGGGGAATGGGTTTTAATGGGTGTTTCAAACATACGAGAAATAGAAACAAACAAAAGGAGAAAATATAAAGATAATAACAATACCTTTTAATTCATCATTCCTCTTACGAAGGATTGCACAATCTAGAGAATCATTTTGAAGGTGATGATTCTCTTTACGAAGATTCTCACACTCCGCTTTCAAAGACTCCTGAGTTTGGCGAAGCAATTCAACTTCTTTTTCCAAGGCTTGACGTGAAATAGAAATATCAGGATTGATGAAGTTGTTGAGCATTTCACAAAATTCAGACTGCGAGCGAACATTTGAAGACCTCACAGTATTACTTAAAACATCAGATAACATCTGGAAAGCTGAATAAATTCCATCTCGAACTTCTTGAGGAAGGGGAGAAGAATTCGAAGGAATAAGATCAAGTTGTAAATTACTTGGAGCAACGGCACTCAAAGGATTATGAGCTAAAATGGGTTTTTCACGAGAAGGGGTTGAGAAGGTAACTTGCGAAGGTTGATCTTGAAGAAGTTATGATAAATTGACAGGGGTGGGAGACTGAAAACTGGGTAATGGAGTAGAGGCAGGAGTATGCGAAGAAGTGCTTTCACGAGGGGAAGAGGAAAATTCTTTATCAATCACAGGAAGGAAATCATTGATTGAAATTGATGGCTTGGATTTGATAATACAATATCTCTTGGTAAGGTTGGATTCTTCACCGACCTACGAATCAAAATGTAGATTAAAGACTGAGGCAACAATATATTGTTTCAGAAGGAAGACAGAGTATTTTAACTACCTTTTGATTCTCGGATTTTCTTCTTCGAAAGTTAGGGTTTGAACTTCTAGTTGAATATTTCACCTGAGGAGCAGTTTCGCTGAAAGAAATCAAAGTCAAACAATGGATTAAATAGAAATAAAAGAGATAAACAAATGAAAGATGCGAGAGATAAAAGAAAATTACCTTGGAGAACTCATGATGGGATTAACAGGAAGAGAAGGCGATAACCGAAGATGTGATGTGAGAAGAAGATGAAGTTGCAGAAGTAAAAAGAGAAGGTAAAAAAGATAAGGAATGGAATAAAAGGAGTATTTATAAGGGAATAATTAGGAAAAGACGGTTATAAAAGACGTGTTCGAATTCCGAAAAGAATAAGTAACGGTTATATTCTCACGATCATTACTTCTTCGCAGAAATGACATGAGAAAAGGCAAGATGTAGGGACAGAATATCGCAAGATATTGGGTTACAAACATAGTAACAAATACAAGAGAAAAGTGTCGCAAGATAATGCGATAATAGAAGAAACACGGGAAAAGTGTGAAAATAATACGAATATAGAATAAATTTACGAATAGAAGTCGTGATACTTCGCAAGCTATATACAGTTGTACAGATTTCACTATATATAGTAGTTCAAATGTTAAATTGAGGAGGTTCTTTAGGTGAGTATTAGAAAAAGTCTCGGGAGAGAGAAGAGAGAAAGTTGTAACTGTTCTAAGTTCCATTAACATACTTCTTTGTAATCAGTTGGGAATCTTGATCAGTAAATTGTCGTTTTTCATCAAGAACTTCTTAAAGTTTTATGAATTCTACTAAGAGTGTAGTTGTAGGATTTCCTGCAACTACAACATAAATTGCATTAACTTCTCATTCATGCCTCAATCTTCAATTCTGTATGAAACAACTAGAATTAATTTTGCATGTGTGAAACTGCTGTAATCAGTACTGCATGGATGAAATTGATGTAATTAGTATTGCAAGGCTGAAACTATTGGAATTCAATGGCTGAAATTGATGTAATTAGTTCTGCATGCCTCTATCTTCAATTATGCATGAAACTATTTGCATGCTTCTTTGAATAATTATTGCATACTGGCAGACTGGATTGATGGTTGACATGCATAATGGCTGGCAGTGTGGATGAAGGCTGGCTGGCAGCATGGGTGGAAACTGGTTGGCAGTACGGAAGAGTTTTTGGCTGGGAATTGGTTAGCAGCATTGCTAGCTACAAGACTTAAAATTGGCTAGAGGTGCGACTGACTTCGATACTTGACCGACGTTTACTTTGACTATTGACCGGTCGTTGACTTTGATAATTGACCTTGGCCGGACGTTGACTTTGACAGTTGACCGACTTTGACCATTGACCGGTCATTGAATTTATGTAATATTGGGCAGACTGGTGGGCTGCCTCGGTTGACTGGCTAGCGGGCTTGGATGAGGACCAAAGATGATTCAAGTATCAATTGGGCCTATTAAGTGGTGTTTTTACTTATGGTACAAACATTGCCCCCTCTTAACCTCCAACTTGTTGGGGGTTAAGAAAATATCGTTTTCCTTAGCCAATGATAAAACTCGCCCCTAAGTGTGGATTATTGATGTTGAGGTGATTGGCGAACTACCCTTGTTATTTGCGGAAATCACAATCAAGACGCCCCTAAGTGAGGCTAATGTGAATGGGAGGTCGGCGGGAAACAGTTGAGCATGAACCACTGTTGTATCCAAAATCAGGACCGAAGGCTAAACTGTTCTGTAATAGAAGCGTGATGCTTGAGCGGAGTGATATTGTGAGTGAGCGATAACTGCTGATGAAAACTAAATTGCGGTAGTTGCATCGGACTTTGACTGCAACGGCCACTAAAAATTGTCCTTTACAGTAATGAGCAAAACTGGGTAGTAACAACAATGAGAAAAAATGGCCTGCAGCAGCTTCGATCAGCTGGCATGCAGCATAAACAAGTAAAACTGTACTGCAGCAGCTACGATCAGCTGGACTGCAGGATTTGAAAACATAGATGGACTGCATCAGCTTCGATCAGCTGGACTACAACAGCAATGAGCAAAGTTATACTGCAGCAACTGTGGTCAGCTGGACTATAGGAACGACGAGCAGAGATACTCTGCAGCAACTGCGATCAGCTGGGCTGCAGGAACTACGAACAGAGCTGGACTGCAGCAGCTGCGATTAGCTGGAATGCAGCAGCAACGAGCAAGACTGCACTGCAGCAGCTGCGGTCAGCTAGACTGCAGGGATTGCGAACAAAGCTGTACTGCAGCAGATTCTATCATCAGGACTGCAGCAGCAACAAGTAAAGTTGAACTGCAATAGCTGCAATCAGTTGTATTGCAACAACGATGAGCAACACTGCAGTATTTACGGTCAGTTGGACTGTAGGAACGATGAATGGAGATGGACTGCAGCATTTTCGATCAACTAGTGTGTAGCAGTGACGAGCAAAGTTGAACTGCAATAGCTGCGATCAGTTGGAATGTGGTAGCAATGACCAAATCTTCACTGCAGCAGCTGCGATCAGCTGGACTGCAGGAACTGCGAGCATAGATGGCATCAGCTTCGATCAGCTGGACTGCAGAAGCAACGAGCAGAGTTATATTGTAGCAGCTATGATCAGTTGGACTGCAGGAAAGACGAGCCTCACTGCAGCAGCTGCTGATGCGTGTCGTAACCACAATAAATTAATAATTATTTTACTACCTAATTAACAAGTAATATAGGGTAGTCAAGTTCGTTCCCACGAGGATCAAGAGGTTTTAGTTGTCTTATAATGTCACAAAAGAGGGGTTTTGGTTTTAGATTTTATAAGCAAAGGAAAGTAAATAAATCAATTAAAAAGATAAAGGAAATCAATAAGAGAGATTAGATCAAGGAATCCTTATTCGTTCCAAAATAATGATTCAAGTTATGTTCTTTTCCACTTCTTATTAGTCACAAATTACCACCAACCGTACGATAGCAGGTTCGCTTAGCTAACCCCAAAATTCCTTGTTTCACTGAGTAACAGGTCCGCTTAGTTATCAGATTCTATTCAAAAGAACCACCTTGAGGTTCGCTTACAAGATGTAATTCCCCGAACGCATTAAGATTTATGAATTTAGGTTTAGTACTAGTAGTTAGACTCGGTTCGCTTGGTCCACTTTCTAGAGTTGTTTTCACACACAATTGCTCCACGGAATCCCTCCGCAAGGTCTCGTGTTTTCTACTTGTGTAAAGAGTCAAGAAACTATTACGTATTCCCTAACTTTTACTAGTTTTAGATCAATTTAACAAATCAATTTAGAATGCACTCTAAACAACCTATCAATCAATCATAAACACTCTTAATAGAAAAAATAAACGATAATCATGTGAAAATTCAAAGTAGATTTAAAACAAAACTAAAAACATGTTAAGAACTAGGAATTCATCCTCAATCAATAAGAAAATTAGCTACTCATGCTAAGGAGGTCACACAAATAAAGAAAAGAGAAGTGTTGTGTGTGTAGAGGTGTAAAAGTTGTATAGAAAAGTAGAGGACTTCTCTATTTATATTCTTCAATGTTCTCTAAATCTTCCAAGGAATAAAATCCCTTTCCTTTAGCAATTCAATTTCCAAGTCCAAGCCTTTCTCAAATCTTTCATCTCCTCTTTCCAAGTTCAAACTCAATTCTTCATCATATTCCAAATCCAAGTCTTCACATCCCATGAGAGAAATTCACACAAAAGTATGTTATTTGGGGTCGCCGGAACAAAACTGGGTTTACCGGAATCCGGACAGAATGCTCCATGCCGGTAACCTGAGATGCTTCTCCGTATACGGAATATTCCGTCATGGTACCGTTGTAATAAACAGTTAAACTGTCAAACCGTAAGTCAATAGGTCAAGAGGAAGGAGAGTCAGACACCGAGTCAACATCTTACTCGGCTTTACCAGGCTTACTTGTCTGAGCTGCTTTACTGGAGCGGTTAACAGACTCTCTGAGTTAACTCGTCGGTATGAAAATCCGACAGAGTTCTGTTTGTTTCTCCGACATCTCTAGGCCAATTTCAGACCGTTCTTTCCTGCACAATCCTAACATTCATCTAATTCCATTCAAGCACACATTCATTCAACAACATATCTTCAAATCATCACCAGCTCCAACCGCAGCCACCAACAACTTCTTATGTATCTGTTCATGACTTCAAGTGAGTCATACCCATCAATTCTTCTCGCCATCAAAAGCAACAACTTCCATTGATCACTGCAGAACCTCCAATAACACCCATCATTCTAGCTCAGACTAACATCACCAGAATCATCATTTCTTGCTTTATTCTTCATCTGACCCCTCCTTGATTTACAGCCAGTGAACCCAACCACCATATCCTCCCTGATCTGCAATCAGACTCACAGTTTCATCTTCTCAAAATCCATCGAAATCCATTAACTCGTCTACCAGATCCCCTTTTCTCAATTCAAATTACATCAAACCCTAAAATCTTCACAGCATATACCATCAACACAACCCATTTTATTAAAGATTCAAACCCATCTTCCATAGCTTCTTCTTCTCCCAATTTCATATCAGAAACTCTTCATCTAATCGAACCTTATCTTGAATTTGATTTCTTCATTCTGTTTCAACGATTCCTTAATCTTGTCCTCAAATCCAACAGATCTAGTTTCTTCTTCTCTCAATTCAAATTCCACCAAACCCTTGAAAATCAACATCACGAACCCAGACTTCATTTCTTCGACCACCACAGATTCACCTCAATCTTCCATGTATGTTCTTGGTTTCAATTTCTCGAGTTCAATAGTAGCAGCTGTGCTGTTTTTATTTCTCTCAATTCTCTTTCAGGTGCAAATGATTGAGAAGAATTTAAGTTAGGGTTATAACTTGGGGATGGTTATTGGTACTTGGTCACTTCTGATAAGGGCCACTCAATCTGGCAACCCCTTAACTTTGGTTGGACTGTCTTTAATACTCCTCAAAGAGAGTAGACCCTTAAACTTGGCTCACTCCCAATAGTGTCTGCCCATGAGATGACAATTTTGCAATTCTTTCTCCATTTTGGATGATTTCTTCTTCTTTTCTTCCTCACGACTCCAAAGTAGCTATAAAACTCAAAACACGCATAAAATACATAAGTTACAAGAAAATAACAGAGAAAGCATAAACAATAGATAGTAAATTAGGTGTATTCTACACCTATCAAATTCCCACACACTTATACTTTGCTAGTCCTTGAGCAAATCAAACTAAAACTCACAACTTCAAAGCATTCCAGCGTCCCAAGCATCCAAAGAGCTATGAGGACATAGAGTTTCTGCATGCTAGTAATAAGAAGTTAGAAATACTAAATAACATATTCTCTTTCTTAAATGCTGAGTGAGAAATAATCACACCATAATGAGAGAACGCGTGTTTGAGAGCGATCAATAAGCATTTCGCCTAGACTTCTGCCTCACCAAAAGGGTTTTATAAAATTGCACTCAATAAGACAGTTTTTTTATGGGTCTCGCATGTGTGTAGGTAGGAATGAAGAGAGAATTCCTGCAACACGTTGAATGGTAGGAAGGAAAACTTCTGAAATATTTTAAAAACCCACATCTTTTAACATTTTGAAAAACCATTTTTCTGACGATCTCTAAGAAAGGAAATCAACCACTATTATCGAGGATGAGATTACTTACTCACCTTCACATCCGATTTCCAATTATGATAACACCACTCTCACGACATCCAATAGAAACATCTTCGTCTTCTCATCTCCATCTTCTCGATCCTCGTCTTCGGCTTCAACAATTGATGATAAACTCTTGAACTTCGTAGATCCTTGACAATTCGTAACCTTTTTCCTTAAAATCCTTGTCGCTTGAAGCTTCTTTATATATTTTCCTTCCCCACGGCTTATAAAAAAAAAAACAAAATAACAAATTTTTCTTGTCTCATTTTCTTCTTCTTTTTTAATTTTTTTTTGTACTTTTTTTTAATGACAAGAAAAAATAATACAAAACAAAGTGAAAATAAAACAAACCATGGCCGTGGAAAAGTATTTTACCGCTTGATTCTTCACAACTTGTATCATCTCGAAATCATAAACTTCAATAATTCCCACCTTTTTGATTTTCTTTGCTCTTGTAAATAAGTCTTCAACTTGGATATATAATTATGCTCATTATATTGTAAGTCTTCAACATATATGCAAAAATCCGCTCATTGTATGTTGCTTTACTGGAATTTTAAATTTGCTATTTTCTTGTTCCGTTGCTTGTAAACCTTAAACGTTTTCATCTTTCCTTGTAAATTTTGATGTCGCTCCCTTGTTGATGATGATGGTGTTTCTATGGACCCGTTGTTGTGGAGAGAATGGTGCTAAATGCAAATCGAACTACAAGAAGGAGGCTTTCATCCATAGACGTCACCCTCATGTTTGAAAAAAATTAGCACTCAAGAGATCAAGAATAGTGCTGAAAATTGGTGTGAAGTTGGGTAGCTCACCATTCTACCCGGAATTAACGTACGGTGACACACACTCAAAAGAATTTTTTTTAGTCAGCTACAAATAATTTATGGTCGGTGCCTCACATGATATAAAAACGAGTAGTCTCCACTAATGATTGATCATCTACTCTAATAATGCATTTCCCTCTGCACCTCATTTGTCACCGGCATGATTAAATCCATTATTTAACACTCTAACAAGTAAGAAATCTGAACGTAGTTCCCTAACACTTCCAAGTTCAGTTATGTCGGTCAGAATTCTCTATGTAAACATACCTAGAAGTATGCTAGTGACTCGAAAATCTCTAAAAGTTGGAGGTTTTATGCAATTTTTTTTTCTTCCAAATAAATGCTTAGCCACTCCCCCACACTTAAACCTTACATTGTCCTCAATGTAATTGAATCCTCCTAGCAAAGTCAAGGTGGGAAATCCTAACATGATATGGAACAAGAAAAATAAATAAACGAAACAAAAAGAAAATAAAAAGCAAAAGGATAAGAGATACAAAACCGATGGGTTGCCTCCCATTTAGCGCTTTGTTTAACGTCCTCTGCCCGACTTGCCACTTCTCGTAAGATTTACTCCCCATATACTAACAATAGGAAAATTTAGGGATCCACCCATACTACCTGCTTTGCAAACAATAGCTTCATACAAATATTAGCACAAGAAAATAATAGTAAAGTTATCGGTCGATAGAAATTTCCCCCACACTTATTCTTGTCCACACTCGGAAGTGTATAAAGAACATAGAATTCGGGAATTTCTATGGATTCCTCTTGGAAAACCTGTATAGTGTTAGAATCAAGTGTTTCCAATGGTGGATATTGTGAAACAAAATCATCCAAAAAATACTTTCGAAGCACATACATTCAAACCAATAAGTGGTAAATGAGAAGAATCAATATGCAAAGGGTTATACAAACCTTGCACAATCTCTTGTATTACGGAATCTTCTTCATTCTAAAAAAAATCGAGTGAATTACTTACCTCTTGCATATCATGGTCCTCTATCAAACTTTGCAACCATTCTTCATCATTTTCTACCTTAACTAAAGTCTTGGCATCATTATAATCTTTGGCAAGGGTCTTCCACAATATCATTCAATTCGGTTTCATTATCGAGCATCATCTCTTCAACATTCTCATCATCGGAATCGGGTCATTCACTAAAATGATTTTCGTCGGTATAGATTATAGGATCTTCTTGTGAGGGTGTTACACCGTTTATAAAAATAGGCTAGTCACACCCAATTTGCTCCTTTTGAATAGGCGAAGGATCGTTATTATGATCCGGAGTTGGAATAACTTACTCATTATTGCAACACTCATACACTTCCGCGGACTCGTATCTTTCCAAGCACTAAATGCATCTTCCTCAGGCTCTGCCTTTTGAATAGGTGATTGATCATTATTAAGATCAAGGCTCGAGTAAGCTACACTAGCGTCATCAAAAGTCTATAAAGGTTGGTCCTTTTCAACACAATCATCTTCATATTCAGACTCACCATAATAAGAATCTTCATCGGTTTCATAACCTTTATCCAGACGTCGTTTAAGTTCCACATGAATAGTCCTACTAATTTCTGCGACAAGCTCTTCCGAGTCTCTATCATCTTCCAACTTGTATAATTTCTGTGTAAGTTTTCGGACGTTCACACGCTTACCACCGTTTATAGGTTTCTAGACTGTATATCCTCTTTTGAAACAAGTAAAGGAAAAACACGATGAAGAGGAGTATATTCCAAATTCTCTGTCTGCACATTACTAGAAAACAATTTATTAGAAGCATAACCATCCTTACATCCTTGTAATTGTCCACTTACATACCCGTCATAAGGTTGTTAATATGTATGAGAATATCCATAAGGTTCTATAGGAAATTGATCATAGCCAAAATATTGATTTTGATTATATCCTAAGGATGGTTGGAAGTTGTCATAATGTTGAGGTTTAAAACCGTATTGATTGTTGTAATATGCTTGCTCTTGTCCACCATACATGGAAAACCGGTACCTGAAAAAACAATTCTCAAAAAAACAAAAAACAAAGTTAGAATCAAAAATAAAAACTCAAAACAAAACGAACAGAAAAACAACTAAAGCTTCTCTGTTGCTCCCCGACAACGGTGCCAAAATTTTGATGCGTGACATAACCACAACAAATTAATAATTATTTTACTACCTAATTAACAAGTAATATAGGGTAGTCAAGTTCGTTCCCATGAGGAGCAAGAGGTTTTAGTTTTCTTATAATGTCACAAAAGGGGGGGTTTTGGTTTTAGATTTTATAAGCAAAGGAAAGTAAATAAAGCAATTAAAAAGATAAAGGAAATCAATAAGAGAGATTAGATCAAGGAATCCTTCTTCGTTGCAAAACAATGATTCAAGTTATGTTCTTTTCCACTTATTATTAGTCACAAATTATCACCAACCGTAGGATAGCAAGTTCGCTTAGCTAACCCCAAAATTCCTTGTTTCACTGAGTAACAGGTCCGCTTAGTTATCAGATTCTATTCAAAAGAACCACCTTGAGGTTCGCTTACAAGATGTAATTCCCCGAACGCATTAAGATTTATGAATTTAGGTTTAGTACTAGTAGTTAGACTCGGTTCGCTTGGTCCACTTTATAGTGTTATTTTCACACACAATTTCTCCACGAAATCCCTCCGCAAGGTCTCGTGTTTTCTACTTGTGTAAAGAGTCAAGAAACTATTACGTATTCCCTAACTTTCACTAGCTTTAGATCAATTTAACAAATAAATTTAGCGTGCACTCTGAACAACCTATCAATCAATCATAAATACTCTTAATAGAAAAAACAAATGATAATCATGTGAAAATTCAAAGTAGATTTAAAACGAAACTAAAAACATGTTAAGAACTAGGAATTCATCATCAATCAATAAGAAAATTAGCTACTCATGCTAAGGAGTTCACACAAATAAAGAAAAGAGAAGTGTTGTGTGTGTAGACATGTAAAAGTTGTATAGAAAATTAGAGGACTTCTCTATTTATAGGCTTCAATGTTCTCCAAATCTTCCAAGGAATAGAATCTCTTTCCTTTAGCAATTCAATTTCCAAGTCCAAGCCTTTCTCAAATATTTCATCTCCTCTTTCCAAGTTCAAGCTCAATTCTTCATCCAATTCCAAATCCAAGTCTTCACATCCCATGAAAGAAATTCACACAAAAGTATGTTATTTGGGGTCGCCGGAACAAAAATGAGTTTACCGGAATTCGAACAAAATGCTCCATGTCAGTCACCTGAGATGCTTCTCCGTATACGTAATATTCCATCACGGTACCATTACAATAAATAGTTAAACGGTCAAACCGGTCAAACTGTCAGTCAATATGAAGGAGAGTCAGACACCAAGTCAGCATCTTACTCGGCTTTACCAGGCTTACTTGTCTGAGATGCTTTACTGGAGAGGTTAACCGACTCATTGAGTTAACTCATCGGTATGAAAATCCGACAGAGTTCTATTTGTTTCTCCGATATCTCTAGGCCAATTTTAGACCGTTCTTTCCTACATAATCCTAACATTCATCTAATTCCATTCAATCACACATTCATTCAACAACAGAGCTTCAAATCATCACCATATCCAACCGCAGCCACCAACAACTTCTCCTGCATCTGTTCATGACTTCAAATGAGTCATACCCATCAATTCTTCTCGTCATCAAAAGCAACAACTTCCATTGATCACTGCAGAACCTCCAACAACACCCATCATTCTAGCTCAGACCAACAGCACCAGAATCATCATTTCTTGCTTTATTAACTACAAAAAAGTGGGTCTATTGCCACACATCTATAAATAATATAGCAATAGGGGGGGGGGGGGGTTTAGCCTCATGCCATAACAAGTGTGGCATTAAGTAAGAGTTTTTGCTACACATGTTAATAGATGAGGCAAAAGATACATTTTTGCCTCATGTTATTTTTTGAAGACGCAATAACTTAATTTCTAGCCACATAGACGTGGCAACATGTTTAAATAATGTAAAATAGTAGGCTAAACATATTTACTAAATATTCTTTTTATTTTTTTAATAATTTTATTGATTAAATTATTAAAATAATAACAATAATATCCGGTAATTAGAAGAAGAAAAAATCACGTGATTCACGTGCCTTTTTTTTTCTTTCTTTCTGGGAAAACCCCTAGATACGTATTCTTGGTAACGTCGAACAAGCAATATCTCATCTTTCTTCCCCTGTGCAACCGATTTTTTTTTCCCACATCCACAAATAAAATCATCTCGACTTGTTTTGTATTCTTAGTTGAGGAAAAAGAGAATCTCGACGGCATGTTTGTTGATGTTAATCTGATAGAATCTCGACTTTCCCACATCCACATCCACTATCAGGTATTACTAACTCTTAAAACTCCATGTTTTTTTGGTAAATTGTTGATGTTAATCTGATAGATTCAGATAATTTGAAATCCGAGTTTAGTTTTTTTATTTTTATTAATAATGAGTTGTGACGAGAGAAAACCCACTATTTTTCTGATTTTTTTAATCTGATAGTGGGTTCTTTAATAGTTCTCCTGATAGATTTTTCTGAAAATTTCACAAGAGAAAACTCCTAATTGATTCTATGAATGCCTTTTAGAGTTGTTGAGAGTTCATCTTCATCACAAATTACAGGTAATTACAAATTTTAATTCCTGAGGTTTTTGATTTTGGTTCTACTTGCAGGTTCCTTTGTGTATGTTTAGGGATTAGGTTTTGTTTAAAAATTAGAAAACTCTTTAACGTTTCAATAAAACCCACTAATAATTGTTGGTCTGACTGAATTTGTCAATCTTATGTTCTGATACTTTCCAATTTTATCAGATTTGTCTCCCTTATCAGGGGCGGAGTCAATGTAGTGCAAGGGTGTGCAATTGCACATCCTTGAATGTCAATTATCTCTACTGAGGCTTAGTTTTGCAAGCCTAAATCAAGGGCCAATTGATTTATCTACCAGAACACTTAACTAACTCTCGTTAATTGACTCAATTTCTTCTCGATTTCACTTGTTTCATTTTCATGATTATGGGCTTTGTGAGGATTCATTTTATGTCTTTGTTTGGAACTCTTATTCTAATTTCAAAGTTTTATATGATGGAATGATCATGTGTTTTTGTGGAAGAAAAAACTAGAAGTATCTTGCCATTTTTTTTCCATCTTTGAGAACCCACAGTATGTTCATTTTTTGTTGTCCTGGTCATGTGAGGCTTAATAATAACCAACTATCGTTTTGTATGTATAAGAGTAGCTGGAGTATAGTAAAGGTTATTTGATCTTAGCTAATCATCCATTCATTATCTACTGCGGTGACTTGAACTAAGTAGACCTTTAGTGTCGATATGAATGTTAAAGTATAAAATACACGAAATAAATTGAAACCAACCACTTGGGAAATACTTTGAATCAAGTTTGTTACAGCAAAATTATTAAAGACCGAGTATGTGTTATCACTAGCAGATAGTTATCGACAGACAATGCCGCTATTTTGGGTGTCATTCGTTACTTTGATTTAACACTCCTGCAGAATTTGACTTCCAACTTGAAAGGTTAAATGTTAAGATAGTAAATTGTGCTTGTGTTGTCCAACATTTAAAACCAATTTTATTTTATTTTTACTTAATTTCTATTGCTTGTGTTACATTGCAGGCTTGCCCAAGTTTTCAATTCTCTATCTAAGGAGAAGATAAAAGAATCTCATCATCGATGCATTTGGGGAAAAGTTATCCTGCATCATAGTAACAGTAGTCACTAAAGTTGGATCTCCTCTATAGACTTTTCTTACTCAGAGAAAGATAAACTTTAGTCGAGTTAATCAAGGTAAGATTGTATTCAGTGGCTTTCGTCTTCTCAAAGTTAGAGGAAACCTTTCCTTTTTTTTTGGTTCTCCAGCACTTATTAGTATTCTTATTGACGAGGTGTCGAATCTCGCAAAAATAAATTTCTCTACTTCTCTTTAACTAGCAAGTAGTATAATGTAAGTAGGATCGTCCCAAGGGAGGAATGAAGTCTAAGTTGTTATGCAAATACTCTTAGCAAAGATGATTGTGTTGTAGAAAATCTAAAAATTGTAAAATGTATTCAAATATGAGATGAATTGATTAAAGGTTCATTCTAGACCACGAAATTCAAACCAAATTGATAGATAGCTATGTTCTTCACATTATCATGTTACTAACAACCCTAGAATAATTAGTACGCTCAACTATTCCGTTACTATCTCCTAGTTCACTGGATACGGAAGCGCTCGACTACCGGTTCCTACTTGCCAAGTTTCCTAGAGGTACGCTTACTAGGTTTGACTTAAACAAATGCTCTAAGTTCTGTGAGATAAGGTTGCTCCTAGTGATGAACTCAAAAGCATGAATCACCTACTAGTGTTGATTTCTACATATGGACACTTAACAAAGTCCCATCATCAGTACCCACATATTTCTACTTGTGTGTATCTTCTCTAGACAATTACGGGTCGAAGAAAATCTAAACTAGCAAACAGATTAAGAATTAATGATTCAATTTCGAACTTAAACCCTTAACAAATAATCCATAGACAATATTAGAATAGTAGAAAATCAATCAATAACATAGATAAATGCAAGTGAACAAGTTATTTCATATCAAATGTAGATTCATATTTCGGGCTTCGAAATCGCCCTTAATCAAAGAGAGTTTTAGTTACTCATAATATTGGAGTTCATAATAAATGAAATAATGAAGATAAAAATGAAACAAGGAAGCAAACCCTAGTTCCAGCTCTCTGCCAAAAACTCCAAGTAGAATAGAAAAATACGTGATTTCCAAAGTGTAGAAATTCTTCCCTTTTTGTAGCTTTTTTTTTCTCCCCTTCCAAAACTAGGTTAAGTCCCATATTTTGGTTTTAGTCGGCTATTTATAGCCTCCAAATACCCAGCCGATCCATTAAAGTCGCACAAGATAGAGACTCAAAGTCGGCAGAGTTTATCCTGCTGATAATTGAGTGCAGCGTGGTGTATTCTACTAACATGTGTACGGATTTTGTTACGTTCGATCCATTGAAAATCCATTGTATCTTAATCTGCACCGTCGATATATCCAGCTTCAATATCCCGCGTTACATCCAATAATCACTTGCTTTCAAAACGCGTCAACAATCTGCAAAACCGTCCCTACCACGTACTCGCCCAATTCTTTCTTCAGATTTGCACGTGAAAGTAGAAGCCAGTGGGTCCCACCAGTGATATCATCGCAGCACCCCCAAACTCCTACAAAACCGTACTCTTCTGTATCTTCTCTGTCGAGCCTCAGCAGCAACTAATAATCGAGCTTCGCTGACTTGAATCCCTTCACCAAGATCGGTACTCATCTCTGCGTCTTCTTCTCGATTAATCTCCTCATCCCAGCCAACATCTCCATCAATCGTCGGTGATGATAGCAGCATCGATGTTCCCCTGCCAAGCTCTAGTTTGGCTGATTTATCAAAATCAAGTTAGTACCCAAGTTTTCTACCACTCCTAATGACCGAGTGGTGTGCTCTGATTCGAGAATTATTTCAGATCGACAATCATCACTAACATGATCAATCATGATCATCAGCGGCAGTTCTTCATGGTAGGTGCGAGAATAATGAGGAGGTGCCCTGAATAAATTATCCGGGTGCCTCCAACAATATTTGAATCTTGACAGTCCCTTAAGTAAAAGATTAGACTCCCTTTAGCAGTTTCCTTGAATGTGACAGCCCCATAGCAGGAAGGTGCCCCTTAACATTCGGTTGGGTGCCAATAGTAGTTACTTTGTAAAATGACCATTTTGCCCTTTATGCTTCTGAGTTCTTGTTTTGCTTATAACTTCTTCATACGGACTCAGAATGACTCCGTTCTTTCGCCATTGTCTTCATCTTCTCGTCCTCTACACAATCAAAAGTAGAAATCTTGTATATGAACGAGTCCCAATTAGTCTTTGGCCCTTATTCACTTGTAACTAGCTTCTTTCCTTGCACATTTAAGTGCAAATTCACTTCTTTTGTATGATTTACCTAACAAAACACAAATAAGAGAAAACAAGCGTAATATAAAATAATTTGCAAGAAAACCAACAAATACTAGCATGGAATGGACACCAAATCTATGTGAAATATGCACTTATCACTTATATAAGTTAAAGAGCCTATACGTAGTGTTAACCAGAGTCGTGGGTTCAGCTATAAACAACTTTTACGATCTCTTCCAGAGATGGTTATTTGATTATAGCTTGAATTCTGTTTATCAGGTTCTGGCCTTCGATTTCGAGAAATTATGTTATGTCTCTCTCTCAAATCTGAACGTAACTGTGTATAAAAATTAAAAGGTATACGCAGCTGTATACCTCAGCGGGGTATGTTTGGAGACCATTGTTAATTGTTAGTTACTAGATTTATCTATATAGGTTTTACCCAAAAGTTTCTTGCTCTAAATTGAAATTCTTGCAAAAAAGTGATTACTGATTTATAAGGCCTGGATAATATATTAGTGCTATATTTATGTGAATACATTTTGGAACAGTCTGTCTGACTGTTTTTCTTCCTTATTAATTTGATTTCACACCCTAGTGGGGACTTTCGTTAAGGCATCTCTCTCTCTTTTGATGGTTATGGATATGTACTCTGTGTTAAGGATACATATAGGACTGCTTTGGTTTTACTCTAGACCTATTAATTAAGTTCAAAGTCGTAGAAAAATTCACTGGATGTCAAGATTTGCGGGTACCTGGAATTTCAGCATCATGCATACTAGGGTCAGCATTGCACATATTTCTTCTAAAATATCTGGGTTTAGTTACATATTGTTGCTAATGTGAAAAATAGTTCAGTAGTTGAACCCTGTGGTTGAGACTTGAGATTATTGTTTGTCAAGTTTTGTATGGTATGGAGTGTCAACTACCTTACTCAGCTGATGCTATTTCTTGCTCTCATAAATTATTTACCATAATTCTCTATACAACGATTTCCAACTGAATTAGTTCAATTCCCTCTCCGTTTATGCCACGAGATTTTTACTCTTAACCACACTCCCGCTTTCTAGTTTGAAAAAATCCATCCTCTTTGTTCTTGGTTGTATATGATTATATGTTGATCCATTGAAAGTTTTCTGGTTTCTTCATACTCCTTCCCATTAAGTTCAATTTTTGCTGAAGGTGCATCAACTTGTATAGTTGGTCTTCAACATGGAAAGATAAACAGCCTTGAATGACACCTTGGTTCAGGCAGGAATTTCTAAGAACAGTTTGAGCCCGACTCTCAAACTGGTGATTTAGGGAGAACATTGTTGAATTTGATTCTTTCTTCTCAGGTCTCATTCCCTGAAATACGCAAACCCATCATTTTGATCTCGTTATAACTCTGAAACAACACATATTCAATCGCAACTATTTGTCGATTTAAACAACAACAACAAGCTTTCTAGTTTCTAACTTCTTGACATGAATGTTGAGTTTCTCTCAATGTAAACTGAAATACAGCAGGAACGCATCTTATGATTGAATAAGTCCTATCTTATGTGAAAGTAATTTCATAATCTGATTAGATAGTTGACTTATTAAGAATTTTTGATAAGTTTAAGGTCTTAATCAAATTGGTAAACTAATTTTGGGATTTGCTAATTTTGCAGGAGCTAGTTGTTTTGTCATTGTTAAGCTTTGTTGAGCTTAGATGGATAAAAGTTGGATGCAGAAGGGTAAATGCCACCCTGACTTTTTACGTGGCTGCGATGAATTCATAAATTTTGCTTGGTCTCACCGTACTCCGGATTTAGGTGAGAATATTTTTTGCCCCTGTTTGAGATGCAATAATGTGAACTGCTTGAGTATAGATAAGGTGCGAGAGCACATTCGAGAGAATGGAATAACACGTAGTTACACTCGTTGGACAAAACATGGGGAACCTGAAGAGCTAGTTAATAATATTTAGGAAGAAGTCACAAATGTTATAGGTGGGGGTCATATGCATGGGATGTTACAAGCTTCATTCCCTGAATCAAGGTTTTTCGCTGGGGATGGTGAAGTTCCGGATCAAGCCAATACAAATTGATCAAGTTAGGATCGTGTTCCAGATGTGCCGAATGTGGAGGCCCAAAAATTTTATAAGTTGCTAAAAGATGCAGAAACCCCGTTATTCCCTGGATGTACAACAACGTCGAAATTATCTTTCCTTGTGTCGATGTTACACCATAAGTGTACTTATGGGTTGAGTAACAAAGCTTTTGACGAGTATTGTACTTTATTAAGGTCCGCAAAAGCTTTTCCAGATAGCAGTATCCCTAAGAATTACTATGAAGCAAAAAAACAAATTCGAGATCTTGGTATGGAATGTATTAAAATAGATGCATGCCGAAATGATTGTATGTTATATTGGAAGGATAATCGTGATAAGGAAAGGTGCGATGCCTGTGGTGAATCTAGATGGATATCAGTTACATGTTAATCTGGAGAAGAAGTAGAAGTAGCAAGTGGAAAACATAAAATCAAGAGAAAAGATGCCAAGGTTTTGAGATGGTTTCCTTTAATACCACGGCTTCAAAGGTACTATATGGACCCTAAAACCGCAGAGGATATGATATGGCATGATAAAGAACGTACCAAAGATGGTGTTTTAAGGCATCCGGCAGACTCGCAATGTTGGAAAACCTTGGACGAAAAGCATCGGGTATTTAGTTCAGAACGTCGCAATGTTAGACTCGGGTTGGCAAGTGATGGGCTCAATCCTTTTGGTGTTATGGGTACTGGTCACAGTACATGGCTAGTCTTTGTTACTTCTTATAATTTTCCGCAAGAGAAGTGTATGAAGCAACCCTATTTTATCATGTGTCTGCTTATTCCTGGGCCTAAGGGTCCTGGGAATAATACTGATGTATACCTACAGCTACTAATCGAAGAGCTAAAGGAATTGTGGGAAAAGGGAATTGAGACGTATGATGCTTATTCCAAGCAGAACTTCCAAATGCGTGCATCTCTCTTATGGACTATTAATGACTTTCCAGCATTTGCCAACCTGTCAGGATGGAGTACTAAAGGCTATCTCGCTTGCTCATGTTGCCACAAAGATACAAGTTCAGTAAGATTGCGAAATGGGAGAAAAAATGTTTATTTGGGGCATCGGAGATTCTTACCTATTGGTCATCGGTTACGAAGCAACCTGAGCAATTTTAATGGCAGCAAAGAACATGATACTGCACCTAAACCTTTAACCGGTGAGGATGTTCTTCGGAAGTTCCGTGGTTATCATCAAATCACTTTTGGCAAGGAAGAACATGCTGTGTGTTGGGAGAAAAGAAGGCGGGATGAAAATGAGTTGCCTTATAATTGGAAGAAGATAAGCATTTTCTTCGAACGACCTTACTGGAAAGATCTTCTCTTACGGCACAATATTGATGTTATGCATACCGAGAAGAACAACAACGAGAGTTGGATAGGGACACTGTTGAACATAGAGGGTAAGACAAAAGATAACTTGAACGCTCCAGAAGATTTGAAAGTATTGGGTATACGTGGACCACTTCACCCTGAAGATTTGGGGAACAACAAATTCTACCTTCCTCCAGCAAAGTATACCATGTCTTTGGCAGAGAGGAGGAAGATTTTTCAATTCTTGCGTGACCTAAAGGTTCCTGATAGTTATTCATCGAATATTTCGCGGCACGTTCAGGTACAAGAATGCAAGATTCTGGGGCTAAAGAGTCATGACTGGCATGTTCTCATGCAACAACTTTTTCCTGTTGCAGTGCGTGGTATCTTACACGATGACGTGACCAGATTTTTAGTTGAGTTTTCTGATTTTTATACTCAAATATGCTCCAAGACATTGAGAATCGAAGATTTGGAGGCGCTTAAAAAAATGTATCTCACTTTGTGCAATATGGAGATGATATTCCCTCCCTTTTTCGATATCATGACACACTTGCCTATTCATCTAGCAGGAGAAGTTATAATTGCTGTACCTGTTCATTACCGATGCATGTATCCAACCGAACGGTTAGTACTTAATGTTAAATAGTGAGTAGAATATTATTTCTAGTGATGTTTTTTAACTGGTGTCTGAATTTTTCATGTATTTATCAGGTACTTGTACACCTTGAAAAAGTATGTGCGAAATAAAAGTCAACCCGAGGGATCGATTGCACAAGGGTATCTTGCTGATGAATGCCTGACATTTTGCTTGAGATACTTGAGTGCTGAGATTAATACAAAGTTCAACCAGATAGGGCGAAATAGTGATGGTGATGGTGCAACAACATCTAGTCATGAATTGCCTATCTTTGAAGAAGCAGGTCGTTCTTTAGGGAAACCAATTTTCCGAACTTTATCTGACAATGAGTGGGAGGAAGCTCGAATGTATGTGTTGAGTAATTGTGATGAAATTCTGCCGTTCATAGAGTAAGTCTACTTTCTGATGTTGAATAAAAATCATAATGAGTTGGTAGATGATTTAATGTATATATACTTACGGTAGATTGAATCATTTATGTAGGAAACACAAGCAAACAATTCTTAGTAAATATGGAGGGAGAATTCTTGAGAATGAGGTGGAGCATTGGCATGCCAAAACGTTCGGCAGTTGGTTCGAAAACCATGTAAGTGTTTGTATCTTATGAATTCAATTTGAGCCTTAGATTAGAAGAGCTTAACACAGTATGATCATGAAAACTATTCTTAGATGTTGATTCAAAATCTTTTGAACATACCCATTTTCTTTTTATTATTAGGTTTGTGAAATGATGCGGGATGGTGAAATAGTGAAAAAGGATATTGAAATCCTATCCTATGGGCCTAAAAAATCAGTTAGTTGTTATAAAGGGTATATTGTGAATGGGTTTAGGTTTCACACAACTGATCATGAGAAGGGCAGAAAGACACAGAACAGTGGTGTTTGTGTTAATGTAGAGACTTCAGATAAAGATAGTATTAAATCTATTGATTATTACGGTAGATTAGATGAAGTCGTGGCATTACAGTATCGTGAGGGGAACCAAGTTGTTTTATTCAATCGTCATTGGTAGGATATCACCGAGTCAAGAAAGAAGCAGCGAGATGCATTTGGGTTTACGTCGTTGAATTTCACAAGAACCATAGCCAAAAATCAACCTTTTATGCTTGCAAAGCAAGCACATCAAGTTTTTTTTATCTTCAGGACAATAAGGAAAAGAATCCCCGAATTGTACTTAAAATGCATGCAAGGGATCACTACAGTTTGGGGACACCGGAAGTTGAGCTCATACAAGAAGATTCATCCCACACAGATAATGTAACTAGTGCAGCTGAAATTGGCCAAGACTTTGGGAGTTGGACCCGAAATGAAATTGGAGGTGAAGAGGTGATTAGAAGTACAATTGACGGTGATAAAGGCGATCTAAATAATGACAGTGATAGTGATCACAGTGATTATTTTAGTGATTGTGAACGATATGATCTCGCCTAAGATAAAGTCAAAGTTACTACTGAATGCTACTGTTTATTTGATGTTTTCCTGTTTTATTTTAGCTTTAATTACTTTCAATTCTCACTTAAATTTTATTTTCTTTCATTTTTTTGATGAGGATCATTTGAAAATTGATTAGACAAAATTTGTGACCAATGGTTCAGAACATACTCAATTTCATGAATGTACTTTTAATTTTGTGATGGAAGTTAACTAGTTAAATGAATTAGTAGCCCAAAATTGTGGAGTAAAAACTTTCAATTTTCAAAATTTAAATGAATTAGTAGCCCAAAATTCTCCGAGTGATCATTCGAAAATTGTTCGGACGAGTTTTGTTAACTATGGTTATGGACATACTAATATGAAGTGGATGTATTTTTAGTGGAGTTACTTTCAATTTTCCAAATTTAGATATAGTAGTCCAAAATTCTCTGAGAGATCATTCGAAAATAGTTCAGATGAGGTTTATACACTACCGTTATGGAGTCAGCATCATTTGGATGTATTTTTATTTTTGTGATGAAATTCAACTAGCTAGTGATGAAAGTAACTCACTTGTGAATCCGAATAAAGACGATTTAGCTTTCATTATTCTGATTCGAGAATTGTTCAGACGAGGTTCGTTCACTATGGTTCAGGACACACTCAATATGAATTGGATGTATTTTTAGTTTTGCGATAAAGATTAACTAGTTAGCTTTCAATTGTTCGATTAACTTTCAGTTTCGGATGAAGACGATTTAGCTTTCATTATTCTGATTCACAAGTGGAGTTACTGTCAATTTCCAAAAATCAAATGAATTAGTAACCCAAAATTCTCCGAGAGATCATTCGATAATTGTTCAGACGAGGTTCGTTCACTATGGTTCAGGACACACTCAATATGAATTGGATGTATTTTTAGTTTTGCGATAAAGATTAACTAGTTAGCTTTCAATTCTTCGATTAGCTTTCATTATTCTAATTCACAAGTCGAGTTACTTTCAATTTCCAAAAATCAAATGAATTAGTAACCCAAAATTCTTCGAGAAATCATTCGAGAATTGTTCAGACGAGGTTCGTTCACTATGGTTCAGGACACACTAAATATGAATTGGATGTATTTTTAGTTTTGCGATAAAGATTAACTAGTTAGCTTTCAATTGTTCGATTAACTTTCAGTTTCGGATGAAGACGATTTAGCTTTCATTATTCTGATTCACAAGTGGAGTTACTTTCAATTTCCAAAAATCAAATGAATTAGTAACCCAAAATTCTCCGAGAGATCATTCGAGAATTTTTCAGACGAGGTTCGTTCACTATGGTTCAGGACACACTCAATATGAATTGGATGTATTTTTAGTTTTGCGATAAAGGTTAACTATCTAGCTTTCAATTCTTCGATTAACTTTCAGTCATAAAGAGTATGGTCGAGTAATCTTATAGAAAAATTATAAATATTTTGATTTAGTTAAATGGAAATACATACATAAATTAGTCACAACTCAATAATCACTCATAATGACTATGATACAATGATTTTTTATTAAATTTTGTAAAGCTAGACACAACTGGATTAACTTAGATGATAACCAATCATATCTGATTGAATCAATTAGAACTGTGGATTTTTTGATTATATTAATTAGAAATATTCGATTGAATTAAATGGAAATAGATACATAAATTAGTCATAGCGTGTATAAACACTCATAATGACTATGATTTAGTGATTTTTTTAATAAAATTATTATGTAAAATTGTACACAACTGTGATTTTTTTTAGCCATTTATGATGTTAATACCATGGTAGGAAATTTTATTTTTCACATAAAAGAGCTAGCCATCCAGAAAAATATAGGAGCATAACTTGTTGCTAGGCTCTGTACCAATACCATATAACAACAACATTTTAATAACAATTAAAATATGTTAAGGGAAAAAAATAAAATAATTCTCTGTATATGTCGTAAATTGAATCCCATGTCCACTAACACCAATGAGCCGCGTACTCCGTTGAATTCATTTTCTCTTAAAAAAAAAACTAACACCAATGAGCCACGTACTAACAAAGTTATAGAAGTGGAAGCCACATATTAGGAAAGGTGTAGAAGTGTCCGTCTTACAAAAGGTTAAAAATTCGGATAAAAATTGTAACCTTTTTTTTTTTTTTTTGCTCCTTGTTTACACCTGGCCTGACCAAACTAATACACGAGCCTCAATTTTCTTTCTCTCTTTTGCCTTCCCAAAACAAAGTTGCAAAGGGAACCGAAGATAACGAGGATGAGATAATTTCGCTTCAAATTAGGGAAAATTTGTTAGAGGAAAAGGGGAATTAGGGGTTATTCATAGAAGATTTAGTCTGGAATTTTGGAAATATTTCTGCATCGCCGTAGGATGAAAATCTGATGAAAACAAGAGTACATTTTGAGAAGGAATGAAAGAAGAACATTTAGCGGGAATAATCTCGGTCAATTCTTTTTCGATTTGGGCGGGATGAAATCAAAAGAAAATCCTTTTGGGCGGGATTATTCCCACTTGGTGTTTTGGAGTATCTATAAATTGAACCCTAATATCAGTCAAGGGATGTTAAGAGATACAACTTTTCTGGGGGATAATCAGTTCCGAGATCAAAAACATCAAGGTATATCATTTTAATGATTATATCAATGGTTAAATAGTTTTCAATCGATTATAATAAGTTATTATTTTTTATTTACAGATCTGCAGTCCTTCGGATTAATTTGGGTTTTTCATTCTCCAGAGACTATTCAGGTCATTTTCTCACCTCCTTCCGCTCTGAAATTTTAATTCGAAATGGGGTTTTCTTTAATTTGGGTTTTCGATTTTCTGATTTTTTTTTGTTTGTTTGTTTGTAGGGTTATTCAATTCCTGAAGATGGAATTTGAGGAAGAGTAAGTTTTCAATCCCTTTTTTTTTCATCTATTTTGTTTCAGTTCTTGTTTGGATTTGATTTTGTTTGAGAATTTCAATTGTGTGTAGATGTGATGTTTAAAGCATTATATTCTGTTGGTTAAGGTGTAAATCTTGTACTCAGTTCTATTTTGAAAGTCTACTAGACTAAATTCTGTGAGTAGGAAAGGTTTTAGTATTCCTGAGCATGTGTTGTGTGTGGTTTACTATTTCTAACTTGATTGTCTTTACTTTTGGTCTGTTGTCTCTTATCCAATGACTTATTCTTGGAGGTGCTTGCTGTCTTTGATGTTGATGTTTAATTATTTCTCAAATGATGTTGATGTTTAATGATTTCAACTGTGATTCGATGTTTAATTATGGGTGTGTATTGATTCGGGTCAAATTGTGGCGATTTATACATCATTTAATGCGGGTACTTGTGTCTTTAGTCATCGTTTGAGATGGTGACTGCCTGGGGATAGAAAATAGTAGTCTTCGTTTAAGGAATTGTGATTGTTTATTTATATTGCTTAGAGATTTTTTAGCAGTTATGTTGTAGCATCCTTATTCCTGTTGACACTGTAATATACAACACTTCTCCAGAATATGAGCTACAGATGAGTTATTGAGTTGCACCATTATATCTCTTATCAGATTGCAGTACGCTTTAGAGTTTTATGTTTGGTTACGAAGTTATATGACAGTAATTCAATGAAATTTCATCCCGAAACTTAAAGACATACAGCAGGTGTTACTTTTTTTTATGCGATGTTGTCATATCATCTTCTCGTACAGTTCTCTCGTCCTTCCTAAGTTTCAGTTTTTCATTTTCAAGGTAATCTTCTTCAAATTTTGCAGTAGAAAGAACTGGTGTACACAAATTTGAGTATATATTCAGAATGTGTTTCTGAGATGTTGCTTACTTATCCATGGATTGAAATGTCTTGGTTGGCTTACCTTTTGTGGTCGAGTAGTTAGTATGGCTTCCCATTCTCCCCAAATGATTTAACCAGATTGTAGGTCAGAGCCTTCAGATGCCGATATTTCATTTATGCCGGTTAAAACTTAAAAAAAGTTGATGATGGTGAAACTGAGAAGCAGTAACCTACTACTAATTACTCTCTAAACACACATTGGGTATTTGCCAAACTTTTGGTTTTGTTGCATCATTTTGTGATAGCTTTTTGGTACAGAGAGAGAGAGTGACTACTCCCAGTGTTGTGGAGTATTTTGTTTTGTTAGGTAATTCAGTTTAAGAGAATGATTAAATGTGCTTTTGTTTATCTAGCTACTACTAGTTTTTATTTTTCCATTAGGTGTTGGACAAGATACACATTGTAGGCCACTGGTTCTTGACAGGGGACTTTTGTAGTACAAATTTATGAGACGTTCTTCTAGTACCATACTATTAGCTCCGGTTACTAGTTTGAATTATTATTGACAGTATTTACAGATATTAATCTAATTAGGTTGGGTTCAAATTTTCTATCAACTTATTTGTTCTGCCTGCCTGAATTTATTTCTGTTTTTTCTTCTTACTGTGAAATGAATATCCGAACCCAAATTGACCTGGAAAGTTCTGGTATTGATGATGTTTCCCTAACACGCAAGTATTAATAAGACAATATGTTCTTGTTGAATTTTAGATGTTTGGAACACCCAATGATGTTGTTTACGGAGATGTGTTTGCTTAGTTTTAGTGTTGCTGCTCAAAACTCACTCTTTTTTTATATTTACATATGAGCTCCTTGATTAGATGTGGACATTACAAATTATAATATTCCAATCTGAGTGTTTTTCTAATGTATGATTATAAAGGAAACCTTGTTGTTTTATGCAGAATGGAATATCAACAAAATGGGGAGCAAGGAGAGCATTCCAATTGCGAAACTACTGGTGATTTTTTTTTTTTGGGTACTGTTATGTTTAGATGTATTTTTAGTGAACCGTGTACAAAATGCTTATGTTACTCTCTAAGCAGTTGCTGTCCATCGAGAGAAAAGGTGCGAGGTGATACCACTTTTGCATCTTTCATTGGAAAGAAAAAAGAGTTGAAAGAAAGGGAAATGGTTGATTGGGATATGAAAAAAGATAAACCTTGTGGAAAAAACCAAGCGAAATATTCCGGTGTAATTGGTGTGTTGCTCAAACAATCTCGCCGTTCGAACTGGGAAAACCCTTGAAATTTGCAAGATGACAACGCTAAGGATTGGTTGTGGGCTGAAATTAAGGTGAACATACTCTGCAGTGAACTTAAGGATTGTTTGTGTGACTTATGAATTGAATGGCAATTTTTTTGTTTTATTTTTTTCAGGATTTGTTTGTTGTGGATGAATGTCATAAACAAGGTACCTTGTCTATTGCTGGTGGAATATTTAAAGACAAGAAGGGTAAATGGAAAAAGAAACACTATAAGCTCACAAATACACATGAAATGAATCTGAAAGATAAACCCAATTCGTTAACCGAATGGCAGTGGAAGTCTCTTGTAAAACATTGGGATAGTGAAGCGCATCAAGTAAGTTCACACATCTAAAATGTTTGCAGTTAAGTTCTTTTAAAACATTTATGTCAAATTAATTTTGACTTGTGTATCCGTAAGATACTATCCAAGAAAAATTCCATTAGTAGAAGCCAACAGAAAATGAAGCACACAATGGGAAGGAAAAACTACTCTCGATGCGAAGATGAAATGGTACGTATATGCATGTATTTTCAACAGTGCTTAAATGGCCTTTCTTTCCTTTAGCATGTTTAGCACTTGTTGGTTATCTGTTTGGCTTAGCTTACTGTGAACATTGGATAGTGATAAACCAGTTTTTTCTTCTATTAAGTTTTTCCAGAATTCTAATCATATAATTCTATTAGATACCATTAATCATTATGTGGATGAATTTGTTTAGGCTCAAGAGAACGGAGGGAACCCACCAACTGATGGTGACATGTTCATTAAAACCCATATAAATAAAGTCAGTGGAAAAGCTTTGGACCCATTTTCACAAGGATACATTGTAAGTCCATTGTAATGGTTTCTTAGCAAAGTTCATGTATTTAATGCTTATAGAATAACCTTTTGACTATTTTATTTTTTTCCTGATATACATAGGCCCAACTGAGGGAACAATCCGGGTTGGATGAGAATGGGTTGGATGAAGATGGTAACCAACAGTCAATCAGTAATGAAGTCTATGAAAATGTGGTACCTACAAATATACATAAACGTATAAGAGCTCAAAGATTCCATCTGGAATACTCGAGAAATAAGGATTTTGAGAGAGAAAAGGAAAAGCGAGAGGAAGAATTTAAGAGGCAAATGAAAGAACGAGATGCAGAATGGGAGAGGCGAATGGAATCGCAAAATGAGCAGTATAACATGCGTCAGAACCAAATGATGGAGTATGTCAGATTGTGTAGGCCAAACCTCTTCAGAACTGGGGAGCATCATCATATACCTTGGGAGCAACTATCTATACATGGTTCGATGCCTTTCATACCTTTGGAACAGTGCCGAAGACCCGGGGAGCAGACTGGCATACCAGAGGATCAAATTTTTGGACCTTCGCCGCGTTATAGGTCTGGGGAGAAGCCCAGCAGATACGAGCCGACGCCTTTCTTACCTTTGGAGCAGCGCCAAAGACCAGTGGAGCATCCTGGCAGACAAGAGGAGCAACTTTTTGGACATGCAAAGACGCTTTACAGGCCTGGGGAGCATTCCAACAGACTCGGGACGACGACTTTCATACCATTGGAGCAGCGCCAAAGGCCTGGGGATCATCCTAGCAGAACTTAGGAGATACTCTTTGGACCTGCGGAGCCGCTTTACATATCCAGGGACCAACTCAGCAGACCTCAAAATGATTGTGAGTCTCTCTTCCTTGATAACAAAGGAATATGTTGATGTTCCATTAGACATGATGATTCTCTACATTTGTTGATATTCTTTTTGCTCGGTGGTCTTTGTTTTGGTTTGTTTAGCAGGTACGCAGGGAACAGGAACAGACGTCTAGGATTGGATATCTAGGCCGTCTGAGAGTTGATTTAACATGGACTAGGCCAAGTTTGAAGTTTCTTTTAGTATTAATTGTGTAATTTTTTTGTTTCCTTGTGGTTAAGTGGGATTCTCTATGTTTGTGACAACTACTTTTATTTAATGGAACTCAAATTCTATATTTGGATTCACTTTTTGTTAATGTTTTACTGTTTTTTGTTATCCTGCATAATTTAAAACATAATATAAAAATGGCAAGTAAATCAGTAAATAAGTTTTAGCTACGTCCAAAGCCGTGGCATCAGGTTTTCCTTGCCGCACTCATAGTCACGACAATGGTGTGGCAAAATAATTTTTGAATAAAATATAATTTAAAATAATTTTATATTAAATAATAATAAATGTTTTTGCCTCACGTTATTGCCTCACCAATTGATGTGGAAAAAATATTTAAAATAAAGAAAAAAGAAAAATAGAAATACCTATTGCTTCATGTTATTGCCTCACCATTTGGTGTGGCAATAAATCTAGCTTTTGCCACTGTTCCTTAAAGGGTGGCAACTATTTCTTGCCACCCATGATGTTGCCACTGGTGTGGCAAAATATTTTTATATGGAAAAAAGATATAGCCACACTAAATATGGGTTGTTTCCACATTTGGGACATGTTGCAATACACCCCTTTTCTTGTAGTGATTCTTCATCTCACCCCTCCTTGATTTACAGCCATTGAACCCAACCACCATATCCTCCCTGAGCTGCAATCATCCTCATAGTTTCATCTTATCAAAATCCATCGAAACCCATTAACTCGTCTACCGGATCCCCTTTTCTCAATTCGAATTACAGCAAAC
Source organism: Papaver bracteatum (assembly GCA_023529315.1). Lineage (NCBI taxonomy): Eukaryota > Viridiplantae > Streptophyta > Magnoliopsida > Ranunculales > Papaveraceae > Papaver > Papaver bracteatum. The sequence continues at coordinate 193,990 of JAJJWX010003899.1, forward strand.
CCTAAAATCTTCACATCATATACCATCAACACATCCCATTTCATTACAGATTCAAACCCATCTTCTATGGCTTCTTCTTCTCCCAATTTCATATCAGAAACTCTTCATCTAATCGAACCCTAGCTTGAATTTGATTTCTTCTTTCTGTTTCAACAATTCCTTAATCTTGTCCTCAAATCCAACAGATCCAGTTTCTTCTTCTCTCAAATTCCACCGAACCCTTGAAAATCAACATCACGAACCCAGACTTCATTTCTTCGACCACCACAGGTTCACCTCAATCTTCCATGTCTGTTCTTGGTTTTAATTTCTCGAGTTCAACAGCAGCGGTTGTGTTGTTTTTATTTCTCTCAATTCTCTTTCAAGTGCAAATGATTAAGAAGAATTTAAGTTAGGGTTATAACTTGGGGCTGGTTATTGGTACTTGGTCACTTCTGATAAGGGCACTAAATCTGGCAACCCCTTAACTTTGGTTGGAATGTCTTTAATACTCCTCCAAGAGAGTTTCCCCTTAACCTTGGCTCACTCCCAATAGTGTCTTCCCATGAAATGACAATTTTGCAATTCTTTCTCCATTTTGGATGATTTCTTCTTCTTTTCTTCCTCACGACTCCAAAGTAGCTATAAAAATCAAAACACGCGTAAAATACATAATTTACAAGAAAATAACAGCGAAATCATAAACAATAGATAGTAAATTAGGTGTATTCTACACCTATCAGCTGCGATCAGCTGGACTGCAGGAGGTGCAAACATGATTGCAGCAGCTACGATCAGCTGGACTGCAGGAATACAAATAGAGATTTGATTGCAGACCGCTTCGATCATTGGATCTGCAGAGAATTTCTTGAGGACTCGGATTTAAACGATTCGATAAACCTAGGTGTAACAGTTATAAATAAAACTAGACAACATCGATTGCGTCAATCGAGTGCAAAGTAGATCGCATCGATTCGTCAGCCAATCTGAGTCGTAATTCGTAGGCAAATCGATCGCATCGGTTGCGTCCAACCGAGTGTAGTAGTTGCTTTTGAACTGGAGTACAATAATTCAATCAACATAACTATATCATTTAAACATTACTAATTGTAATATTTGCATCAAAATTCCCTTCGCCTGGTGGAATGGATAGTGCTTTCCAACCCTGAGGTTGGGGGATCAAGTCCCAGACTCCCAGTATGAATGGTGGTTGCAGGAATACCGAGGTATTTTCAAATACCATTTTTCGCCCCCGCTTAACCTCCAACTCGTTGGGGGTTAAGAAAATTTCGTTTTCCTTAGCCAATTATAAAACTCGCCCCTAAGTGTAGATTATTTATGTTGAGGTGATTGGCGAACTTCCCTTGTTGTTTGCGGAAATAACAATCAAGACGCCCCCCAAGTGTGGCTAATGTGACTGGGAGGTCGGCGGGAAACAATTGAGCATGAACCATTGTTGTATGCAAAATCAGGACCGAATGCTGAACTGTTCTGTAAAAGAAGCGTGATGCTTGAGCGGAGTGGTATTATGAGTGAGCGATAACTGCTGATGTAAAACTAAACTGCGATTGTTGCATCGGACTTTGACTGCGACGGCCACTAAAAATTTTCCTTTACAGTAATGAGCAAAAATGGGTAGTAACAACATTGAGCAAAAATGGTCTGCAGCAGCTTCGATCAGCTGGCTTGCAGCAGAAATGAGTAAAAAGCATCGCAGTTGCTACTACGATCATTTGGATTGCGAGATTTGTGAACATAGATGGACTCGCAGCAGATTCGGTCACCGGATCGCAACGCGACAATAACGAGCAAGATCAAGATCATGTAGCATCTGCGGTCGGCTGGGATAGGATTGCGAACAAAGATGTACTGCAACAACTTCGATCAGCTGGACTGCAACAGTAACGAGTAAATTTGAACTACAATAGCTGCGATCATCTGGATTGCAACAACGACGAGCAACATGATAGCAGCTACGGTCAGCTGGACTGCATGAATGATGAACAGAGCTGGACTGCAGTAGCTTCGATCAACTACTGTGCAGCAGCGATGAGTAAAGTTGAACTGCAATAGCTGCGATCATCTGGAATACAGCAGCAACGAACAAAGCATCTTTAAAGAAATTGCGATCACTGGACTGCAGGATCTCTGAGCATAGTTTGATCTGATCAACGATCACTGGACTACAAGAAGAACGAACAAAGCTACACTGCAGCTGCGATCAGCTGAACTGCAGGAACTGCGAGCATAGATGGACTGCATCAGCTTCGATCAGCTGGACTTGGCCGACAATGTCGCAGTTAGTTACATCGGCGAAAGAATGCGGGGAAAGACGAGATGCAGGAGATGCGAATATGATTGCAAAGAATTTAATATGATCAGAATGGATCAGAGGAATACAAACAGAGTTGGACTGCAACAGCTTCGATCATCTAGACTGCAGCAACTGCTGAGGGACTGGAGTTAAACAGTTCGATAAACCTAGGTGTAACAGTTACAAATAAAACTAGACAGAATCGATTCGTCAAGCCCAATCTGATTATTCGTAGGCAAAAATGGACTGCATCGGTTGCATCCAACCGAGTGCAGCAGTTGCTTTTGAAATGGAGTACAATAATTCAATCAACATAACTATATCAGTTTAACATTACTGATCGTAATAATTGCGTCAAAATATTTGGGTGTATGCTCGTTGTAGGACCAGAATATCTCCACAACGATATCCCTGCGATATTAACAACACTTTTGCGATATTAACAACACTTCTGGATATTAACAACATTTCTGCGAGAACATCACGAGTACTTCAACAACATCTGACGAGTGTTCTAGAATGTCTTAAGGAATGACATAATGACTGACGAATGAAGAAACATGTAAAGAACATGTGTTGACCTGCGATAGTTATAAAATTAGCGAGAAGGAAAATCAAGGTTGTCACGATGATGATCGCGGTGTAAATCCGAGATAAAAGGAAGACTTAGCTGTCGTCCATTATGTAACTACCCTATAAATAGAGACCCAATATGTCCAGAAAAGGATGATGTATTTTTTAGAGTTGAAAGAGTCTTGAGGAGAGAGAAACTTCAAGAGAATAATTGTATTCTTGATTTCTTCCAATTCTGTATACATTTTTGAGGATTAAATGATAAAGTGTCGTTTTTAATCTTCAATTGTGAGTTGATTATAGCAAGATCTTAACAAGGGTATAGTGTGGGATTTCCTGCAACTACATTTTGGCGCCCGAAATAGGGAGAATCAAGCTAAGAAATCTCTAATTACAACTTGAAGATTTGAAGAAATTGTTAGAGTTGAAAAAATGGCTAGAAGAAGAAGAAATACGTCAGAACCACCAACAACTGTGAGGAGGAGTAAAAGACTTGCAGGTGGAGAAACAAATGAATTAAGAGAATCTTCAAGGATAAGAACAAGAAGAAATAGAATGAGGATTGAAGGATAAAATCAAATTCCACAACCAAATCAACAAACACCAATACATGATAGAAATGTGGATTATGATAGGGTGAGTGTGCATACTTGGAGATCGGATTCAATGGAAGAAGTAGAAAATCAACAATTAAGAGACGGAAGAGGAGAAGAAAGAAATCAAGGAATGGTTGAAGGATTAATTCATGGAGAAGGTGAAAATGAAACAGTAGGTGATCTAAGACAAAAAAATACAGGAGGAAAGAAGATTAGAGGCGGAAGAACGTGCAAATTTAACAAGACAAAATCATGAGTTGAGAATGTAGAATTTTAGATTACAAAGTAGAAGATCAAGAAGTACTGTTAGATCGAATTCAAGGTCATTTAGAGAAGAGCCAAGACAAAATTCCCCAATGATAAATGCTAGAGAAAATACTCGAGAAGAAAGACAAAATCCAAATGAAGAGCAATGTCATAGAGAAGAAGAGGTAATTGAAGATCGCTATGATCCGCGTGGTGAAACTATGGAAGATAGACGCAATAATAGAAATCAAGAGGATAGAAAGAATCAAAATGGTGAAGAAAATCGAGAAGAAGGTAGAAGAATATTACATGGGCGAGAGATTCAAAGAAATCGAAGAATAATTGAGGATGAAATTGAGAGGCATTATGCTGAACAAGCACGCCTAGCTTGCGATAGAGAAATGTTAAGAGCATAAGTAGAAGAACAAGAATTCCAAGAGGCAATACGACAAAATAACCATGAGAATCGAGAAGGAGACATACGCAAAATCACCATAATAATAATATTCAGGAAGAGTATGATATAATACAAAGGAGAATATAAGGACAACGAAGAGAAATGAAGAAATTCGCAGAGAAGAAAATAGACAGTATAATCAGCTGCGATTGCAAGAAGAAGGTGAAGCAGAAGATCGCTGAAGAAGGAATGTGGATGTAGATGAAGATACACAAAATCTCGTAAGACAAGAAGTACACGAACGCATGACAAGGGAAGCTGCATTGAAAAGACCAATGGAACCAAGTTCAACGGAGAATGAGCAAATTTTAAGAGAATTAGCAGAGATGAGGGGAATAATAAATAACAGAAGAGAAAGAGGTAGAAGGCAACTTGATGAAGCTATTGAAGAAGCTGCGAGAACTCCATTCACTCAAGAAGTACAGTTAAGAGGAATACCTCCAAAGTGCAACTTACCAACATTAACCAGCATTTTTGATGGAACTACCTGTGCCGTACAACATGTTAAGGCTTATGTTAGATGTATTCTACAATGGGAAAACCATGATGATATATTATGCAAATATTTTACATCCAGCTTAACCGGCAAGGCGCTAAAATGGTTTGAGGGATTGCCAAAAAATACTATAACTTCTTTTGATCATTTGCAAGCTACATTTCTAGGAGCATATATAAGCAACAATTCATCGCGTCCAGGTATTGAAGATGTGTATGGGTTAAAGCAGAGGGTTGGCGAGAGTCTGAAACATTTAACCATAAGATGGAAGACTATGTGCAGCGAGATGGCAGGAAGAGTAGACGAGAGATATCTTATCTTATCTTTTATCAATGCAATGTTCGCGACCAATCTGTTGTACATATAAATTTTCAGAATCAAGAATACAATCACTATGATGAGTCATGGAATTACGGGAGGAATACATTGCTTTGGAGGAAAAACAAAATGAGATGGAATCATATCCAATCGCGAATACCGGTTCGATGAGATAAAGCAAATGGGAGTTTACTTCCTAAAATGATTAACAATGTGGCGAGCATCTCGCAAGCACAACAAGAGAAAGTGGAAATTAATAACCAGCAGAAGTTGGTAGCTATGGGCAGTCGAGATCAAGAAGAATATGAAAGGGAGAAGAATTATTACAATCGCGGTGGAAATAGTAAGATTCAAAGGCTTGATCATCCGCAAGAAACTTATGGTGGACAGAGGCAAAATAACTTTTGAGGGGGTAATCAGAAGATAATATGGGAAGAAATTAAGATGCCTCCTCTAAATGATAGTATACAAAAAATTTGGGAGGCTATTATTTTGATGGAAAATATACCATCACCATGAAATATGGGAAAGGAGCCACATCCTAATAATAGAAATCAATAATTCTGTCTGTACCATCATTTTCATGGTCATTAAATAAATGATTGTAGAAATGTAAAGAGGATAATTTTGAGGATGATTGATTAGGGAAAGCTAAATTATTTTTTAATAGGACAAAATCCCAGCGGTTACCACCCCCTCCAGATAATCGCAGAGTGAATACTGTCAAAGGAGAAGAAACATTCATCATAGAAGTTGGAGCCAAAGCAAAGAATTTGTTCTGTAATTCCATCGTGCATTCGTATAAAACTATTGAGGACTTCCATGAAAACATTTTTAGCAGAGTCTTCGCGAGAGACACAGATGGAAAATAAGTAATGAATATTACGAGAGCCTCACCATTAGAAGAATGACAGAAACAGATTATTTCTTTCACTACACAAGAGGTACCAGAGCCTGGCGAGTTGCACGATAATCCACTGGTAGTAAGGATGGAAATAAACCCAAAGAAAATAGGAGAAGAAGTTGAAGAAAATGATGATAAGGGTGAAGATTCTTGGGCCATTGATAGAGTTCTAATAGATACTGGTAGTTCAGTTGACATCTTATTCTATCATACTTACAGAACCATGGGTGGAAAATATGAGGATTTGATACCATCAACATATAAAATTTATGGATTTAATGGTACTGCAAATAAACCCAAATGGGAAATTGCAATGCGGATTCCATTAAAGGGGATAACTTCCAAAATATTGTTCTGTGTTGTTGACATTGAATCACCTTAAAATGTCCTGATTGGTCGACCTTGGCTACATGGGATATTAGGTGTATCATCTACTTTTCATCATTGTATTAAATTTCCTCATCCTAATGGTGTTGGAGTAATTAAGGGAGATTGGGGAGAAAGCAAGAAATGTTATGAGATTGATATAAAATCTTGCGAGGAAAGACCTGAGAAGAATAACAATTGGAAGTACAACATCAAGCAACGGCATAGATGTGAAAGGTTGATGATTTATACAATAGAGCGACTAGAGGAAATTGATGGCGAGCGTCTCGCGGATAAAGAAAAGACAACAAAACGTAACAGAAAAGTAGAACCAGAAAGTAGTAAGTAGAAAGGTAAAATGTTGGATTTTAAGAAATTCATGGATGAATTGTTTGGAGAAAATGTTTTGAAAAAATATTTTGAGATGAAATTGAAAAAGTGTACAAGAAAAGAGAAGTTCAGAATAAAGAAATCTTATCAGAGTTATAATACTCGCGAGAAATGCGATTAAAATTTCACAGAGATTAAAAGAATGGGACAAACCTTTATGGCGTACACTTAAGTTCGCGAGTACAATCTTGCAAGAGGAAAATGTAAGACCTAAAGTACGTAATATGAGGGGGAATCTCTTTACTTGACTCAGGGATAAGGTTATACCGCTGCTGGAACCTGAGTCATGCAGATGATGGGGTTAAAGAAAACCTATCCGGGAGAGAGACCTTGGATTTTCAGCTTTATAAGGTTATACCCTGGTTGGACGATCGAGGATCTCTTCTAAGAAGTGTAGAATATGACTAAGGCGCCGAGGTACACAGTTGAGCCAAGGGTTCCCGGGACGGACGAAACTACCCTGGCCATCCTTGGTAAGTCTTGGATATGATGCACTTGGCCTGAAGAAAACCCCAATTAGGGTGCAGTCTTGTAACTATAATCCATATAGGCATAAAGGATAAGAGGTCGAAAACAACAAGTTCTTTTGGTAAACTGGATGGGAGGAGCTAGTCTTGTATGGCCGATGTGCCCTCCTTGAAGGGGCAACCAGGGGGAAGATAAGGCGGCACCCTCCATTAGGGAGCTGATAAGTGTCTAAAGACGGCAATGTCATGGGGCTTTATGATCTCAAGAACATTTAGGCATGTCATATTGTCGCGTGACGTAAATTATACAGAGGCAACAAGCCATAAGAGATTTGTTTAGATGAGATCAATGGGTTTTTACATGAAAGTGTAAAGACGTCCTGCGATTTCATCGCATTACAAGGCAATGTCATGGGACTTTATTCTCGCAAGGGGATTTAGAACTGTCATATTGTCACAGAAAATTCAAAGAAAAATGGATAAGGCAAGATCAATGGGTTTTTACATGCAAATGTAAGGACGTCCTGTGATTTTGTCGTCAATAAAAAATGTGGCAAAATAAGACCTTTAACTAGGAGGGCATAATAAGACCACAAGATTGAAAGATTGCGATAAGTGATGCAGAAATTATGAGATATGCGATATTCATCGCAGAAATTATTGAGGCAATATATATATAGATTTTACAACTGATATCTCTACTCAATTTTTTCTTATTGCAGATGAATAATAGAGGCAAGTATGGGAATGCATAGAATAATGAAATTATTATTCATCATCATAAGATAAAATTGCATAGATCTTATTATATGACGCATTTATATAGATAGTTAAAGGGGAATAGTTATGTTAATTGACTATGTTGCAAAAAAAAGAAAAGAATTGTTCACTAATTCATACAGATGGAGGCAAAGAAGTTTATACATCAAAGAAATTCATAAGTTGGAGGAACTCGTAGAAAATGGGAGAAGCTTGCAGCAATATTATAAGAAAAAGGAGATAAATATACAAAAATTACAAGGAAGATAAAAAGAAGAAAAAGAATTATTTAGATCCATCACTTTCTTGGTCAGATTTCTTCATCGCCAGTTTCTTCTTCTTCATCGTTATCATTATTACCTTCATCTTCATCAGACTTCTCTTCCTCGCCAGATTTTTCTTCATTACCATCATTATTATCATATTCATCTTCGCTAAATTCTTCAGCTTCGCTATCAGAGATAACAAGGTTTGGAGTTTTTGCTGGAACTTCTTTTGCAAGATCAGGATACTTAGAATGAGAAATGTCATGATCATTGTAGACCAATTTAATGGAATTATTGCGAACCTCAATAAGGGAAGTACTAAAATTCGCATAAGTAATCCTTAACTTTTCTTTCAATCGTGAATACTTCTCATTGCGAGCGGAAAGGGTGCTCGCGAGTTGATTCTTCTCATCTTCAAGTTCTTTTATTCTTTCAAGACATCTCTTTTCAGATCCTGCGAGTATATAATAACAGGTTGGAAATTTTATAAGGAAGAATAATAAAAACAAGGAATCGATAAGGAGGAACGGTTAATAACCTTCTCTTTCAGAAATCATGTCTTTAATTAAAGCTGCTTGTTCAGTATGAAGACTAACATCTACACCTAAATTATTTATGGCATTATCAAGAACCATCGCAGCCCAAGAAAATTCATCATCGCTATTAATAAGAAGATGAGAACGAACTTGAGTTTCCCTCGCAAGAAGATATTTATTCTTGCGGATAAGTCTATCTCTTTCCATTTGAATGCTAAGAAGAGTTTTATGGAAATCTGCTAGGGCCTTAGTGCCATTTTTAATTTCACGATCTTTCTCGTCAATAAGATCACTATTCTTACTTCTTAATCTATTGATTTCTTCTTTTGAATCAAGATAAAGGCGTTTAAACTTATTATTTAAACTTAAATTGAATCTGTGCTCAATCTTTAAAAGATTAAGTTTGGATTTAAGTTCATCTACAAAGAGGGACCTAATTTGATCATCTGAGAACCTACTTAAAGAACTATTAAGGTGAGCAAGAAGGGTACTCTCATCTACAGGTTCAGGAAAAGATTGGAGGAATGTAGCCTCGTCAGTAAGACCATAAATATCTGCAAAAATGGTTGCTTGAATAAGCTGCGATAGGGTGAGAAGAATTAAAAGAGAAAAGAAATAAAACATACCATAGAGTTGTTGATTAGATTTATCAAGATCAGAGATTTTTTGCTGATCAACTAAAGCTTCAGTCTCCATCTGCTTATTTTTCCTGCGAAGCTCAGCAACTTGAACTTCTAGTTTTTCTTTATCCTGGCAAAGATTAGCAGCTTTATTTTCATAAATAATACGTCTATTATCCAAATCATAAGCAACAATAAAAGAAGCTCTTCCAACCTACGATAGAACTATATAAGTCAAGATCTGGAAAAAATATCAATAAATACATAAAAGGGATGAACAAATAGAAACATACCAGGCTGCCAAGTGAATTTAAGAGACTTGGAGTTAACGTTCTTGAAACCCCGAGAAGGGAATCATTATCAGCTAATATGGAAGCATCGCAGACTTTGGCGAGAGACTGGGATATTCCATTAATAGCTTCATCTCCATACTCATTTGGGATACCAAATGTACCATCGCCAATTTTTTTTTGATAGTTGAGCCATTGCAGACTCAGAAGAAGAGGAATCCTTTATGGAAGGAACGTCATTATCAAAACCAAAATTATCATCATTATTGTCCTTGTCAAAATCAACACTTAAATTTTCTGGAATAGATTGAGGAGTTGAAGAAAAAGAGAGTTGGGGTTTTCTTCTCTTTAAGGGAGGATCGTCAGATCCCTTACTGCGAGGAGCAGTAGGCTTCCCTTTGGGAGGAGCAATATATTTCCCCTTGCAATCAACTGAAGATTTCACAGATTTCACCTTGGTTTTCGCAGGTTTTATTGGTTCTAATTCTTCGATTTCCTGCGAACACAGATGAAGATAAGAAATAAGGGCAACAATATATTGTTAAAACTAATAAAAAGATATTTCTTACTTCATCTGTGAAGGATTTAAGAGCTAAGAAAGTGTTGGGTTTCCTAAAAGCATGGTAGCTGAATTTCATCCTGTCAATATGGAAAAGATTGAAGTAATTAGCGAAAATATAAAAACATGGGGAAGATAGTGAATAATAATTATACAAAATTTTGGAGAGAACATACCTCTTTAGTTCTTTTAGGCCATTTGAAGACCCAAGGTTGATATTCTGAAAGATTCGCGGGTAATGCGCGAGAACCAGAAATATAAAAACCTTCAAGACATAACAGAAAAATGAAACACTTGTCATCGCTAGAGTGGCGAGGGCCTTGATTAGTAGATGTATGCCAATCAATATCTAGCATGAGGATTTTGTCATCAGCGATCTTTTCTTTCTTCTGCAAACGGACACCCCATCAAGTGTTATCCCTCTTCATAGGGATTATCTTGTAATTTTCAAAAAAGTTCTCCACAGTATAATTTGCAGAGACAATTGGAACATCTTTAAATTGAGGATTCTGAGCAGCTTCAGGGTAGCGAGATCCTTTACCAGCCCCGCGAGAAGCATATTCAAGCAGTAATCGAATACAATCTCCACCCAATTGATATACTGCTCGCGAGAACTTCTCGTGAGAAATTTTTTCATAAAATAATGGAAATTCCGGGTCATATAGAGGTATGGGAAGACCAGCTTCAAGTTGAACTAGCGATACTATAATATTCTCGCGAGAGCATTGATAATCAGTGAATAATTTGATGGAAAGATTGGATTTAGGGCCCTGATTTAGAATTGTAGACAGAGTAAAACCTTTGCTTTTGAGTTTTTCTTGCATCTCACCAAAAGCAACCAAATTTTTAGCACCAGTGGCAACCATTTTTAAGTATGGGAATGAAAGAAAAGGTTGGAAAATAAGAAATAAATCATAGCGATAGTAGATGCGCAATTTGCGGAAGAACAGTAAACTTGCAGAGAAATTATGAAGAGAAAGAAGAACAAAGTAAAAAGAGTACAAGAAAAGAATAAAAGGAGTATTTATAGAAGAAGAAGTTTCTCGAGAATATGAATGCAATTAATGCAAAGAAGAGACATGAACGGTCAGATCGCAGCGGTTAGAAAAGACGTGCCAAAGATTTATTGGAAGAAAGAATGCATGAAAACAGCTGGCGAAGGATACAGAAACGTGTCAGAACAAAGATCAATGTGAAAAGATAAGTAGTTACAGAATTTAGTTCTCATGATCTTCTCTTCTTCGCAGAAAAGACATGAGAAGAGGCAAGATGTAGGACCATAATATCGCCACAATGATATCCCTGCGATATTAACAACACTTCTGGATATTAACAACATTTCTGCGAGAACATCGCGAGTACTTCAACAACATCTGACGAGTGTTGCAGAATTGCTTAAGGAATGACATAATGACTGACGAATGAAGAAACATGTAAAGAGCATGTGTTGACTTGCGATAGTTATAAAATTAGCGAGAAGGAAAATCATGGTTGTCATGATGATGATCGCAGTGTAAATCCGAGATAAAAGGAAGACTTAGCTGTCGTCCATTATGTAACTACCCTATAAATAGAGACCCAATATGTCCAGAAAAGGATGATGTATTTTTAGAGTTGAAAGAGTCTTGAGGAGAGAGAAACTTCAAGAGAATAATTGTATTCTTGATTTCTTCCAATTCTGTATACATTTTTGAGGATTAAATGATAAAGTGTCGTTTTTAATCTTCAATTGTGAGTTGATTATATGTTGTGTAACTCTCCCCCAAGCGTATGGAGTGTTACGCAGCTCGCCCCAAAAGAGTGATTTCAGACCATGAGGTGTTACATATTTTGCCCCCAAGCGATTGTCAGTCACGTTCAAGTGATATGAAACTCTCCCCCAGAAGATATTGATTATCATGCTGCCCAATGCTCACACAAGGGTGCACTGCCTTGCTGCTTTTTGCTCGCGCATGAGATTTTAAAAATGTCTACTATCTGGAATTCGCGCGGGGGGGGGGAATCCCATTATTCCAGATGCACGCAGAATTGAAAAGTGTGCATCTCCTAGTGAGAAAATTCTCGACATATTATAGGTGTCTCAATGAACAAAAGTATGCATGAATGTATGAAAAGATGCGGAAATATGCAAATTGTATACTTACCATATTGAAAATGTTATTACGACTTCGTTCATGAAGTGATTAGGATTCCCAATAGCTATGTTGGTGTTTTCCATCGACGATGATTAGTATAGTTGCTTTAGGATCTCGTCTCGACTTTGTAAGTTGTTTTGTACGTGGGACTGGAATGCACCAGTTAAGTCAGAACTAGATTGAAGACAGTTTCCATGGAACTGTATTTTAGCAGCTGCGATCAGCTATACTTTAATAGTTGTACATAAAACTGGACTGAACCAATTGTGGGGAAAACTATATTGAAACAGTTTTTGGGGAAATTGAACTACAACAGTTCGACCAACTAGACTGTAGGAATTAAAATGGACTACGGCAGTTCGATCAACTGACCAACAGCTATTGCTGTGAAACTGAATTATGGTATTTCGATCAACTGACTGTAGTAGTTATGTGGAAAAGGATTGCAGCAGTTCGATCAACTGGAATGCAGTATTGCTGAGGAACTAGATGTCAGCAGCTCGATCAATTGGATTGTAGCAGTTTTTACTAGCACCAAATATGTGCGTGTTGATGTTTATGAATCGAACCAGCACTCACAAACTTGCACACGGGCATTTTGTGGGCAGAAACTCAACGCAATAGCGTTCGCGAACTTCGAATATTAGATGTAATGATAGTCGTTGATGTGCCGTTCGGAATGCCAAAAAATATTTTTTTTCAAACACAAGATTTTTCACCTCCATATTGTAGGAAATTGAAAATCGATTCCAACGAGCCAAAAATCACTCAATTCGGACTTAAAACGAAGAAGTTATTGACGAAACAAGATTTTCTCTTAGCGCGCATGCGACAGTTGACGTGGCACATCTGACTAGATCACCTCGCTGACGTGGCATGTTGACTGGACCACTTCGCTGACGTGGCATGCTGACGTGGCATTATTTCGCTGAAGTAGCATAACTGATTTGCTGACGTGGTAATAATGACTGGACAAAGTGGCTGACGTGGTGAGCTAATGAGGCGTGACTTTGCTTACGTTTTATGTAGCTTAGAGCATCGAAGTTTGATGTTCTATAGAGCATCAACGGTTGGTATACGCAGATCATCGAAGCTTGATGTATCCAGAAGTATCGAAGTTTTCCTGAGAACTGAATTTTGATGTACCACAGTGTAGGATCATAATATCGCAGGAAAGACATATTTGCAAAGTTGGGTTAACAACACTTTGCGATCATCGCAGGATGATATGAAGAATGACGCAAGAGATGACGATAGCAGAATCATGAGAAGAGTGTGATGATTCTGCGAGGATTAGAATGTTTGCGAAGATTAACAATGTAACTCTTGCGAGAATATCGCAAGTCAGATCCGAAATTAAAGGACAGATTAGCTGTCATCCACTATGTAAATGCCTATATAAAGAGTTGAACATGAATAAAAGAGAGGAGAGATCTTTTTCGAGTGTTGAGAAAGTCATTTAGGAGAGAAAGTTTAGAGAGCGATTATATTCTTATTTTCTTCCATTTCTTGTAACATTTCTGTGAATCAATTAATAAAAGTGTTGTTCTTAATCTTCAAAATATGTGTTGATTACTATGAATTCTTGTGAGGGGTGTAGTGTAGGATTTCCTGCTACTACATATTGGCGCTAAAAACTCTTGTGGATTGAAGATTGTGGAAATTATTGTGAAAACTGTCTAAATCAAGAAAATGATAGAAGAAAACAACAAATCAGCTGGAGAAAGGATAATTAAGATCAATAAAGATGAAAGAAGGTTGGAGTGCAACATAATCACAAAAACGATGGTTAATGAATTTCATGAGAATATTAGAGGGAGAATACATAAACAAGATTTTAAAGGAAAGAATATTATGACGGTAGAAAAATTATCTCTGTTGAAGGATTGGGAAAAGCAGAAAATTACGTTCACAGCAGCAGAGATACCAAAAGAAAGTTTGAGCCACATATCTCCTTTGGTAATCACAGTAACAATTGCACAAAAAGAAAAAGAAGAATCAACGAAATCTATGGAAGAATGGGCGGTGAATAGAACTCTAGTGGATTCGGGGAGTTCAGTGGATATAATGTTTTATCATGCGTACAAAGGAATGGGGTACAAAGATGAAGAAATGTCTCCTTCAACATATCATATTCATGGTTTCGGAAAATCTGAAACTAAACCAAAAGGGGAAATAGTAGTAAGAATTTCGCTGGGGGAAATTGAAACATAAATAACAATATGTGTGGTGGATATGGAATCACCATATAACATGATGTTGGGAAGACCGTGGATACACGCAATTAAATCCATAGCATCAACGTTACACCAGTGCATCAAATTTCCAATGCCAATCGTAATTGGTGAAATAAGGGGAGATATTGATAATGCAAAATCATGTTATCAAATTGAAGTAAAGCTTCATGAAGAACTTCCAAGAAAGCGAAATCTTCGCAGAAAATTGGCGAAAGAAGCAAAGAAAGAATAAGAGTTTAAGATTTACATGATTAGAGCAAAAGAAGGGAAAGGAATACCTAGCGAGATTTCAGAAGAAGGAAACGAGCTTGCGAAAATGATAAAAGAACCATCACCAATGGAAGAACCTAAGGCTATCTACACTGCAGTAGAACTAACAAAGGAAGTGAATATTGGAACTAATGAAGAACCCAAAATACTAAGAATTGGGACCAAGATGGAGGCAGATGAAGAATAAAGAGCTATTAATCTCTTGCGAGAATATAGAGATATTTTCGCATGGAACATGGATGAAATGTCGGGAATAGATCCATCTGTGGCGTGTCATAAACTGGAAATTGACAAAAGTGCAAGACCATTTAAACAAATGATAAGAAAAATCGCAACAACATATCATTCCCAAATAGAAGAAGAGTTGCAGAAAATGCTTAATGCAGGAATTATAAGACAAGCCAAGTACCCAGAGTGGATAGAAAACATGGTTGTATTCCCAAAGAAGAACAAGGGGATAAGGATTTGTATAGACTTTACTGATCTAAATAAAGCTTGTCCGAAAGATAGTTTTCCATTACCAGATATCCCACAATTGGTTGAGTCAGCAGCATGGAATGATAGGATATCATCCTTAGATAGGTACAAAGGTTATAATCAGATTCCTCTCGCTGAGGAAGATCAAGAACATACTGCCTTTTTCGCACCAAGGGGATTATACTATTATACAAAAATGCCATTTGGTCTGCGAAATGCTGGAGCAACATATCAAAGAATGGTAGAGAAAGTGTCCGCAAAATGGATACATAAAACACTATAGGTGTATGTAGATGATATGTTAATAAAAAGAAAAGAAGCAAATAATCATGTACAAGATTTGAAGGAAATATTTGAAAAGATGCGATAATTTAATATTAAGGTGAATCCTGAAAAGTGTGTTTTTGGAGTTGCGTCAGGGAAATTTTTAAGTTACATTGTATCCAAGGAAGGAATACAAGTTGATCCAGATAAAGTGCAACCAGTTCGCGACATGGCAACACTAGCGACAATAAAGTATGTACAAAAATTAAATGGACTCTTAGCCTCGCTGGGGAGGTTCATCTCGCGATCATCTGATAAATGTAAACATTTCTTCAACATACTAAAAAAGGGAACGAAATTTAAATGGATGGATGAATGTGAGAAAGATTTCCAAGGAATAAAAGAACATCTAATGAATATATCTATTTTACAAAAGGCAAAACCAGGAGAAGAGTTGTTAATTTACCTTGCGACAACTTCGCATGCATTAAGCGCTGTATTATTGCGAATAGACACAGGAGTGGAAAAACCAATTTATTACATCAGCAAAACATTCAATGCTGCAGAAAAAAATTATTCAAAGATTGAAAAGCTAATTTTAGCTTTGGTATATGCAACATTTTAGCTTCGCATATATTTTCAAGCACACAGTCAAAGTATTAACAAAAGTACCAATTTAATCAGTAATTAACCACTCAAAGAGGTCAGGCAGAGTCGAGAGGTGGAATGCACAAGTAGGAAATTTTGAAGTAAAATATGAAGTATTATCTTCGTCAAAGTCACAAGTTGTCGCGGACTTTTTAGCAGAATTTCCTCTAGAAGATGATGAAGCTGTGGAGGAGATGATGGATATAGAAGAAGAGCATGGAGATCCAAAACACTTGTTAATAGAACAAAATAGATGGGAAATATTGGTAGATGGATCCTCTAATGGAGAAGGTAATGGAATTGGAATTGTCTTTATCTCGCCAAAGGGAATGAAGATGGATTTTTCATTTAGATTGGAGTTTGCATCCACTAATAATGAAATGGAGTATGAAGCTATAATACATGCCCTAAAATTCGCAGTAGAAATGAAATTAGAAAATGCAAGAATTACCAGCAACTCGCAGCTAGTAATTCTCCAAATAAAAGGATAATTCACAACAAATGAACCATCTTTGAAGAAATACAAAAAGCTTATTGAAGAATTGTCAGCGAAGATCCCAAAAATAAAATGGAGGCATATATCAAGGAAAGATAATAGGCTCGCGGATGCTTATGCTTTCATTTCGAGTATGATGATAGATCCAACTGCGAGATGCATAAAAATCCAAACACTCATATATCCATCAATCAATAAAGAATAAGAATAAGAGGTGGATGTAATGATAATAGAAGGTGGAGAAGAAAACCCATTAGACAATATCGCAGACTGGAGAACAGAACTTCATGCATATTTAGCAAGAGGAGAAATACCAAGAAATAGATTGGAGGCACATAAATTAAAGATACGTGCAATAAATTATGAAGTGAGTGATGGAATATTGTATCGAAAGTTATTTAATGGGCCATCACTTAGGTGTCTAACACGAGAAGAATGAGAAAAGATGTTAAAAATGTTACACAGTGGTGTTTATGGGTGAAAGCTATTCCAGCTAATTTTGGTAATTTGGGGTGTGGATGAGGAATGAATTTAAGCCTTAAACAAATGCACTGCGCGGTGAGTGCTTGTAGATTCGAGAGATCAATCTGTGCAAGTCCGACCTAAACTAAGAAAAGACCGTTCCAGACTTGTTTCGGTTACAAAGTGAAAGAGATGGGGTTGATCTTAGGGAGGGAAGTGAAGAAGGTGTTGATATTATGAAGGTGTTGGCTATGTATGACTTGTATCAGAAAGCTGAACTGGCTTGCAAGATGTAAGATATCAGTTCCGGTGTTTGAATACGATTGTATCAATACTTGCCTCTGTTATCTCGTATTGTTCTGTTTTGTTTTAAAAAATAGGGCGGAGAACCTATTTATACAAGTCTTTTAGCCTAACCCTCGTATCTCATGGGAAGTGGAGAAAGTGGAGTGATGGAGTAGTGTGTTGGTGTCACACGACCAGGCTTTCCCACTTCTCTTATCATCACTAACCGTCCATGACTTCATGACACGTTCTTGTGATGGCGCATTATGCACTGCACGCTGTCAACCGCCATACCAATACCCCAGTATGTATCCCCAAGTTTGTGACATGATTGATGTCTTGAGTGTGTGGATCGTGGGACCCACATAAAATAGCATGTAATGCTAGATTGAATAACTACGTTATTCAGGAAGTTGATACATGTGAAGTATCATGTGTATACTATGCAGGTACTGCACCGAGTATATTCAGCATGTATAAAACATTGTTGTTTGAACATCCCAAAGTAGTCTCATATCCAGACTACTTCATGTGATGATCTGGAGGTTGCGCAAGCAAGTTCTTCCTTGACCGACCACATGGTGTGGTAGAGTGGTGGATGATGATCACCATGACTCCGCACTGAATAATTAACTCCTGATCAGGGTTGTATAACCAAGCCGGTGAAGTTGGACGGATGAGATGACCTTTGAGATACTCATCTGCGACCGTTGATGAAATTAGGGTTTTTGGAAAAAGTGCGCAAACACCACTTTCCTGCTTGGTCAAATCCAAGCTTGGGACATGGTTTTGGTATGGCCTGTAGTACCATAATATTGCTACAATGATATTCTGGTGATAAGAACGACATTTCCACGAGAAGGTTGAATACTCCCACTACAAGAATGACATATTTCACGAGAGCGTCGTGAGAATTCTCCAACGAAATTTGGTGAGCAACATGAGAAAGCATCAAGATAGTTGACAATTGAAGAAGCATGATAAAAGAATGTTGTTTCACGAGGATTACGAAAGATGGCGAAAATAAACAATGTAACTACCACGATGAGATCGCAGAATAGATCCGAAAGAAGGGGAAAGCTTAGCTGTCTTCCGTTATGTAATTTCCTATATAAGGAGATTAGGTAAGTCCATAGGATGATGATGTATTTTTTAGAGTTGAGAAAATCTTGAGGAGAGAGAAACTCCAGAAAAGAAAGTTGTAATTCTGAGTTTGAATATTTTCTGTAAACATTTCTGAGATCTAAATAATAAAAGTGTCGTTTAATTCTTTAATCTTCAACTAGTTTCACTTAGATTTTTATAGGATCTTAATAGGGGTGTAGTGTGGGAAATCCTGCTACTACATTTTGGCGTTGACTAAGGGGACCATTGAATTAGCAAAATTGAAGAAAAGGTAAAAAAGAAGACAGGAATTATTCAATATCAATGAAACTTTGAAGAAGATTTGTGAAATATTCAGAAGAAAAATGATTAGAATTAAAGAAAATTGTAGGAAATTGAAGTATGAATTAGTGTCAAGAGAAATGATAGATAAATTTCATGAAAATATTAAGGGGAGGATACATAAACGTGATTTTGAAGGGCGAAAAATTATGATGGTAGAGAAAACGCCATTATTAAAGAATTGGGAAAAGCAGGAAATTACATTTACAACAACAGAAGTTTTAGAAGAAAATCTAGATCATACATCTCCTTTGGTGATTACGGTACCCATGATACCAATAAGGAAGGAAAAGTCAATAAAATATGTAGAAAAATGGGCTATAAATAGAACTCTAGTTGACACAGGAAGTTCTGTGGATATAATGTTCTATCATGCTTTTAAGAAAATGGGGTATAAGGATGAAGAAATGTCTATTTCATCATATCATATTCATGGTTTCGTAAAATCTATAACAAAACCAAGAGGAGAAATAATAGTACGATTACCACTTGGAGAAATTGAAACACAAGTAACACTATGCGTGGTAGATATGGAATCACCATACAACATGATATTGGGAAGACCGTGGATACACGCGATTAAAGTCAGTAGCGTCAACCTTACATCAACGCATCAAATTCCCTATGCCTAGCGGAATTGGGGAAATTAAAGGAGATACAGATCTTGCGAAGACATGCTATCAAATTGAAGTAAAAAATTGTGAAGAACGCCCTAAAGCGGTGAAAAGCTCGCAGAAAATTGATGAGAAAAACAAGAAAAGAAGAAGAATTTAAAATTTACATGATAAGAGCAAAAGAGGGAAAAGGGATACCCAATGAATTTTCGCGAGAAGGAGATGAACGTGCGGGAGTCATAAAAACACCAGCACCAGAATCCAGTTACACTGTAGCTGAACCAACAAAAGAAGTAAATTTTGGGAGTGAAGAAGAACCTAAAATACTGAAAATTGGGACTAGAATGGAGATAGACGAGGAAGAAAGAACTATAAATCTTTTGCGAGAATACAAAGACATTTTCGCGTGGAGCATGGATGAAATGCCAGGGATAGATCCATTGGTAGCATGTCATAAATTAGAAATCAACAAAAATGTAAGGCCGTTCAAGCAAAGAATAAGAAAAATCGCAACAACATACCATTCTCAGATAGAAGAAGAATTACAGAAGATGCTTGATGCAGGAATAATAAAGCAAGCAAAGTATCCAGAGTGGATTGCAAATATGGTGGTGGTCCCAAAGAAGAATAAAGGAATAAGAATTTGCATAGATTTTACCGATTTAAATAAAGCTTGTCCTAAAGATAGTTTTCCACTACCAGATATTCCTCAAATGGTTGATTTAGCAGCGGGAAATGCAAGAATATCTTCGTTAGATGGATATAAAGGATACAACCAAATCCCTCTCGCTGAAGAAGATCAAGAACATACTGCATTTTTTGCTCCAAGAGGGTTATATTGTTATACAAAAATGCCCTTTGGATTACGAAATCTTTGGTGCAACATACCAAAGAATGGTGGAGAAGGTATTTGCAAAGTGGATCCACAAAACACTGGAGGTATATGTAGATGATATGTTAATCAAGAGCAAGGAAGCTGAAGATCATGTACAAGACTTGAAGGAGATTTTTGAACAAATGCGGCAATTTAATATCAAAGTAAATCCTGACAAGTGTACTTTTGGAGTGACTTCAGGAAAGTTTCTGGGGTATATTGAATCAAAGGAAGGAATAAAAGTTGATCCAGAAAAAGTGCAAGCGATTCGCGATATACCCACACCAGCTACAGTAAAAGATGTGCAAAAATTGAATGGGATGTTAGCCTCGTTAGGAAGATTCATATCGCGATCCTCTGATAAATGCAAGAATTTTTTCGATATACTCAAAAAGGGAACAAAATTCAGATGGACAGATGAATGTGAGAAGGCCTTTCAGGGAATAAAAGAGCATTTAATGGATATAACCATTTTACAGAAAGCTGAACCAGGAGAAGAGTTATTAATTTATCTCGCGACAACGGCATATGCGCTAAGCGCGGTATTGCTGCGAGTAGATGCTGGGATAGAGAAACCAATTTACTATATTAGTAAAACATTCAATTCAACAGAGAAAAAGTATTCAAAGATTGAGAAATTAATCCTAGCATTGGTACATGTAACTTTCAAGCTTCGAATTTACTTTCAAGCACATAAAGTCAAGGTGTTAACAAAAGTGCCAATTGAATCGGTAATGAAGAATTCAAAAAGATCAGGAAGAGTAGAAAGATGGAATGCACAAGTGGGACATTTCGATATCAAATATGAAATTATATCCTCGCCAAAATCCCAACTCATCGCAAATTTCTTAGCTGAATTTCCTTTGGAAAATGACGAAGCTGTGGAAGAAATGATGGAGGCAGAAGAAGAACATGGAGATCCAAAAGAATTATTGACAGAACCCAATAGATGAGAGATATTAGTGGATGGATCATCTAATGGAGAAGGAAATGGGATTGGAGTTGTTTTTATTTCACCAGAAGGAGAAAAAACATCTTTCTCATTCAGGTTAGAATTTACATCCACTAATAATGAGCCAGAATATGAGGCTGTTATCCACGCTTTGAAATTTGCAATAGAAATGAAGTTGGAAAATGCTAGAATTACAAGCGATTCTCAATTGGTTATTCGTCAAATAACTGGAGAATATATAACAAATGAACCTTCTTTAAAGAAATACAAGAGACTCGTGGAAGAATTATCTGCGAGAATTCCAAAGATAAAATGGAGGCACATATCAAGGAAAGATAACCGGCTTGCGGACGCTTTTGCCTTCATATCTAGCATGATGACAAACCCACTTGCGAGATGCATAAAAATTCAAACACTCTTATTACCTTCAGTAAATAAAGAAGACGAAGATGTGGATGGGAATTCCGTCGAAATTGACGAAGAAGGAGAGAAAGATGTGATGATTGTAGAAAATGGCGAAATAGAAGCAAAAGAGAGAAACAAATATTGGCGAGCGGAACTTCTTGCTTATTCGGCGAAAGGAGAAACTCCAAGAAATAGACTGGAGGAACACAAGCTAAGAAGCAGGGCAACTAATTATGAGTTAAGAGACGGAGTGTTATATCGCAGATCTTTTAATGGACCATCGCTAAGATGTTTGACAAGGGAGGAAGGAGAAAAGGTGTTAAAAATGCTGCACAGTGGAGATGCTGGTAATCATAGTGGAGGTAGATCTTTGGCATATAGAACGAAGATGCAAGGGTATTACTGGCCTTACATGCATGAAGATGCGAAACAACATTCAAGGCGTTGTGAAGAATGTCAGCGATTTGGAAAAAAGATACATGCACCAGGAGCACCACTATCATCCTCAACAAGTGTATGGCCCTTCGGAAAATGGGGATTAGATATTGTGGGACCATTTATGCCTGGCTCTGGACAAAGGAGATACCTCATTGTGGATACAGATTATTTCACAAAATGGGGAGAAGTAAAAGCAGTACAACATATTCGTGATAAAGATATTTTCACATTCATATTCGAGAATATTATCTGCAGATTTGGAATACCAGCACATCTGATGTCTGATAATGGAAAGCAGTTTGAAGGACAGAACATAGAATTACTACTCAATGCATTTAAGATAAAGTGTGGAAAATCTACTCCTTTATACCCACAAGCAAATGGTCAAGCTGAGGAAACTAATAAAACGATCGCAGATATTCTGAAAAATAAATTAGAAAGATATCACAAATCATGGTGTGAGCAAGTACATAATGCAATATGGGCCTACAACACCACTAGAAGAGAGGCTACTGGAATGTCACCCTTTTGTTTAACATATGGGGTTGAAGCTGTATTACCAACAGAAGTTGCTATTCCTACAACAAAAAGAGAAGCGTGGGAAAGGAATTTAAGTGCTGGTATGATTTTACATAAACTAGATGAATTGGAAGAAAAAAGGGAGAAGACTCTACAGCATATGGAAAACTACCAGCGAAGGTTAGCTCGCGAATATAACAAACGTGTCAAAAAACGAGAATTCCAAATTGGTGAGTTCTGCGAGAGACACCGAGATATCAGTGAGAGAATGGTGGAAAATTGGCGAAAAATGGGACGGACCTTACTTAATTAAAGAAATAATTGGAAATGGGGCATACAAATTAATGGATCCTGAAGGAAGAGATGTTGGCCAACGACTTGATAGACCATGGAATAGACTATTTTTGAAAAGGTATTATCAGTGACAAATACTGCAAGGTAAGAGATATTGGCATAATTAAAGGTTATTATCAGTGACTATTTTTATTTTAAAGATTACGCGAGAAATATCGCGAGAAACGCGAATGAAATTTCGCAGAGATTAAGAGAATGGGACAAACCTTTATGGCGTGCAACTTAGTTCGCGAGTACAATTTCGTAAGAGGCAAATATAAGACCTACAAGCATGTTATAAAGGGGGTATCTCTTTATATGATTCAGGGATAAGGTTATACCGCCATGGAACCTGAGTCATACAGATGTAGGGGTTAAAGAAAACCTATCCGGGAGAGAGATGTTGGATTTCCAGCTTTATAAGGTTATACCCTGGTTGGACGACTGAGAGTCTCTTCCAAGAAGTGCAGAGTATGATCAAGGCGCCGAGGTACACGGTTTAGCCAAGGATGCCCGGGACGGACGAACCTACCCTGGCCATCTTTGGTAAGTCTTGGCTACAATGCACTTGGCCTGAAGAAAACCCCACCTAGGGTGCAGTCTTGTAAATATAAGCCATATAGGCATAAAGGACAAGAGGCTGCAAAAACAACTGGTTGTTGGTAAATCTGGATGGGAGGAGCTAGTCTTGTATGGCTGATGTGCCCTCCTTGAAGGGGAAACCAGGGGGAAGATAAGGGCGGCACCCTCCATTAGGGAGCTGATAAGTGTCTTAAGACGGCAATGTCATGGGGCTCTAAGATCGCAAGATCATTTAGGCCTGTCATATTGTCGCGTAAATTATACAGAGGCAAAAATCCATAAGAAAAAAAAGTTAAGATGAGGTCAAGGGGTTTTTACATGCAAATGTGAATACGTCCTGCGATTTCATCGCAAGACGGAAATGTCACGAGGCTTTGTTTTCGCGAGAAAACTTAGGCTCGTCATATTGTCGCAATATAATAAAGAAATATAGATAAGGCAAGATCAATGGGTCAATACATGAAAGTGTAAAGACATCCTGCGATTTTGTCGCAAAAAGAAAAAATTGGCAAAATAAGACCTTTAATTAGGAAGGCAAAATAAGACCAATAGAATAATCTCAAAAATTAATTCTTCTTTGTTAAGCATGCAGGGAAGATTTCTTTATCACAAGAAACAAGTTGAATTCAACAAGTCTCAAGAAATTTAATGAGAGGCAAGCAAGGGAATAAATATGTAGGATTTCATTAAGTTTCTTGAGAATATTATAGTTCAAAAAAGGTTATATCATTTGCGCGAAAGAAGAATAAAAAAGAAATTAAAAATAGAACTCAAGCTTCAAGCGGTAGTCTCGCCAGATTTAGAATTGTCAGGATTGTTATCATCACCAATATTTCTTTCATCGCGAACATCATCGCCAGAGTTCTTTTTGTTACGATCTTCTCCTTCTTTTGGAGGGTTTTCTTCTTTTCCTTGATCATCTTCTTCTTCAGCGTATTCTTCAACATCTCCTTTAGAAGACGGATATTCTAAATCTTTATCCATAGGAAGAGGGACTTCATCATCGTCAACTTTCAAAGGTAGAACGGATACAGGAGAAAGAGAGTTGGAGATCAAAATTTTGTTCACGAGAACTTCAGCACTAAGATGAACTTGGCAAAGGAAACCTTTGTCATGATTTCTGATCTCTATATTCTTGAAATACTCAAGATAATCAAGTCTTCTTTCTGCTTTATCACGAATTTCTAAAAGGTTGAGAAGAAGAGTCTAGTTTTCTTTGCGAACACTGTCTAGCTCCTTAGTAAGATTGGTGATAGTAGAATGAAGGCTTTTTTCAGATTCTGCGAGCAACAAAATAATGATAGGTTATAGAAATAAATATATCGTGAGAATATAAACAAGTGAAATATAACATAAATTGTGACAAGGGAAATCAACAAGTGAGGCAGTCATAATTGACTACCTTCTTTTTGCGAAGTTAAGTTTTGGATTAATGAAAAGAGGCAGTTCTCCCATTGGTTCATAGCATCATCAAATTTGTCGCCAACTATGCCTTTTACACGAGATTTCATGTTCTCTTCTTTGGTGCGTAAATATGAATTTTCTTTTGACAATGAGGAATGAGACTCCTTTAGTTGGGAATATTCATCTCGAAGCTTGTTGGCATTCAAACTAAGAGTTATTCTACCCTTGATAAGTTTGTCTATTTCAGCGGCAGATGATTCAGTTACTTCGTCAAGTTTATTTTTAAGATAGCGGAGAGACTGCTTTTGGTCATCACATATCCCTTGAAGATTGTTTACTTTCTGCGAGGAGATCGCCAACAAGCTTGATAATTTGTGTTTCTCTTGAGATAAAGTTCTATTCTTGTCTGACAAAGATTCTATAGACAAATTAGTCTTGGATAACGAATATGAGAGGCGAGTAACCTCGTTGTTTAGAAAACTGTGATTTTTCAATAATTGATTATTCTCATTTGTGAGATTTCTTATTTGATCAAATGAATACGTATAAATATTATCTAATCTACTATGCTGGTCCATCCAAGAATCTCTTTCAGTGCGAGCTTCATCTGCTATGGTTTCAGATTTAAGTTTTTCGATGAAACGATTTCGGTTGGAAACTAATATATAAACCAAGAATTTAAAAGGAGGATTAAGTACGAAGAATATGGAAATAGAATAAAACGATAAAAGAACAGAGGAAAAAAGAAGCTTACTTTTTAGCTCATCAATCTTTCTAGCGAGATTCTCGCGATCCAGTACAGAGTTATTGAGCTTGTGGTTTAGAATTTCACATTCAGAAATTTTATCTTGAAGACTTTTTCTCAAAGCAGCATTTTTATTCTCTAGAGAAGCTCGTGAAATAGAATTGTCTGAGCCAAAATATTTGAGCAGAGTTTCGCAAACTCCGCTTTGGAGAGAATCAGTAGAAGAATCTCTAGCATTATTTAGAATGTTAGATAAAATTTTGAAAGCAACATCAATTCCTGCGATGGTCTCATTTGATGAAGGAAGGGATGTAGAAGGTGAAATAGAGGAAGTGAGGACAAGATGATGATTTGAGTCATTAGCAATGGTTGCATCATCAGAAGGAGGAGTTTTCTGGAAAGTAACATTTGGAGGAAGTAAAGGGCTAGAGGGAGTTTCAGTTATGATGGGTTCTGCAATTTGAATTGGTGAAGGACCAGTAGAGGTAGTGGTAGTGAAAGCGAGCTTCTCGCCAGAAGAAGGAGGAAGACCAGATTGCACAGGTGTAGGTGAAGCTTTTGCAGATATTAAGGGAGGAATGACGAAATTACTTCCAAAGGTCTTATTTAATTGGCGAGATCTTTTAGGAGGATTAGCATTACCCTCGTCATTCTGCCAACAATAATCTAGATAAGAAACAGAGGCAACAATATTGTTATTAAGAAATAGAATGTGTTTCTTACTACCTTATTGCTCGCAGAATTTTCTTTCCTTTTTCCAGTCGGCCTCTTGTGAATAATAGGTTTTTGAGTCGAGGATTGGGAAATATATGCAGCTCCGCTGAAGAGTACATAGTATGGGGTTATAAATAATTAAGTAAGAGAAGATCGAAGAATATAAATAAAAAGTTTGATCTAAGAAAATACCATGATCAAAAATATACCTCGAGGACTCCATTAATACAATAGCAGAAGAATGAGAAGGAGAAGAAGTTGCAGAACAAAAAGCAAAAAAAAAAAAAAACTAAGTAAAGAAGAAAGAGAGTTAAGAGAAGAAAACTAGAAATGAAATTCGACTCTTCCTTTTATAGGCAAAGAAGGGAGAAAATTATGTGAGACGTGTCAATACAAAAGGACAGATTTACAACACGTGTTAACAAGGAAAGTTGAATTAGCGGAATATTGTCGGAGAAAAAAGTTCAGATATTCTTGCGATAGTTAAGGATTCTCATGATCATTTCTTCTTTGCAGAATATACATGAGAAGAGGCAAGATGTAGTACCAGAATATCGCTACAACGATATTCTGGTGATAAGAACGACATTTCCACGAGAAGGTTGAATACTCCCACTACAAGAATGACATATTTCACGAGAGCGTCGTGAGAATTCTCCAAAGAAATTTGGTGAGCAACATGAGAAAGCATCAAGATAGTTGACAATTCAAGAATCATGATAAAAGAATGTTGTTTCACGAGGATTACGAAAGATGGCGAAAATAAACAATGTAACTACCACGATGAGATCGCAGAATAGATCCGAAAGAAGGGGAAAGCTTAGCTGTCTTCCGTTATGTAATTTCCTATATAAGGAGATCAGGTAAGTCCAGAGGATGATGATGTATTTTTTAGAGTTGAGAAAATCTTGAGGAGAGAGAAACTCCAGAAAATAAAGTTGTAATTCTGAGTTTGAATATTTTCTATAAACATTTCTGAGATCTAAATAATAAAAGTGTCGTTTAATTCTTTAATCTTCAACTAGTTTCACTTAGATTTTTATAGGATCTTAATAGGGGTGTAGTGTTGGAAATCCTGCTACTACATGGCCGGTCGGTCATGTATGCAGACGCCATGCCAGTACACATGTTCATACCTCACTATCCCATGGAAGTGTGATCTGGGACACTCAATTTATCCGGCGAAGTTGAGTGATTGAGATCAATTGGCGACAGTAAACTGGTGCCGCAAAAGCCGCACACCGTACCAACTTCGGACGCGCGTTCCAAGATGACCATGCTTGGTCGGTCTTGGATGATTGCTCCAACGTGTAGGTGGGTAGGCTGGTGTTCACGCCTATGCCTTACCGTCCCACGAAAACATGATCTAAGCCACTCAATTCTTCCGGAGAAATCGAGCGGTTAAGATTAGTTTGCAATTTAGAAGGAGCGACCATGCATGTTGGATGCGCGCGAACCGAGGAGAAAAAGAGAGTTCGGCCTTGGACGATTGGGTATAGAGATAGGTGGGCCCGCAGTGATCGTGTTGATACTTACCGGACCTGCTTAGCCTATTCCTGGACCCTTCGTCCGATCAGGATAAGATGGACGCTTATGATCGCGACATAAATCCTAATTAGGGTATTGCCGTTCGTGTGTTGTACCTAGTTTGGAGCGCACGAACTTGGACGACCAACTATAGTTGGTCCTGACCAATCGGTCAGGTATAAAGGCGGGCCCACGGTGATTGTGTTGACATGCTTTGTGCCCTTTGAATCTACATATGCACCCTCCATCTATACCTGCGAAGATGGATGGTTGAGACTGTTTTGCGACACATGTAATGTGCCGCAAACCCTAATTTAGGGTTTTCCGTCCATACTGTTATGGTTTGGACGTTTTGGAAAGCTAGGCCAATCTTTTGGGGAGGCCGACCATGCGGGATCTGCATTGGTTCGTCAGCGAATATTCCACACCTGCTTGGGGGGGTTATGGAATCGATCTAGGCCATCCAATCATGCTGGTGGATTTAGATGGTCGTGATCATATCCAGACTGATACGTTCAGTCCGGATGCTCAATCGGGCTAGTATAACACACCGAGAGTTGCATCATGTACGCGTATTTCGTACATGTTTCATTATAATTCTTGGAGATTCGTGTTGCTCTGCTAAGAGCAATACTCAGTTGTCATGCCGCACTGATAATGAGTACAAGAAATACAAGGCTGGTTGCGCATTAATTAATAATGCTGTAAATTCACAGGGTATATTGGATTGTTGCTACATGATCCAACCTGGATGAATTTCGTGTATTTTATTCACAGAATGGGATTGTTGCCACATGCTCCATTCTAGGTGAATTAGTAAAGTGAAGGAGTATCCATCACTTATTAATGGCCTTATCTTTTACAAGATGTTAGCGCATAATCTTTGGGTTTTACAATTTTAACCTTAAATGAAAATCTTCCATCAACATTAAGTCCCCTGCCTAGCACATAATGGTTACACTATTGTGTGGTAGGCATGAGATGGTGACAGTTAAAGATAAAACTTATGAGACAAAGTTAGATGTTACCAGGAGAGACGGGTCATCCCGTCCTTCGAGCATGTCACGTTAAAGAGACGTTCAGGCGAGCATTCCCATAGCATGATGTCGATCTTGCCTGCTTTGATGGGCTGTCACGCATGTTTCGTTCGTGGGGTTATTGCGCCTGCTTGATCGAATGTGGGCTTGATGTGCCTGCTTAGGTTAGACGTGGGTCCACTGCGTTCCTATTTTGGTTGAACGTGGGACTCATCATGCGCCTGCTTCGGTTAAACGTGGGTCCACTGCGTTCCACATGTCTGCTTCGCTTGGGGCCGACTGTGCCTGCTTCGACCAATATGGGGCTGGTATCTAGTGGGACCCGTCGCGTGCCTGACTGAACGTTGACCCTGTGTTTCGAATGAAAACCGGCCCTGCTACGTGCGCCTATTTTATTCGAATACTAGCCTTGTGACTTTAATCAATACCAAACTTAAAACTTGAGCAATACTGGACTTGTGACTTGATCAACTTTGGACTTGAAACTTGAGCAATACCGGACTTGTGACTTAATCAACACCGGACTTGAAACTTGATCAATACTGGACTTGTGACTTGATCAACACCGGACTTGAAACTTGAGCAATACCGAATTTGTGACTTGATCAACACCGGACTTGAAACTTGAGCAATACCAGACTTGTGACTTGATCAACACCGGACTTGAAACTTGAGAAATACCGGACTTGTGACTTGATCAACTCCAGACTTGAAACTTGAGCAATACCGGACTTGAAAATTAATCCGGACTTGTGTACTCCAACATGAATGTGTGTTCTGTCGTGTGTGACTACACATCTCACACGCTTTTATACAACTACTGACTCATATCTTTTATTATAGAATGAAGAAAAGAAATCCCGTTGAAATGTCTTATGGGGATAATGCTGGTGCCAAGTCAGGAGGTGTTGACAGCTTCGAAGATATGCCTAACATTGATGGTGAGTTGTTCACCGTGCCATTTCAACTATATGAAAATATATGTTCCACAAGATAACCCTTCTCCTATCGAATTCAAGGTTTTTCATGCTCCGTTGGGCTCTCATGAAGGATGGATGAGACCTATGTTGAGCAATGAGTACATCAAAGATAACTTGACCAGAGCGCAGATTATTGATGTAGCTTGAGTGTTGAAACGGCTCGAGAGGATGTTAAAGTGGCTTCTGGTGCGAACGTTAAGGTGGATCCTGAAGAGAGTGTTGAAGCAGGATTCTGAAGCGAACGTGGGTCCTGGAGATAGCATTGAGGTGGTTCTTGAACATACCATTGAATCAGCTTCTGCTGGAGGGAGCATTGAAGTGGCTTCCTCTTCAGTTCGATTTACCCTTGCGAAATCCATGCTTCTTGAATGACCATCTCTCTCATGTTGAAGAAGTCCTTGACTGACAGTGAAGGAACTTCATGCTGAGCCTCAGTCCCCAAGCGTGATTTACATGGTTTGTTCGTAGTGGTTGTTGTCGAGCCAGATATGGAATATTTTGGACGTCGTTTCATCATTGTGGGTGTCGTGCATGTGGTACTGGAGATGGAGTTGGCAGACGCACAAGATGTTATTTCTCGGTGGTTTTCTCTTGCTGCTTCAGGGAACTGCTTACAGAAGGCTGAATGTTGCATCGCTTGTTGGTAAGATATATGCCCCTATGAACTTTATGAGTCTCTTCATTTCCGGCAGGCCTGGTTCTTTCTATCAGGGAATATGTTGTTGTAGATGAGCGTTCAACAGCTCCAGAGGATGACCAAAAGCGCAGATTCTCCAGTATAGCATGATAGACATGTACCACTGTCTGATAAATTGACTCGCCCGGATCTTGTTCGACCACTTTCTGATAGAGTGACTCGCCCGAATCTTGCTCAATATGACGCATGGACATCGTTATCTTCTTGAGGCTGTTCTCTTGAGGTATCGGCTCCAGTGGAAGATTGTCGTCATAGAACGTTGATACGTTGCACCGACATTCTTTAAACCAAATGGCAGTATGGTATAATAAAAATTTCCGAGAGGAGTTCAAAAAGCTATCTTACTTGCATCATGCTCGTACATCCTTATCTGGTTGTAGCCGCTACATCCATCCATGGAGGATAACATGTCATGTCCGCTGGTTGCATTTACTAACATGTCGATGTTAGGTAGAGGAGGATCGTTTTTGGAGCAGCACCTGTTCAAGTCTCTGAAGTCTATGCAGCACCTGATCTATCCATTTTCCTCGTGTATGAACTACAACTGTTTAACCGACTTGGATCCAGGTACGACATGTAGATGATGGGTGACCAATTTTTATCTAAATCCGACATTTCTTCATATATCCAAGTGAATATGTCCTGATACTCTTTGAGAAGTTCCACGAGCTTCGTGCTTTTATCCGTACACAAGGTTGAGCTGATGGAGATAGGCATAGGAGATTCCTCAACGATTTAAATTTCATCAGTTGTGGAGTTGGTGCCATTTTGCAGTTGTTGTGGAGCATCTAGAACTTGTTCTTGTGGTTCGTTGTTGTTGTAACATTCCATTAGGTAGAGAGACTGGGTAACAGTCTCCCCTTCTAATTAATAATGGCAGCGTCGGTATACCGTTTTCCCTTTCTGGTCATGACTCATCACAAAAGTTTGTTCCCTCTTCGTGTGAACGTGGGTCGTGGCTTCAAATGATGGAGAAGAATTCTTCGTCATCAAAGATGCATCGTGGGTTTTAGCCCTCAATGATGCAATCCGGTCTTCTTCCTGAATTTACGCCCACGTGGGGGAGTGGGACGCAAAGAACTTGTCTGATTCTTTCCGCGGAGCTTCTCCCGTATGTGCTGGCTCGGTTTCCCTCGAAGTCCGTCATTGTGGTAGGCTTCCGTACAACCTTGCCTATGAGAATCTTGGATATCCTGAGAGTCTTGAGAGTAATCACATTCAAAGACGCTCCTATTTCGATAAGGGCCGTCTTGAACTCAAAATCCTTGATGCGTGCGGTGACATGTATGGCACGGTTGTGACCTTCCTCTGGTTGATTGCAGCAAAACGTCTTCGTGTGCTGATTTTTTGAGAGGTGCGAAAGTTCGCATAAACGTTCCACTAGATAAACCGCTTCCCGATCCACGGCCTCTGGTTCATAGTGAAACTATTGACTTGAGGAGGATCGTTGTGAGGATCAGTCCCCAGTGTAGGAGTCTCCATGACAGGACCGCTCATATCTGATGTCGCTTATTTGATCAGGTCCATGTAGGTCCGTACCGCTGAAGTACCTTCTCCGGTGCGTTGAATGCGTTCGTTGTTGGCTCCAGGGGCTGTCGCGGCTCTTGTGGCAATCTATCGGTTAATGTCTTAAGAAAAGTAAGTACCTCTTTCTGATTTGCGGCCATATCCGTTTGAGTCTTAGCAAGAACTTCATACTTCTCCATCAAGTATGCAATGGTTATGAGAGATGGTCCTCCTCTCGTCCCTCCGGCTTATCGTCCTGATGAAGGAGTGGAAGTTGTTACTCTGGTGACTACCGGAGGTGTTATACTTTAGGAGATGCCGGGATTTGCGGCTTCTCTAGCTCTGGTGATGGGAGGTGTTACACTTACTGGAACATCTCCTGCTACGCTGGTGCTGGTGGTAAGTGACGGCTCCACGAGATACATTTACTACAGTAGCTCCACTGACAGGTACATCGACACCGGGAGTGTTATCCACACTAGCTCCGTCAGAATTGATTGTTGATCCAGACCTGACTTCTACCATCTTGAAATGAATTGATGATTAGATTGGTCCTAATATCTACCCTTTTTTGAAATTGATAAAATTGAATCGGATTCGAAGAAATTGACTTTACAACCGAGAGATTAACCTCCCACTGTGGTCACCAATTGTTTATGGGTAAAACTATTCCTGCTAATTTTGGTAATTTGGGGTGTGGATGAGGAATGAATCTAAACCTTAAACAAATGCACTGTACGGTGAGTGCTTGTAGATTCGAGAGATCAATTTGTGCAAGTCCAGCCTAAACCAAGAAATGGACGTTCCATACTTTTTTCGGTCACAAAGTGAAGGAGATGGGGTTGATCTTAGGGAGGGAAGCGAAGAAGGTGTTGAGATTGTAAAGGTGTTGGCTATGTATGACTTGTATCAGAAAGATGAACTGGCTTGCAGGATGTAAGCTATCAGTTCCGGTGTTTGAATCCGATTGTATCAACACTTTCCTCTGTTATCTCGTCTTGTTCTGTTTTGTTTTAACAAATAGGGTGGAGAACCTATTTATACAAGTCTTTTAGCATAACCATCGTATCTCATGGGAAGTGGAGAAAGTGGAGTGTTGGTGTCACACGACTAGGCTTGCCCACTTCTCCCATCATCACTAACCGTCCATGACTTCCTGACATATTCTTGTGATGGCGCGTTGTGCACTGCACGCTGTCAACCTCCAGACCAATACCCCAATATTTATCCCCCAGTTTGTGACATGATTGATGTCTTGAGTGTGTGTATCGTGGGTCCCACAGAAAATAGCATGTAATGCTAGATTGAATAACTGCGTTATTCAGGAAGTTGATACTTGTGAAGTATCGTGTGTATGCTATGCAGGTACTACACCAAGTATATTCAACATGTATGAAACATTTTTGTTTGAACATCTCAAAGTAGTCTCATATCCAGACTACTTCATGTGATGATCTGGAGGTTGCGCAAGCAAGTCCTTCCTTGACCGACCACATGGTGTGGTAGAGTGGTGGATGATGATCACCATGATTCCGCAATGACCAATTAACTCCTGATCAGGGTTGTATAACCAAGCCGATGAAGTTGGACGGACGAGATGACCTTTGAGACACTCATCTGCGACCGTTGATGAAATTAGGGTTTTAGGGAAAAGTGCGCAAACACCACTTTCCAGCTTGGTCGAATCCAAGCTTGGGACATGGTTTTGGTATGGTCGGTCGGTCATGTATGCTGACGGCATGCCGGTACACATGTTCATACCTCACTGTCCCATGGAAGTGTGATCTGGGCCACTCAATTTATCTGGCGAAGTTGAGTGGTCGAGATCAATTTGCGACAGTAAACTGGTGCCGCAAAAGCCGCACACCGTACCAACTTCGTACGCGCGTTCCAAGATGACCAGTCTTGGTCGGTCTTGGCCGATTGCTCCAACGTATAGGTAGTAAGATGATGTTCACGCATATGCCTTACTATCCCACGAAAACATGATCTAAGTCACTCAATTCGTCTGGAGAAATTGAACGGTTGAGATTAGTTTGCAATTTGGAGGGAGTGACCATGCATGTTGGAGGCATGCGAACCGTGGAGAAAAAGAGAGTTCGGCCTTGGACGATTAGGTATAGAGATATGTGGGCCCGCAGTGATCATGTTTATACTTACCGGACCTGCTTAGCCTATTCCTGGACCCTTCGTCCGATCAGGAGAAGATGAACGCTTATGATCGCGACATAAACCCTAATCAGGGTATTGCCGGCCGTGTGTTGTACCTAGTTTGGAGAGAACGAACTAGGACGACCAACTATAGTTGGTCCTGATTGATCGGTCAGGTATGTAGGCGATCCCACGGTGATTGTGTTGACATGCTCCGTGCCCTTTGAATCTACATATGCACCCTCTATTTATGCCTGCGAAGATGGATGGTTGAGACTGTTTTGCGACACATGTAATATGCCGTAAACCCTAATTTAGGGTTTTTCGTCCATACTGCTATGGTTTGGACATTTTGGCAAGCTAGGCCAATCTTTTGGGGAGGCCGACCATGCGGGGTCTGCATTAGTTCGGCAGGGGATATTTCATACCTGCTTGGGAGGTTATGGAATCAATCTGGGCTATCCAATCATGCTGGTGGAGTTGGATGGTCGTGATCATATCCAGACTGATATGGTCAGTCCGGATGCTCAATCGGTCTAGTATAACACACCGAGAGTTGCAGCCTATACGGGTATTTCATACATGTTTCATTATAATGCTTGGAGATTCGTGTTGCTCTGTTGAGAGCAACACTCAGTCGTCATGCCGCACTGATAATGAGTACAGGAAATACAAGGCTGGTTGAGCATTAATTAATAATGCTGTAAATTCACAGGGTATATGGGATTGTTGCTACATGCTCTAACCTGGATGAATTTCATGTATTTTATTCACAAAATGGGATTGTTGCTACATGCTCCATTCTAGGTGAATTAGTAAAGTGAAAGAATATCCATCACTTATTAATGGACTTATCTTTTACAAGATGTTAGCGCATAATCTTTGGGTTTTACAATTTTAACTTTAAATGAAAATCCACCATCAACAAGTGGATACGTTGGTAATCATAATGGAAGAAGATCTTTGGCACACAGAACAAAAATACAAGTCTATTAATGGCCGTACATGCATGAAGATGCGAAGCAACTATCAAAACGTTGCGAAGATTTTCAGCGACATGGAAAGAGAATACATGCACCAGGAGCACCATTATCATCCTCAACTAGTGTATGGCCTTTTGGAAAACGGGGGATGGATATTGTGGGACCATTTGTACCCGGTTCTGGACAAAGAAGATATTTGATTATCGCTATAGATTATTTCAAAAAGTGGGGATAAGTAAAGGCCGTACAACATATTCATGACAAAGATATTTTTACATTCATATTTGAAAATATAATTTGCAGATTTGGAATTCCTGCACAGTTGGTATCTGATAATAGAAAGAAATTTGAAGGACAAAACATAGAAATGTTACTTAATGCATTTAAGATCAAATGTGGAAAATTGACACCTCTATATCCGCATGCCAATGGGCGGGTAGAAGCAACAAATAAGATAATCGCAGATATATTAAAGAAGAAATTAAAGGGACGTCACAAGGCATGGTGTCAACAAGTACATAATGCCATATGGGATTACAATACAACTAGGCGGGAAACTACTAGAATGTCACCTTTCTGTTTGACATATGGAGTTGAAGTTGTGCTACCAACATAAGTTGCTATTCCAACAACAAAAAGAGAAGCTTAGGAGAAAAACCTCAGTGAAGGAATGATATTGACCAAACTTGATGAATTAGAAGAAAAGAGAGAAAAGGCATTACAACATATGGAGAATTATCAGAGAAGATTAGCCCGAGAGTACAATAAACGTGCCAAAAAACTTGAATTTCAACCAGGTGATTTAGTGCTGCGAGAAACACCAGGATACCAGCGAGAGAATGGTGGAAAGTTAGCAAGAAAGTGGGATGGGCCTTATATCATTAAAGAGATAGTTGGAACCGGGGCATATAAGTTGATGTATCCTGAAGGAAGAGATGTGGGTCAGAGGCTTGGTAGACCATGGAACAGTTTATATCTAAAAAGATATTACCCATAAGAGGCTTTGCGAAGAGATGAATTGCGAAATAATGTATGGTTAAAATGAAATGAATGAATACAAAGTTTTTATGAAAAAGAAGGTGCGAGAATGAAAAATATCAAAAGAAAGAATGAAAATATGCGAAAATTTCGCAAGAAATGATCTTTAAGATCTAGAATGGGATGAACCTTTATGGCGTACACCCTAGTTCGCGAATAAAATTTCGCAAGAGGAAAATGTAAGACCTAAAGTACGTCATAGAAGGGGGTATATATAACATGACTCAGCGATAAGGTTACATCGCTGCTGGAACCTGAGCCATGGAGATTTGGGGTCAATGAAAGCCTATACAAGAGAGACACCTTGGATTCTCAGCTTGAGCATATGACTTGAGTTGGGCGACTAAGGTAATAAGAGATCTCCTAAGGGGTGCAGAGTATGACCAAGGTGCTGAGGTACACGGTTGATCTAATAGTTCCCTGGGCATATGAAACTACCCTGGCCATTCTTGGTAAGTCTTGACTATGATGCACTCGGCCCGAAGAAAACCCCACTTAGGGTGCAGTCTCGTAACCATAATATATATAGGAAAAAGGGATAAGAGGCTGAGAACGCAACTGGTTATTGTTAAGACTGGATGAGAGGATCTAGTCTTGTATGGCCGATGTACATCTCCTTGAAAGGGCAACCATGGGGAAGATAAGGGCGGCACCCTCCATTAGGGAGTTGATAAGTGTCTTAAGACGCAAATGTCATGAGGCTTTTTACTCACGGTAGTATTAAGACTTGTCATATTTGTGCAACATTCCTGAAGAGGCAATAATACAAAAGAGAAGATAAGACGAAATCAATGGGTCATTGCATGCAAATGTAAAGGCGCCCTGCGATTTCGTCACACGATGGCAATGTCATGGGGCTTTAATTTCGCAAGAAAATTTAGGCTTGTCATATTGTCGCGGAAAAAATACAAAAGAAAAAAAAGTTAAAGCAAGATCAATGGGTTTGTACATGAAAGTGTAGAGACGTCCTGCGATTTTGTCGCAATACAAAAGATGGAAAAATAGTACCTTTACTTAGGAAGGCAAAATAAGACCACAAAATAAAATAAATAATTTTTATAAAATACTAACTATTTTTCATGCAGATCATATTTCACGAGAAAGATAATGAGAGGCAAGTATGAGAATTAATAAATAAGATGTCATTATCTTTCTCGCAAGTTCTTAAAAATATCAAAATCAAAATTGATTCCAAAAGAGGTCCAATGTACATTGTTCGCAAGAGGAGAAAGAATAATTCAAGAAAATAAAACTAGAACTCAAATTTCAATATTTTCTTCACCAGCTTTATCTTATTCGCCAACCTTATCGTTTCCATCATCTTTATCATCTTTGCCAGTAGTTTCCCTATTTGGTTAACTCTACCTTCTTCCTCATTTGGCTGGTTACCAGCAGTTGTTTCATCGCCAGCACCTGCTTATTTAAGAGGACCTTCTTCTTTTTCTTCTCCTTATTTTTCTTTTTCTTCTTCTTCTTCTTCTTCTTCGCTACTTTCATAGCCAAAATCACTGTCAGCAGGATGAGGAACTTCATCATCATCTACTTCCAGAGGTTTATTTGTTGTTGGAGGAAGAGAATTGGACAATTAAATATCATTTACAAGAGTTTGATCTTTAATATGAACTTGGCGAAGAAAAGCACTATCACGGTTTCTAATCTCCATGTCCTTGAAATAGCCAAGGTAGTCATATTCTCTTTCTGCTCGATCTTGAGAACGAGCAAGATGATCAGTGAGCAATGCATTCTCTTTGCGAACCTTATCAAGATTAGAATCCAAAGTAGAGACGCAAGATTGAAGTTTTCTTTCAGATTCTGCGAAGTCAAAGAATACAAAAAATTTAGTAAAGATGAAGAATTTGCAGAATAATATCACAAGAAAAATTAAGCAAGGAAAAATAGTTGAGGCAGTCCAAATGACTACCTTCCTTTTGCGAAATTAGATTTTGAATTAAGGCCAAGCAATTATTCTCCCACTGGTTCATTGCGTCATCAAATTTATCTCCGACTAAACCCTTCAGGCGATACCTTAGGTTCTTGTAGTTGCAGGTTTTCCCACACTACACCCTTGTCAAGAATCTATGAAAACTAAGTCATAATTTTGATGAACAACAACACTTTTATTAATTCACTTTCAGGAAAATTTACAAGAAAGATCAAAACTCAGAAGTACAACTTTCTTTTCTGGAGTTTCTCTCTCCTCAAAATTCTCTCAGCTCTAAAAAATACATCATCCTTTTCTGGATTTAGTTGAACCCTTTATATAGGAAAGTACATAGTGGAAGACAACTAAGATTTCCCCTTAATTCGGATCTACTCTGCGATCTCATCGCCATAACTTCAGTCTTCACCATCGCCAACTTTATAACTATCGTGAAGCAGACTTATTCTTCATATATCTTTAATCGTCAACCGTTACATCACTCTTTTGTGACACTCGCCAAATGTTTTTGAAGATTCTTGCGACAATCTCGTCAAAGTGTTGTTAATACTTGTAGAAACGTTTGGGCCTCTCGCATAAATGTTGTTAATATCGCGGGAATAACGTTGTAGCGATATTATGGTACTACATCTTTCCTCTTCTCATGTCTTTTCTGCGAAGAAGAGAAGATATGAGAATCCAAAATTCCATAATTGCTTATCTTTTCAGATTTCTTCATCCTTCGCCAGCTGTTTTCACGAATCTTTTCTTCTAATAAATTTTTGACACGTCTTCTGTAATCGCTGTGATATGACCATCCACGTCTCTTATTTGCATTAATTGCCTTAATCTTCTTCGAGAAATTTCTTCTTCTATAAATACTCCTCTCATTCCTCTCCTTTTTCTCTTTTACTTTCTTCTTTCTTCTCTCCGTATTCTCTCTGCAATTTTTACTGTTCTTCCGCGAATTGCGCTTGTATAACAACTGTGATTTATTATTTCATTCCCATACTCAAAAATGGTTGATGCTGGTGCTAAAAATTTGAAGGCCTTCAATAGAATGCGCGAGAAACTCAGACTTAAAGGTTTTAACTTATCTCTGATTCCAGATCAAGATTCCAAATCAGAACTTTCCCTTAAACTATTTACTTACGACCAATGTTCTCGCGAGAAAATCATAGTATCGTTAGGACAACTTGAAGCTGGTCTTCCCATCCCTCTTTATGATCCTGAGCTTCCGCTGTTTTATCAAATAATTCTGACGAGAGATTCTCACGAGCAATATACCAATTGGGTGGGGATTTCATCAGATTACTACTTGAATACGCTTCTCGTGGCGCTGGTAAAGGAACTCGCTACCCCAAGGCTCCAAATAATCCTTTTTTCGAAGATGTCCCCATTGTTTCTTGTGATTATACTGTGGACAACTTTTTTGTAAACTATAGAATTGTCCCTATGAAGAGGGATAGTACATGTTGGGGTGTTCGTTTGAATAAAGAGAAGGTCACTGGTGACAACGCTCTTATGATGGATATTGACTTTCATACATCTACTAACCAAGGTTCTCGTCATTCTAGCGACGATAAGTGGTTCATCTTCCCATTAAGTCTTGAAGGTCCTTATATATCTGGTTCTTGCGAACTTCCCGAGAGTCTCGCTGAATATCAACCCTGGGTCTTCAACTTGCCTGAGAGAACTAAAGAAGTATATTCTCTCAATTTTTCATATTATTAATGTTTATCATCTTCTTTACATTCTCGCCAATGTTTTCTTTATATTCTCGCTAATTATTTTGGTTTTTCTCAGATTGATAGGATGAAACTCAGTTATAAAGCTCTTAGGAAACCCAGCATTCGCCTGGCTTTGATGTCTTTCACAGATGAAGTAAGAAATATTTCTTTATAAGTTTTTATAATATATTGTTTCCCCTATTTCTTATCTTCATCTGTGCTCGCAGGAAATCGAAGAATTAGAACCATTACCTCCTGCAAAAATCATGGATAATTCTTCAAAGGAACCATCTGGGAAATCTATAAAGGAGAAGCCTACTACTTCTTCTAGGGGAAGATCTTCTGCCCCTCGCAATGATGAATATAGCGATCCTCCTCTAAAGAAAAGAAAAACTCAACCTTCTTATTCTTCAACTCCTCAAATAATTCCAGAGAATCCCAGTGTTGTTCCTGATAAGGATATTGACGAGGAGTTTAATGTTGGCGGTTTTCCTTCAATAAGAAATTCTTCTGATTCTGATTCTTCAATGACTCATCTATCTAGGATTTTTAATGATATCTCCCACATAATGACTTCTAATGGCGAGGATGAAATGATTGAAAAGACATCCCAAGCCCTTGCTCAAGTTTGCGATGCTCCTATTTTAGTGGATAATGATTCTCTCCAAGGAATCTCAAGATCGCTGACTCCCAGTATCTTGAATTCTCTTGGTGCCTTGGTATGTTTTTATTTCTTCAATTTTTTCATATCTTCTCCATCGCTAGATTTTAATTTATTTCTTTTCTTCGCAGGTTGGAAGAGATTCTTTTGCTGTTGCTTCTGACTTAGATAAAGGATGCGTCAATGCTGAAGAAAAATCAGCTAAAGTTCGCCAAGATAAGGAAAAACTAGAGTCTGAAAATATAGAGCTTCGCAAGAAGAATAAACAATTGGAGACAGAAGCTTCTGTTAATAAGCAAAAGATCATTAATCTTGATAAGGCTAACCAACAACTCTATGGTATGACTGATTTCCCATCTCTCTTAATTCCCTTTATTCTATCGCGGCTTATTCAAGCAATCACTTTTAACTTGCAGATGTTTATGGTCTTACTGACGAGGCTATAATCTTTCAAACATTCCCTGAACCTGTAGATGATCATACTCTTCTCGCTAGTCTTAATAATTCCTTGAGTAACTTCTCAGATGATAAGATTAACTCCCTATCCATAGATGAACTTAGATCCAAGTTTAATCTCTTAAAACTTGAACACAGATTTAACTTAGGCTTGACTGACAAATATAGGCGCCTTTATTTTGATTCAAATAAAGAAATAGATAAATTAAGGCAGAAGAATAGCGATCTTATTGACGAGAAGGATCTCTCCATAAAAAAGGGATCTAAAACCTTAGCAGATTTTCATAAAACTCTCCTTGAAGTTCAAATGGTTAGAGATAGACTTATCCGCGAGAATGAAGATCTTCTTGCGAGGGAGACTCAAATTCGATCTCGTCTCCTTATTAATAGCGATGATGAGTTTTCCTGGGCTGCGAAGGTTCTTGACAATGCCAGAAATGATTTAGGTGTAAATGTTAGCATTCAAGTCGAACATGCGGCTCTAATTAGAGATATGATTTCTAACAGAGAAGGTTATTGTCTGCTCTTCTTCTCGCTAATTTCTTGTTTTTATTATTCTCTTTTGTAATATTTCTAACTTGTTGTTATATTCTTATAGAAGCTGAAAAAGGTTATCTTGAAAGAATCAAGGAGCTTGGACAAGAGAAGGATCAGCTCGCGAACACTCTTGCTGCTCGCAATTACAAATATTGACAACTGAAGAAGCAGTTTGGCATCACCACTGCGAACTTCAATAGATCTCTCATTGTCATTCGCAATGATTCTGTTAAATTGGTCTGCGATGACCATGGAATTTCTCCTTCTGTATACCCTGATCTTGCGAAAGAAGTACCCGCAGTAATTTCAAGTCTTGACATCTCTGATAGTGAGGCTGAAAATTATGATGAGGATGAAAATGATAGTGATGACGAAGGTGAAAAGTCTGGTGGAGAAGAAAATAATGATGATAATGATAAAGGGGAAGAATCTGGCGATAAAGAGAAGTCTTATAAGGAGGATCGCGATGGATCTAACTAGTTCTTCTTTTTCTTTCTCCTTTTTCTGTAATATTGCCGTTAATTTGTAAATTTCTTTTGCCTCTTTTGTTTCTACCTGTAAGAATCAGAAAACAGTTCTTTTTCTGCAAGTTAATCAATCAATATAACTATTATTCTTTTAATTATCTGCTTGCTTGTATCTATGCAATTTTTATATGATAGATGAATACTAATTTCATCGTTCTCATGCATTCCCATACTTTCCTCTATTATTCATCTGCAATATAAAAATTGATTAAATATTAAATAAAAATCAAAATTTACCTTAATATTGGCGATCTTACCGTCAAATAATAGTTGCGTGAAATCGCAATTCTCGTAACATCTGCGAGTATTATCGCAGTAATCTTGTGGTATTAGTGTGCCTTCCTAATTAAAGGTCTTACTTTGCCACGCTCTTTCTTTATGCGACAAAATCGCATGACGTCTTTACATTTGCATGTATTGACCCATTGATCTTGTCTTATCTTTATATCTTGATTGTATTGCGACAATATGACAAGTCTAAGTTCTATCGCGAGATCAAAGCCTTGTGACATTGTCGTCTTGCGATGAAATCGCAGGACGTCTTTACATTTTCATGTAAAAACCCCTTGATCTCATCTTAACATTGCTCTCATGGCTTGTTGCCTTTGCATTATTTACGTTACGCGACAATATGACAGGCCTAAATGTTCTTGCGATCATAAAGACCCATGACATTGCCGTCTTATGACACTTATCAGCTCCCTAATGGAGGGTTCCGCCCTTATCTTCCCCCTGGTTGCCCCTTCAAGGAGGGAACATCGGCCATACAAGACTAGCTCCCCCCCATCCGGATCTTCCAACAACCAGTTGTGTTCGCAGCCTCTTGTTCTTTATGCCTATATGGCTTATAGTTACAAGACTGCACCCTAAGTGGGGTTTTCTTCAGGACAAGTGCATTGTAGCCAAGACTTACCAAGGATGGCAAGAGAGTTTCATACGCTCCGGGCACCCTTGGCTCAACCGTGTACCTCGACGCCTTGGTCATACTCTCCACTTCTTGGAAGAGATTCTCGGTCATCCAACTAGGGTATAACCTTATATAGTTGGAAATCCAAGATCTCTCTCCCGGATAGGTTTTCTTTAACCCCATCGTCTGCATGACTCAGGTTCCAGCAGCGGTATAACCTTATCGCTGAGTCATGTCAAGAGATACCCCCTCATATGACGCGCTATTATGTCTTACATTTGCCTCTTACAAAATTTTACTCGCGAACTAGGGTGCACGCCATAAAGGTTCGTCCCATTCTTTTAATCTCTGCGAAATTTTATTCGCGTTTCTCGCGAGTATTGTAACTCTGATAGGATTTCATAACTTTGATCATTTTGGTAAAGTTTTTGCGATTCTTTCAAGCAGAATATTTTGTTCAATTACATATTTTTCAAACAAATTATTCATAGAGTTCTCTAAGGTTCATCATTTTACCTCTCTACTTACTATTTTCTGATTCTGCCTTTCTGCTGCATTTTGCTATTATTTCCTTTTCTGCGAGACGCTCGCCATCAGCTTTTATATCCTATTTACGTTCTATCGCATCAATCATTAACCTTTCACATTTCTGTCGTTGCTTGATTTTGCACTTCCAATTGCTATTCTTTTCAGCTCTTTCTTCGCAAGACTTCATATCGATTTCATAACATTTCTTGCTTTCTCCCCAGTCTCCTTTAATAACTCCAACACCTTTTGGATGAGGAAATTTGATACACTGGTGATAAGTAGATGCTACACCCAATATCCCGTGTAACCAAGGTCGTCCTATCAAGGCATTGTAAGGTGATTCGATGTCCACAACTCAGAATAATATTTTTGAAGATATTCCTTTTAACGGTATCTGCATTTCAATTTCCCCCTTTGGTTTGTTAGATGTGCCATTAAAACCATAGATTTTGTATGTTGATGGAATTAGATCTTCGTCTTTTCCTCCCATGATTTTAAAGGTATGATAAAATAAGATATCAACAGAACTCCCTGTATCTATTAAGACTCTGTTGATGGCCCAAGAATCTTCAACTTTACTATCATTCTCTTCATCTTCTTCTTGCATTTGTTTGGATTAATCTCTAATCGTACGACCAGTGGATTATCGTGCTTCTCGCCAACCTCAGGTACATCTTGCGCTGTGAAAGATAGAGTTTGCTTCTGCTACTCCTCTAATGGCGAGGATCTCGCGATATTCAATA
Organism: Papaver bracteatum; assembly: GCA_023529315.1. Lineage (NCBI taxonomy): Eukaryota > Viridiplantae > Streptophyta > Magnoliopsida > Ranunculales > Papaveraceae > Papaver > Papaver bracteatum. Next base: position 238,352 of record JAJJWX010003899.1, read on the forward strand.
TCTCTCTTCCATATGTGTCTCTCGCGAAGACCCTTCTTAAAATATTGTCATGGAAATCCTCTATAGTTCTGCGTGAATGTACAATATAATTACAAAACAAATTCTTTGCTTTGGCTCCAACTTCTATTACGAATGTTTCCGCTCCTTTTACAGCATTCACTCTGCGAGTTTCTGGTGCTGGCGGTAATTGCTGAGATTGTGGATGTCCTACTAGAAAATGATTTAACTTTCCCTAATCAATCATCCTTAAGATTATTCTCTTCACATTCCTATAATCGTTTACTGTGTGACCATGAAAATGATGATAAGGACAGAATTCTTGACTTCGATTGTTTGGATGGGGTTATTTTCCCATGTTCCACGGAGAGGGTATATTTTCCATTAAAATGATAGCTTCCCAAATATTTTCTATGCTAGTATTGAGAGCGGGCATCTTAATTTCTTCCCAGATTATCCTCTGATTACCTTGTACTTTAAAATTATTCTGTCTTTGTCCACCATAAGTTTCTTGAGGTTGATCGAGTCTTTGAATCTTATTATTACCACCGCGATTATAATAATTTTTCTCCCTTTCATATTCTTCCTGATCTCGACTGCCCATCGCTACTAATTTTTGTTTGTTATCAATGACCACTTTCTCCTGTTGTGGTTGCGAGGTGCTCGCTACATTATTTATCATTTTAGGGAGCAAACTTCCATTTGCCGCCAGCGATCTGGTGTTCACGATTGGGTATGATTCCATCTCATTTTGTTTCTCCTCCAAAGAAATGTATTCTTCCTGCAGCTCTCGCAATTCTGTCATGGTGATTGTGTTTTTGATTCTGAAAATCTGAATGTACAGTAAATTAGTCGCGAACATTGCATTAATGAAGGATAAGATCAGATATATTTCATCCACCCTTCCATTCATTTCGCTGCACATTGATTTCCATCTTATAGTTAAGTGCTTCAGACTCTCGCCAACTCTCTGTTTTAGCCCAAACACATCTTCAATGCCCGGCCGCGATGAATTTTTGCTAATGTACGCTCCTAAGAATGTATCTTGTAAATGATTAAAAGAAGTTATAGTATTTTTTGGTAACCCCTCAAACCATTTCAACGCCTCGCCAGTTAAGCTAGATGCAAAATACTTGCATAACACAGCATCACGATTCTCCCACTGTAGCATACATCTAACATAAGCTTTGACGTGTTGAACAGTAAAAGTAATCCCATCAGAAATGCTATTTAATGCTAGTAAATTGCATTTTGGAGGTATTCCTCTTAATTGTACTTCTTGAGTAAATGGATTTCTCGCAGCTTCTTCAATAGCTTCATCAAGTTGCCTTCTACCTCCTTCTCTTCTATTTCTTATCATTCCTCGCATTTCTGCTAACTCTCTCAGAATTTGATCATTCTCAACTGAGTTTTGTTCCATTGGCCTTTTTAATGCAGCTTCCCTTCTTCTGCGTTCTTGTCTTTCTTGTCTTGCGAGATTTTGCGTATCTCCTTCTTCATCATCATCCTGTCTTTCTCTGCGATTTTCTCTTTCACCATCCTCTTGAAATCGCAATTGCCTATCTTCTTCTCTGCGAATTTCTTCATTTCTCCTCATTTTTCTTCGCTGTCTCTCTATTTTCCTTTGTATCCTATCATAATCCTCTTGAATATTATCATTATAGCGATTTTGTGTACGTCTCCTTTCTATATTTTCATGGTTATTTTGGCGTACTGCCTCTCGAAATTCTTGCTCTTCTACTTCTGCTCTTAATATTTCTCTCTCGCAAGCCAGGCGCGCTTGTTCAGTATAGTATCTTTCAATTTCTTCTTCAATTATTCTTTGATTCTCTCGCCCCTGCAATATCCTCCTACCTTCCTCTAGATTCCCTTCTTCAATTTGGTTGTTTCTTCCCTCTTGATTTCTATTGTCACGCAGATTATAACGATCGCCAATTATCTCTTCTTCTCTATGACGTTGCTCTCCATTTAAATTTTGCACTTCTTCTCTAACATTTCTCATTGGGGAATTTCGCCTTGGTTCTTCCCTGAATGATCTTGAATTTGATCTTACAGTACTTCTTGACCTCCTTCTTTGTAACCTCAAATTCTCCATTCTTAGCTCATGATTTTGTCTTGTTAGATTTGCACGTTCCTCCGCTTCTAATCTCCTCTCTTCTTGTGTTCTTTGCCTCAGATCATCTACTATCCCATTTTCACGTCCCACGTGAACTAATTCTCCAGCCATTCTTTGATTTCTTTCTCCTTCTTCTCCATTTCTTAATTGTCGATTTTTTGTTTCTCCCATTGAATCCGACCTCCAAGTGTGTACGCTTACTCTATCATAATCCACATCCCTATTTTGTGATTGTGCTTGTTGATTCGGCTATTGATTTGAATTTTCTGCTTCATTTCTTGTTCTATTTCTTCCTGATCTTATTCTTAAAGATTCTTCTAATTCACATGTTCCTTCAACTGCAAGTCTTTTACTTCTTCTGACTGTCGTTGGTGGTTCTGATGTATTTCTCCTCCTTCTAGCCATTTCTCCAATTCTAATAATTTTTTCAAATCTTCAAGTTGCAATTTAAGATTTCTTAGATTGATTCTCCCTGTTTCTGGACGCCAAAATGTAGTTGCAGGTTTTCCCACACTACACCCTTGTCAAGAATCTATGAAAACTAAGTCATAATTTTGATGAACAACAACACTTTTATTAATTCACTTTCAGGAAGATTTACAAGAAAGATCAAAACTCAGAAGTACAACTTTCTTTCTGGAGTTTCTCTCTCCTCAAAATTCTCTCAGCTCTAAAAAATACATCATCCTTTTCTGGATTTAGTTGAACCCTTTATATAGGAAAGTACATAGTGGAAGACAGCTAAGATTTCCCCTTAATTCAGATCTACTCTGCGATCTCATCGCCATAACTTCAGTCTTCACCATCGCCAACTTTATAACTATCGTGAAGCAGACTTATTCTTCATATATCTTTAATCGTCAACCGTTACATCACTCTTTTGTGACACTCGCCAAATGTTGTTGAAGAATCTTACGACAATCTCGTTAAAGTGTTGTTAATACTTGTAGAAACGTTTGGGCCTCTCACAGAAATGTTTTTAATATCGCGGGAATAACATTGTAGCGATATTCTAGTACTACAGTTCTTTTCCTTAGAGAGGAGGAAAGTGTTTTCTTTCGCAAGAGAGGAGTATGATTCTTCTAATTTGGAGTATTCTTCTTGGAGCTGGCTTGCCTTTAAACTTAAAGCTATTCTACCTTGCATAAGCGTATTTTTCTCAGCAATAGATGATTCAGTTACTTCTTTAAGTTCATTTTTCAGCGAATGTAGATATTGTTCTTGGTTATCACACACTTTTTCAAGAAAAATTAACTTCTGTGAGGAGATCGCCGTCTTACTTAAAAAATCCCGTTTCTCTTGAGATAAGGTTATGTTTTCATCTGATAAAGTGTCCATCGCCAAATTAGCTTTGGTTGGAGAATTAGAGAGACGGGATATCTCACTACTTAATAAGTTTTGTTCTTGCACTAATTGAGCATTTTCTTTGGTAAGATTATCTATTTGATCAATGGAATATGTATGTAGGTTATCTAATTGATTATATTGATCCATCCAAGCATCTCTATCAGCGTGGGCTTCTTTAACGATAGATTCAAATTGAAATCTCTCCAAGAATCGTTTCTGGTTTAAGGCTTAATGTGCGAACTAAAGATTTCAAAAGAATTGAAGAGAGAACAGACGAAATTGTTAATAAGATAAATCAACAAAGAATACAAAGAAGATTGTACCTTTTAATTCATTATTCTTTTTGCGAAGAAGTTCGCAATCCAACGAAATATTCTGCATCTTTTGGTTTTCGAGACGGGTAGCATCACATTCTAAAGTTTTGGCTTGGAGAGCTCCTTTTAAGGCTTCAATTTCTTTCTCCGAAGATGCTTGTGAATCCATCTTACCAGAACCAAAATATCTACTCAAAATCTCACAGGTCCCAAATTTGATAGGGTCATCATAAGATCTTCTAACATCATCAAAGATATTAGCTAAATCTTTAAAGGCAGTATCTATCCCATTCACAGCTTCTTGGGAGAAAGGGAGAGATTCAGATGAAATATTAGATATAATGGAAAGTTGATTATTATTCTTTACTAAAGAGGTATCATTGGAAGAAGATGTTTAAGGCAGATTAACAGTTGGGCTAGGAATATAATCAATCTGATCTGTTGAGATAATCTCGTGGGCAGGTGGAAGATATTTTTCTTGCGAAGGAGGAATAATTAAGGATTTCAGTTTAGGAAAAGAAACAGCGGTATCAACAACTTTTGGCTGACGAGATTTTTTAGAAGGCTTATTGGCATCTTTACCATCCTGCGAATCACAACCCAGATAAGAAACATAGGCAACAATATTGTTACTAAAAAGAGTTATGTTTCTTATTGCGTTGTCATTCACAAACTTTCTCTTTCTCGCAACTGTATTGGATTGTGAATTCAGGGAATTATTAGGGTTTTGAACTGTAATTTTGATACCAGAAGTGCTTTTGCTGAAACAAAAGATAGTATGGGAATTACACAAAGAACAAATAAGATGATTCCAGTAAAATAAAATTAGTTTCAGCAAAATCAAAATCGAAAGAAGAAGAAGGGAAAACTAACCTTGGAGAATCCATGAAGGAAGTAAAGAACAGTAGCAGGAAGATGAATTCGATAATAAATAAATAAATAATAAAGTCACAGACGATGAATATTTGCAGAGCAGAGAATATGAAGATGAAGATAAAGTGAAAGAAGAAGATTATTTTTCCACTAAACCTCTCTTAACAAGGAAAAGAAGGTGACCGGTTAAAATCAGAACGTGTCGGTAGTATTCAACACGTGTAAATAATCAAGCGTGATTCATGGAATCCTGTCGGGAGAATAATATGGAAAGATAAACTGCTGCGGCATTTTGAAAAGTAATTTCTCATGACATTCTCTACTTCGCAGAAAATACATGAGAAGAGGAAAGATGTAGGATCATAATATCGCAGGAAAGACATATTTGCAAAGTTGGGTTAACAACACTTTGCGATCATCGCTTGATGATCTGAATAATGACGCAAGAGATGACGATAGAAGAAACATGAGAAGAGTGTGATGATTCTGCGAGGATTACAATGTTTGCGAAGATTAACAATGTAACTCTTGCGAGAATATCGCAAGTCAGATCCGAAATTAAAGGACAGATTAGCTGTCATCCACTATGTAAATCCCTATATAAAGAGTTGAACAGGAATAAGAGAGAGGAGAGATCTTTTTCGAGTGTTGAGCAAGTCATTTAGGAGAGAGAAATTTTAGAGAGCGATTGTATTCTTGTTTTCTTCCATTTCTTGTAACATTTCTGTGAATCAATCAATAAAAGTGTTGTTCTTAATCTTCAAAATATGTGTTGATTACTATGAATTCTTGTGAAGGGTGTAGTGTAGGATTTTCTGCTACTACACACAGAGCATCGAAGTTTGATGTACCAATAAACATCAACGGTCTGTATACGGTGAACATCGAAGCTTTATGCACCAAGAAGCATCGAAATTTGCTAACGTGGGTGAAGGAGACCCATGAAGTGGGTGAAAGGAAATTAAGGTGGGTGAACAAAAACGAGAAGTGGGTGAACATATCTGAGCCGCCCGACTTCCCTTTTTTTTTTTTTGCTTTTGAAATTTTTCATCATGTTTTTTCTACGAACTATGATCTTTCCTCCGAACATTTGGTGACAGTTTTGCGAAACTGTTGTCTTTGCTTATAATCCTTCATGCAACGGTTTTCTGCAACGGTTTTTGATGAAATGTGATCTTTTCTTATGACCTTTGCAATGGACTTGGCCGCTGGCCTTATCTTGGATTTTTGTTTTTTGGCGTACCGGGCGTCCCGGCAACACTTTCATCAGATTTTGTAGTGATGCGATTTTTAGCGATATCCGGAGGTAATAGCTTCAGCAAATCTGAAACACCGAATCTTGATTGCAGCAATTGAGATCAACTGGACTGCAGTATGTGCGATTATATGGTCAGCAGCAGCTGCGATCAGCTGGACTGTGACTATTACGATCAAACTGGGTTGTAACAGCTACGATCAACTGGACTGCAACAGTGATTTTTCACGACGTTCAAACAGCTTTTTCACATAAACGATTTTGAAGCATTTTGTACAAATTTTCTCAATGGGAGAACACGATTCCTTTTCTCGTAATTCCCCTTAGTCGGCGCCAATTTTTGTACCCAAAATTACTTTGGGCACGAAACACGATGAATGGATAGTTTGGTGAGTATTTTGGGTTAGGGGTCGATTGGAAGAACAAAAAGAAAGACAAAGATTTAACGTGGTTCGGCATTGGCTGCCTACGTCCACGGACGAATCCCCTTGGGGAGTGATTTTGTATTAATAGTAAAATTACATTGTATACCCCCCCTATTGGCTATCCCCTAAATTATTTATGCTCCTCCCTATTTATACAATTCAATATCTAATTTCAATATAAACATAAATTGCATTAACTTCTCATTCATGCCTCCATCTTCAATTCTGTATGAAATAGCTAGAATTAATTATGCATGTGTGAAACTGTTGTAATCAGTATTGCATGGCTGAAACTGCTGTAATTAGTTTTGCATGCCTCTATCTTCAATTCTGCATGAAACTGTTTGCATGATTCTTTGAATAATTATTGCATACTGGCAGACTGGATTGATGGTTGACAGGAATAATGGCTGGCAGTGTGGATGGAGGCTAGTTGGAAGCATGGGTGGAAACTGGTTGGCAGTGTGGAAGAGTTTTTGGCTGGGAATTGGTTAGCAGCATTGCTGGCTACAAGACTGAAAATTGGCTAGGGGTACGACTGACTTCGATAGCTGACTGAGGGTTGACTTTGACTATTGACCGGTCGTTGACTATTGACCATTGACCTTGACCGGACATTGACTTTGATAGTTGACCGACTTTGACCATTGACCGGTCATTGAATTTATGTAATACTGGGCAGACTGGTGGGCTGCCTCGGTTGACGGGCTAGCGGGCTTGAATGAGGACCAAAGATGATTCAAGTATCAATTGGGCCCATTAAGTGGTATTTTTACTTATGATACAAACAATCTTCAATAAACACCTGCACACAACTACTTGAATCTCTTGTGATCAATCACACACATAACGGAGTCTGTTAATAATGGATTATCACAAGATCGTCTTTAGATCTAACAACAGTCTAAAGATCCCTGTCGAAACCTTGAACTAGTTTGAGTGAATCTTATATCAGAACAAAAGATTCTCAAGCATAAATAAACTAGGTGCAATCAAATTTTAACCATCGTTAGTCAATCAAATCAATACGAAAACTAAAGATAAACCGCAATATCTAGTTTCCCACCAACGGGTCGCGCTAGAGCTTCTCAATCACATAGAAGACTTTAAATTGAGCGGTCGTAAGAGATTTCACCTAATTAGATTACTCTCCTCTCTGATAGGCGGCTTCACCAGTAACAAAGACAAAAGAGGAAGTCTATGTTACGCAGGATTAGTTTGCTTGAAATGAAAACTCAAAGTATTTATAGACAAGGAAGTTTGGACACCAAGGAATTTCGAAAACCGAAAATATTCTCAAAATATTTTTCATTACTCCACCAAATTCGGTTTTATAATTCCTGTGAATGCACTGTCCAAAAATAATGATCGAAATCTCCTTGGAAAATCTTTAACTAGTAAATGCACATTACTAATTCTTATTTTCCATATATAATTAAAAACCCTTAATTAAAAAGATTCTTAACTTATTTAAATTCGATCTTGGGATTTACTTCCTTCTTAGCCGTTAAGGAATATCTTTGAACAATATAGAATAAGCATTAATGCACCGTGTTCAAAGTGTGTCGACATCTTACTCTTACAAGCCCTTTTTCATACTTTCTCACTTGAAACTGATTTACCACACTTCCAACAAGTTTAGAATTGGTTCATATGACTTTCAAGAACTATGTGATTGATCAAGTAACACTCAATCACAACTCATGGGCTTACGGTTCTACCAAAACAAGTTTCGGTTCTATATTCATGTGAGTACTGTGCATAGTCACACTAGCTTACCATAATTCGGCTGACTAGGTACTAGGATCGGTTCCCCATATATATTTGGTATCTAACTTGCATGCACTTCACATGTCCATAGGATCGGTCCCCTCCCCTTCCAAAAACGTGTTGCACATGTTCATAGGATCGGTTCCCCTTTCTTCTATAAACCTTGTTGCACCTCATACAAGGATTGGTTTCCCTTGTGATGCACTAAACCTCTTACTAGGATTGGTTCCCCTTTTACCAATAATAAGTTCAGACACTCACAAACCCGATCATACCCCAGGTGATTACTTAAGATCGGTTTCACTAATAAAAGTCATACCAATACATAAGTCAGGCCTCATGTGAATAGTTTTTCCAAGAACACAAACAAGTCATGAGCGGTTATACTAATCACACATATTGGTCGTTCATAAGATATGAAATGAAGAACATCCCCAATAATGCCTGGAGATTTCCTTTTCGGTTCACAACACATATCATGAACTTACTTTCTTAGAACACATGTAAACATTATTCCCTAGGATGAAATCCTCACCTCATACCCATACATAATCACAATAGCATTCATATGATTATGTCGATGTCTTATATACAAAGTTTAATCGTTAAGCAAGAAACTTCATATTGTATTCCTTAATACTATGTCTATCTAGAGTGTTCATGCTTCACAGTTTTATGTTTTCAATATGCACGACTTGAAAGATATGTTAGGGAATGAAACAGTTCAAGTCAAATATCACTAACCTCAAGCGGAAGGATGATGTTGTGGTTGTAGCTCCGTTCTTCCTCACTTCTTCAAGTCTTCGCAATACTTGTAATGTCTCACCATAATACTTTCAAGATAACCTATACGAAGTTGACTCTAGTACATTTAAATCAAGCGACTCTTAAATGAGTTTTGGTTCACTAAAATATGACAATCAAACTTGACATACCAACGCTTGGTGGGTTCAACCGAGCAATGCTCTAACAATCTCCCATTTGTCAATTTTAGTGACAAAACTATTAAAATCATATGGATAAACAAATTACAAGAATTTATTACACATACGCTTGATTCTCGAATCCAACAGCACATAACCTGCATTCATTCAATCCATAAAATTTTGTGGTTGACATTATAATAACAAAGCTCATACTCCCCCTAAAGGTGAGATATGTAGATTTTCAATCCGCACGTCTTTGTTATCCCAATCATATGATATGTTACTCCCCCTTAGTCTGTGTTTTTCCTCATTTGTTAGATAAACGTTCAAGCACCATTGTCCTCTTCCCTAGTGACACCAATCAACCATAAAATTGATACCTGCATCACTTGTTTACTCCATATATTTCTCCCCCTTTTTGTCACAAAAATGGCAAAGAAACGAAAAAATAAAGGACAACACGAAAAGGATCTTACAAATCTCAAAATAGACTTGCAACCTGTTGAGTCAAGCACGAGGGTTCCACATACCATTTTTGACAACCAATATCAAAACCGAAACTACAAGTAATTACGTTTTGATATGTTATCATGGAAATAATTTCCCGAAGCAATTTTCCCAACTAGTTTAGCAAACAAAAAATTAACTATACAAGTTAGTTCCTTTGCTAAACCGATTGTATAACTACAACCCCTTCATTCGATAAGAACAAAACAAAGATAAACTCCATTTTTCTCATCAGGTTCTAATTATCCATATAACTTAGACATTTATATTTTAAACAAGACAAATACTAGGTTAGTTAACTAGCATTTCCTTGTTTAGGCTTTCGGCTAGACTTGAATAACCGAAACCTCCACTTTGATAAGTCTAACTAAGATCAGAATTAACTTAGTTTATCTTATCACGTAATCGAATTGGACTAAACAACTCGTCCCGTCTACATATTTATTCCTTAAGACATAAATAATTCATAAAATCCAATAAATCAACTTGCATAATTATTCACATCAACCGGATACAATATAAATATATATATCAAGTTTTCACTATTGCACCGAAATTTTGTAAGCCTAAACAATAGATACTACACAATAAAGCAAAATAACAATTGTTTTACTTAACTGGAAGCAATTGAATTAACATAAACATTAAAGCACCACAAGTGCACCAAATTTCGTAAGCCTAAACGATTGATATCACACAACAAAGCAAGATAAAAAAAGTTTTACTTAACCGGAAACAATTGAATCACACAAAAATCCACATACATAATGGTATAAACACATCAATTGTACCAACAATTTCTTTTAAGAAAAATAAATAAATAAATAAATAAATATATATATATATATCAAATAAAAATAGGTTTTCTTAAATAGGAAAACAATTAACTAACAAGATTATTACCTCAATTTCGCATCCAACTTCTCCAAATATGATCGCATCGTTTTTTTCTTCCTGGAGAATTGATATCGAAATACCATTATGTTGTCATTCTCATGCCAAAAACAAAAGAATAACAACAACCAACCTTTACCAGAGAAAGGTTGAAAATCGGTTTTAACAATTGTAAGCAAAATTTGAAAACCGTTGAAACACATATGCTTTTATGCTAAACCAAAACCGATTCAACATATTGTGACTTTTTCACATATTATTTCTACAGGAACCCCTCACGATCCTTTGAAGCCTACCAACATGGGCTAGAACTTAATCCTGCTAAATCAAAAAGTCACCCAAACCATAAGGGTTCACAACATATTATGAGATCGAATATCAAGGTAATAAAACCGAAATCAAACATCTCATACACATACATAGCAAATAAATAAAGCATTAAAGTACCGGCTATGTAAATCAAAAATTTTGACAATTCTTGTTCATAAAACATACCGAAATTAAAATGTTATGCTATTACACACAAAACCAGAACATAATTTAAGGTATTACAATACTTAGAACAAAATGTTCAAGGACCATAATTTAAACACAATTATAATAGCTTGAACTAGTGTCGCTCAAGCCAAAATCTTCATCAGATTAAGTATCCTTATAGTATTCAGCTATCTGAGAGAGATCTGAAACAATTCCTGGATGCCCGAGTGAAGCCAAGCTGACTTTTCGTTCTAGACATTCATTTCTCCTATTAAGCCTTCGGTAGTAGGTTTCAAGATCAGTATCTTGCACAGGAGTGCTTTGAGTAGCATTTGAGCTCGTTTCTTTACGACTTTGTCCTCTCATCCCATTGATAATAGTATAGTTATGTAACTTTGGAACAAGTCTTTGAGAGTCATTGGCAACAATTTCATATGTACTGCAGATTCTAGAGATAAGACATGGAAAACCCATGCCTTTTCCATTCTTTCATATTCTTATCATCTGTCTGATAATGAATCCGCAGAAATCAAAGTTTGGAGTTCCGATTATCATATGATAAATTAGCTCTGTCACTTATGAACTCCATCTCACTTTGTGCATATTTCTTAGTGACAGATTGGGTACAACAAGTTTGCCAAAGAACTTGAGATGTTCTGGCATATTATCAAGACAAAGACTATTACCTTTCCAGAAACTTCCACCAAGAATTTTAGTAATGTTATGTCTGTCTGCAGTGTTGTTTCTAGGTAAAAAGATATTTTCCAGTTTGAAACCAAGAAGATATCCAACAATGCTTCTGTTTACTTCAAAGTGACGTTTCCTAATCATAGTGAAGAACTTACAGTTCTTCTCATCAACACAATGTATGTTACCATAAAATTCCCTAGTTAATTCTGGAGAACCAGAACAGCTGCCGTAATGAATATCACCCCAGTCATCACGGTTTTGAATTAACTCATTATAATCATTCATATCAACATACACGTATTTCTTTTCACAGATGATTTGTTTATCATGCATTGAACCATACTTCTTGAAACAACTACGGTCAACAAAATAAATTCCGGCACTAACATCAAAGTAGAGAGATGGAAGTGAATCAATAGTTACATCAGTGAAATTCAAGTTTGGTGTAGACCCTTATCTTATAGAAAAATTCATATGTTGCATGTTGCTATCAATCACAAATTCGAAAAATAGAAGAAGAAACTTAAAATCGATGTAGCCTGTTGACAACTGAAAGATACCCTTGGAAGTGAAGTTGATGAATACCGCAGGAACCCCTTGAAGAATAGATGTATTTGGAACAAAATGTTTTTTTTAAAACAAGAGAAAATCAAGAGACTGGATTTCTGATTTCGAACCAGCACATACTGTCGGACTGTTCGAAAAAGACGTTATAAGAGAAAATTTTTCTCTCTTCGTTATTATCACCGAACAACATGTCGGTTTAGATACGGGTTCGGTTCTTGGATTCGACCATGAATCTGGAACCACTTTCACAAGTGGGCTAGACAGTTTGAGTCTGATACCCAAGGTGGGCTTAGATAATATCAATGCTTGAGTATTGATCATATGCTCCTTTACAAAAATGAATTTTGTATATGGTTCGTTGTTACAGATTTCTGATGTGATTTCATCAGACTTTGAACATGGGACGTTGTCTATATTATCTAGAGAAAAATTCATACAGTAGTCATGAAGATATTGACTTCTTTCAGTCATTGGTTCTCTAGATGCTTGTTTTATGGATTCCAATTCCAAAAGAAAAGTATCCACTTCATATTGTAGCTCATGACTATCACTGAGAATTTTACATGTCTTTTTAAAAGACTCATCTTCTTTTAACTCGTAAAGTTCAAGTTCTAAATAGAGATCACTGATTAGGATCTTCAGTGAGTCTGAGATACAATTGACATTCTTCTACAGACCAAATTTCTTTGGAACGTAGATACTCAACAATTTCATTGTCTGACATACCTTCAAACAATTTTGAGTAATCATATCTTGTCATTACGTTAACTGAATTAGACATGGATTCAATTCTTATAGGATGGATCACACCAAACACAGATTGTTAGATCTTTTTGTGTTTTCCTGTTCTGATACCAATTGAAAAGGCGAGGGTACCCAAATATACCTCAAGCTATTACTTTTCCTTCCTATAAGTCATTTCTCCGAAAGTGATTGTCTATGGACTGAGTCGAGATAATACAACAAATCGGTTCACACTTTGTGTGATCGTTTAGGGATACGAGATCGAGACAATACAACAACAAAGTGTGTTTACTTGATACAAAGGTTCGGACTTAACCAAATTCAATAGGATTCACATATCAAGTAAATAGGAATTAATGTTTGTGCAATTTACTTTAATTATAATAAAACAATTATAATGTGGAAATATAAAGTAAATGACATATCAAGATTTTGTTAACGAGGAAACCGCAAATTCGGGACCTAGTACATAATTGAATACTCTCAGGATTAATCCGCTATACAAAATAAATCAACTTCGTATAGTTGAGGCCAAACAACTAAATTTATAGTTCACCTAGTTCCGTCTGTATTCCCACGCCTCCAACCTGTAAACAAGTCACGTACTTGGACCAATTCCTTTGTTTTGTATTCCAAACAGTAAAGGAACAACAAATATGTTTGGTATCAACTCTCTTCAACCAAGTGATATGAGTTGTGCAAAAGTTCCCTTGTTTATCTTAACATAAACTCCTTTGCCAGGTTCCAAGATCTATCTTATGTTCAATCACCCAAGGCCAATAATTAAGATTAATCCAATCAATTCCTTTAATCACAAGGAAACATATTGATGTCGATATTCCTCAATGAATCAATCCAATCTACCACAAGGATAAACCGATTATTAATTGGATCCTCTTTTTCCCAAACAAGTATTATGCACACCAAAGATTATAAAAACCAAGTCATAAATCTTCAATATATTCTTTTTCTTCAAATCTTCTTAGATCTTCAATAAACACCTGCACACAACTACTTGAATCTCTTGTGATCAATCACACACAAAATGGAGTCTGTTAACAATGGATTATCACAAGATCATCTTTAGATCTAACAACAGTCTAAAGATCCATGTCGAAACCTTGAACTAGTTTGAGTGAATCTTATATCAGAAGAGAAGATTCTCAAGCATAAACAAACTAGGTGCAATCAAAGTTCAACCACCGTTAGTCAATCAAATCAATGCGAAAACTAAAAATAAACCGCAATATCTAGTTTCCCACCAACGGGTCGCGATAGAGCTTCTCAATCCCAAAGAAGACTTTAAATTGAGCGACCGTAAGAGATTTCACCTAATTAGATTACTCTCCTCTCCGATAGGATGCTTCACCAGTAACAAAGACAAAAGCGGAAGTCTATGTTATGCAGGATTAGTTTGCTAGAAATGCAAACTCAAAGTATTGATAGACAAGGAAGTTTGGACACCAAGGAATTTCCAAAACCGAAAATATTCTGAAGATATTTTTAATTACTCCACCAAATTCGGTTTTCATAATTCTTGTGAATGCACTGTCCAAAAATAATGATCGAAATCTCCTTGGAAAATCTTTAACTAGTAAATGCACATTACTAATTCTTATTTTCCATATATAATTAAAAACCCTTAATTAAAAATATTCTTAACTTATTTAAATTTGATCTTGGGATTTACTTCCTTCTTAGCCGTTAAGGAATATCTTTGAACAATATAGAATAAGCATTAATGCACCATGTTCAAAGTGTGTCGACATCTTACTTTGGAAAGCCCTTTTTCATACTTGATCAGTTGAAACCGATTTACCACACTTCCAAAAAAAGTTTAGAATTGGTTCATCTGACTTTCAAGAACTATGTGATTGATCAAGTAACACTCAATCACAACTCATGGGCTTACGGTTCTACCAAAACAAGTTTCAATTCTACCTCCATGTGAGTATTGTGCATAGCCACACTAGCTTACCATAATTCGGCTGACTTGGTACTAGGATCGGTTCCCCACATATATTTGGTATCTAACTTGTATGCACTGCACATGTCCATAGGATTGGTCCCCCCCCCCTTTCCAAAAACGTGTTTCACATGTTCATAGGATCGGTTCCCCTTTTTTCTATAAACCTTGATGCACCTCATACAAGGATCGGCTCCCCTTGTGATGCGTTGCACCTCTTACTAGGATCGGTTCCCCTTCTCCCAATAATAATTTCAGACACTCACAAACCCGATCATACCCCAGGTGATTACTTAAGATCAGTTTCACTAATAAAGTCATACCAATACATAAGTCAGGCCTCATGTGAATAATTTTACCAAGAACACAAACAAGTCATGAGCGGTTATACTAATCACACATATTGGCCATTCATAAGATATGTAATGAAGAACATCCCCAATAATTCCTGGCGATTTCCTTTTCGGTTTAAAACACATATCATGAACTTACTTCCTTAGAATACATGTAAACATTATTCCCTAGGATGAAATCCTCACCTCATACCCATACATAATCACAATAGCATTAATACGATTATGTCGATGTCTTATATACAAATTTTAATAGTTAAGCAAGAAACTTCATATTGTATTCTTTAATACTATGTCTATCTAGAGTGTTCATGCTTCGCAGTTTTATGTTTTCAATATGGACGACTTGAAAGATACGTTAGGGAATGAAATAGTTCAAGTCAATTATCACTAACCTCAATTGGAAGAATGATGTTGTGGTTGTATCTCCGTTTTTCTTCACTTCTTCAAGTCTTCGCTGTAATTTTAATGTCTCACCCTAATACTTTCAAGCTAACCTCTATGAAGTTGAATCTAGTACATTTTAATCAAGCGACTCTTAAATGATTTTTGGTTCACTAAAATATGACAACCAAACTTGACATACCAACGCTTGGTGGGTTCAACCGAGCAATGCTCTAACACAAAGTTATTGAAACTTAACATGACTTTCGTCACTAGGTAAAGATGAACTTGGCTAAAGTGAAAGCTTTACCAACACATATTTTGAGAAATAGATAGGCGAGTTATACTCGTCTCGAAATACCAAATGTTTATAATCTTAGTCTATATAGTAATACGACTTTTGTCTCAAGATAGGAGATAGAGTAGATAGACTTTTGAGTGATAGATAAGTTCAAGTCTCCACATACCTTTTAGTCGATGAAGATCCACTGGTTCCTTGAGTAGTCCTTCGTCTTGTATGATTATTTCCATGGAGTTCTTGAGCTAAAATACACTTTCTATCCTAGTCCGAGACTTTAGCTATAATAGACTAGAAATCAAGACTTATAGTTTTGATCACTAACATTGACAAACATGCTTGAGATAGCAACGCATGCGAGTTCGACCGAGCAATTCTCTAACATGGAAGATAATGAAGGCAGTATTATTTCATCTCAAGATAAAATAACATAATTACTAGTTTAATTTTATGACTCAATATCAAGAAGTGACAGTGGATAAATCTTTACTTGATGTAATTCCTAATCTAGTTACAAGTGAAGAACAAGCCATGCTTGATGCAATACCAACTGAAGCTGAAATTAAACAAGCTATTTTTGATATGGATGCTGAAAGTGCTCCTGGTCCATAAAGCTTTTCAGGTATGTTCTATAAAGCTTGCTGGGATATAATTAAAAATAATTTTGTCAATGTTGTTCAGTTTTGCTGGAAGAGAAGATTTATTCCTAGAGGACTCAACTCAAATTTTTCTAGTTCTGTTACCAAAAGTTCAAGGAGCAAAGAAGCCAAATCAATTTAGGCGTATTGGGTTAAGTAATATGATCTTTAAGGTGTTTACTAAAATTATTACTACCATAATGGGTGGATTAATGCAAAAACTAGTTTCTCCTCAGCAAGTGGCCTACATCAAAGGGAGGAGCATACATGAGAAAGTTCTTCTAGCCTCTGAATTAGTGAATGAGATGAAAACAAAGAGGATATGAGGGAATGTTGGATTGAAATTGGACATATCTCAAGCCTATGATTCAGTAAGCTGAGACGTTTTTATTAAGCACTTCAAATATTTGGTTTTTTAGCTAATTGGCGTCAGTGGTTGAGAATTTTATTTGAATCTTCCAAAGTATCTGTGATGGTGAATGGTGTACCTAATGGTTTTTTGTCTATGGGAAGGGGTTTGAAACAAGGAGATCCTTTGTCTCCAATATTATTTTTTTCTTATGGAAAAAGTTTTAAGTAGAGGTTTAAATCATTTGGTTAACTCCAAACAAATGCAACCAATGGTGAATCGAAAAGGTGTTTATCCTATTCACTTGCTCTTTGAAGATGATGTTTTTATTTTCAGCAATGGTTCCAAAAAGAGTTTGGATAATATGCAATGTTTACTTCAAAGATATCAAGACAGCTCAGGTCAAGTTATAAACAGAACAAAAAGCAAATGTTTTGTAGATTGTTGCACTCCAGTAAAGCATAATCAAATTTCTAATTCACTGCAAATGGAACTCACTAATTTTCCAGATAAGTACTTGGGTGTTATACTAATGCCAGAAAGAGTGAAGTCAAGCACTGTATGGCCAATTGTGGAACTAATGCAACAAAATTTATCTACTTGGAAAGGTAAACTTCTTTCTTTCCAATACATATAAGTACTGATTAAATCTGTATTATCCAGCATACCAATATACAATATGGCAGTATATAAATGGCCTAGCTCATTAATTAAACAGTGTGAAA
The DNA here is from genome assembly GCA_023529315.1 of Papaver bracteatum. Taxonomy (NCBI): domain Eukaryota; kingdom Viridiplantae; phylum Streptophyta; class Magnoliopsida; order Ranunculales; family Papaveraceae; genus Papaver; species Papaver bracteatum. The sequence goes on from JAJJWX010003899.1 coordinate 255,967, forward strand.
GGATAATGAGAAACTTCTTATGGTCAGGAGATAGTAAAACTAGGAAATATGATATTCTTGCTTGGAATAAGGTTTGCACTCCAACCAGTGATGGGGGATTAGGGATAAGAATATTGGAGGTAATTAATAGAGCTCTCTTGATGAAAATGATGTGGAATTTGTTAACTTCTGATGTTGAATGGTCAAAAAACTTTACTGCTAAATACAAGCATAAAAATGGTCAATGGTGTACAAAATAGAAATATTCCTCTGCTTGGTCTGGTTTAAAATGGGCTTGGAAAGCTCTCCAAAATAATGTGAGATGGTGCATTGGTAATGGAGAGAAAATCTCAATGTGGTTTGACACTTGGATTTGAAATGGGCCATTAATTGAAATCACAGGGTATACATATTATGTTAAAACTCATATTTCTATGACAATATAGGATTAACTTGCTTACAATCATTGGGATATTCCTCCTGAAGTGCAACATTATTTACCTTCCACGTTTCCAACTGTTAGTGGCGGAGAAGATAAAATCATCTGGATTGGGGATTTGAAAGGTAAATTCTCTACATCAGCAGTTTTTAACAAAATCATACATAGAGAACCAGTTCTGCAATGGCCATCTAAAATATGGAAATCATTTCTATATCCTGGTATTGCAAGTAATATATGGAAAATTCAGCAGGGAGTTTACATGGATGATGAAAATAAAATGAATCAAAGTTTTTCTATGGCATCCAAATGCTGCATTTGCAAACAAAGTCAAGATAGCATGTCACATCTTCTATGGTAATGCAACTTCAGTACCAAAATATGGCACTGGTTAGGTGATATTTTTAACTTCCCAATTCTTTCTTCCTTTGATAATGTGCTTCAACTTGCTAGTCAGAAAATCCCCATAATTCAAGAGATTTGGTTAACAACAACTTGCCTGACCATAAGAGAACTTTGGTTCCAGAAAAATAGATTTTTTTTTTGATAATATTCAGACTGATGAAAATCTCTTCAAAAGCAGAGTTATGAGTTTGGTTCACTTTGGTAACTACAGAATAAAGGGAACTAAATGGAATCAAGATTATGACAACAATATTTTTCAATTTTTCAATATTAGCAACATGAAAACTAGATTCCATTCCATTGTAGAATGTCATTAGTCTGGTCCAGCTAAAGTTATGTGCTATTCTGTTGTGATGGTGCATCAGTTGGGAACCCAGGGAATGCTGGATTTGGAGTTATTGCAAGAGATCATCTCTGTCGGGTGCTAGGTACAATCTCTGGAGGCATAGGAGTTACAACAAACTACATTTCAGAAGTACTGGAAATTGTATGTACCATTAAATGGGCAGTCAAGTTATCCTACAACAAAATTATTATTAACTCAGATTCTAAATTTATAGCAGAAGACTTCAAAAACATAAATATTCCTTGGTTCATTATGTCCAGATGGTTGAAGGATTGCAGTTCACTAGAAGAAATTCATTATATCCATTGTTACAAAGAATTCAACTTTTCTGCAGACCATCTGGTTAAAAAGGGAGCAAGATTGGCACTGGGAGAGATTGTGCAGCATGTAGGAAGACCCTCTTTCATGATTCAAATTGAAATGCCTGATAGAAAATATTATAGATTCTGCTAGGAGATAGCTTATATTCTTGCTGTTTCTTTTATGTTCTTTTTAGTTCCTTCCTTCAGCTTGTAAAACTTTGGTTATTCTTAATAATAAAAATATGTGATTCAACAAAAACTAAATTATGTATAATAATTTTGATTTTAATATGTTAAAATTGCAATACTATTTAAAAAATAATAATATTATATGTGGAAACATATAAACAACTATTGCTAAATCATAATGAGACTTTGCTAATAATAAATGTTTTATATGTTGATTAACGCAACTATATGGTTTTACAAATGATCTTACAGAAAATCTAATCATCTGATATGAGAAAATATATTCGTAATTGAATTATCATAAATTGGTCATACTAGGTGGAGCTTATTCATGAATTTATTATAAGATTATTATTATTATTGTTATTTTTTTTAATATAAATTGTGATTTTTGTGATTATTATTATTATTATATAGATAAGAATAACCTTTAATAAACAACACCTAACAACCTAAAGAATATTTACTAAGCGATAACATTTTTACTGGGACTAACTTGCCTCATTAACTTTTACTAATTATATTTATTTGTTATGGAATTGGTAACCCGACTGTAATACAATTTGTTTTTAATTTTAACTAATCTTAATGACTTTGGAGGGTTTTTTTTTTTGAAAATAACTTTAAGAAATTTAAAAAGTTGTAACCGTCAGATGAAAAAAAAAATCATATTTGAAGGCATTTAGTGAAGATTATTCAAGAATTGAGATATCAAGTTTTTCATTTTGGTTATTGAAACCCCAAATTTTAACAAACAACTCCTTCCAGTGATGAACTACTAGGAACTCTTTCTTTCTCTTTAGAAATATTGTGTTGTGTTATATATTTTACTTTCGCATTATAACTGTTTTGTTATAATAAAGTAAATACACTTGTGAATAAATCCTAATCACTTGATATTGATCCTATAGTAAATCGGTTTTGGACTGTAACTATTATCAAGTAAATATCTTGAAGTTGTATTGTCTCGACTTTGTCCATAGACGATCACTTAAGATATCCGACTTATAGGTTGAAATTAAAAGACTGTGGTGTATTTAGTTACCCTCATCTTTTTACTACCTAAGCCAAGAAAGAAATAAGGGCCACGAAAACAAGCATCACAATATCGTAAAGGCGGCGACAACGTTCATCAAGGCATCTGCATCTGCATCGTTATTGTTTATTTTATTTGTGAACAACCACGTGTCTTAAGGAAACGAGTTACCCCCAATTACAATAGGGGGTTTTAGTCTAAACATATGTGGAAATTCTAAGTGGGGAAAATTACTAGATATCACCTCTCCGAGCAATAAATTACTCAGTTTTACCGATAAAAAAAAAATTAAAAAAAAATGCATCATAAAGATAGAGGCAATGATATGCTAGTAGGTTTTTCCTCTTCTTATAATATTTCCTTGAGTTCCCTGATCTTCTTTTCCCATTCACACTAAACAAAAGATCCCAATAATTTTTAAGATATTTACTTAGAATTTTATCCATTTTTTTTAAAGAGAAAAGTCTACAATTTTATTGATGAAAAAAGTTGTACATATAGAATCCACTATCTATCATGTATATTTGTCGCAATTAGCTGTATTTTTCCTTTCAATTATCTTTTAATGTGTAATTAACTCACTAAACGGGACATTCTTAAACTAATTATTTTCTAAAGTTTGATTATATTATTAAGTCTTGAGAGCTTTAAGAATTTTATCTAATATGTATATCACGTTTTAACAGACAATAAATATATATGTATATTGTTCATTCATACTTTTTTTATTCTTTTTTTCGTCTCTACATGTCAAGAACCTACTCACTGGTATGAGAGATATTTAATGGTTGGGATGACTGAGTATCACCAAATATCGTGGTAGACCCAAATGTTCAATATTGGAAACTATTTGCAAAAGCTCCTTCTGATTTCGATATCAACTCCATTAGCATGACTGGATTAAACCATAACTTTTTCCATGAAGGGCTTGCATATACAACTTGGACTGTGAATAGAGAAACCCTCACAAAACTCAAAATTATAGTTCAGACATTAAATTATATCTAAATTGCGTATTTCAAGTGATGGATACTACTTTTTTAAGATCCAAACACACAACGTTTTCCATATCAAATGGAGAGATGCTCGGATAGCCTATTTTAATATTATAATATTTACCCATAACACATTCATAAGAGTATGGATTGCAATATTGGGTATATCCAATATAAAATTATATATTCAAAGTGATTACAGAATGCTTAAGAGAATGATCAGACATGTGAAAATATTTGGTACATGTATTAATCAACAATTGATTAGTTTATCCATTAAAAGACAACAATAAGAAAATTGTTATTAATATTTTGATGCACCCTGCTTGTTTGCAGACTATTCAGTATATTTATTCTGATGTTATTAATATTTTGATGCAACCTGCTTGTTTATAGACTCTTCACTGTTTCTTTTAAGGTTCTTCATTTCCTTTAACAGATTGAACTTTGCTTTCAAGAGGTTCAATTCATCAATCATCTTCATAAGCATGGATTCAACCCATTCATCATTCTTTGCAGATACGTCAAGCTACTCACTAGCGATTTTGAAATCATGCATGACCATGAACATGATTTCAAGGGAAATATTATTCTTCTTATGTTCTTTTGAGAAGTAACGCATTATTTCCATTGTGTAATATGTTTCAAGATTTTGTAATTGAGACTTAGTATCTTCACATATCTTGAACATAAAAATTTCTTCCGAAAATTCGAAACTATTCAAGCAACTTTATAAACTAGATTGAACTTTGTCAAGATTAGTCCTGGCATCGATCCTGACTTGGAATCGATTTTATGATTGGTATTTACCACCAATCGATCCTCACAAGGAACCGGTCTTGGGATCGGTCTTGAATATATTTTAACTATGAAACAGATATTCTCAAGTCTACTTGCTTAAATTGTTTATGAAGTTACTTTTGAACAAAATCCCGAGTGATGAATTTATCTGAAAGCTTAATACACTAAATAACAACAAATTACCACTTAGTGTAATGTCGATTCACAAATTTCATAGATAAACTATACTTCATAACTCCATACACTCAAGTTGTATGAAACAACAAGTATATCATTTCTTGACACTTTGATCATAGTGTAATGACCGAGTCACCAATACAAATAAACAAACTTTACTTCGTATATTATGTTTTCAATAAATATTGAATTGAAGAACAAAGATATAAATGAAATAAGTCAAGTTTGTTGTTACAGGAGCGAGTCTTTTAACCTAACCAAGTTGATACCTATACATCCTCAAGTTATTCATGAGTAACAAGAGCGAGTCTCAGCATATCTGTGTTCCTAGTCTAACCTAACGAAGTTGACTCTAGTAATCAAATCAAATATCTTCGAGTTTTGAAATTAAAATTGACAACCAAACTTTACATACCAATACTTAGTGAGTTCAACCGAGAAATGCTCTTACATAATACATATGCATGTAGGAATTTAGTTTTTGGACAGGTTGCACTGGAGTGCATATCTCATATTCTAATAGGAAATAGGTTTCTGGATAGGTTGCACTAGAGTGCATAATGCCTATTCTAACAGGAAATAGATTTTGGACAGGTTGTATCAGAGTGCATAAAGCATATTCTGACAGGAAAATAGGTGTTACCGAGCATAATGCATATTATGACAGGAAAATAGGTTTCGTCCAGGTTGCACTGTGGTGCATAATACTTATTTTGACAAGAAAATAGGCTTTTCCAGGTTGCAATGCAGCGCACAATGCATATTTTGAGGGAAAAGGTTTTGGACAAGTTGTATGGGAGTATATAATGCATATTCTTATGGGAAATACGTTCTGGCCAGGTTGTACTTGAATGCATCATGGATCTTGATTCAAATAATAATTATTTTATTTTCAAATTTATTATCAACAATTTGTCTTGTTTTGTATACTATCTCAAACTCATTCCAAATTTATTAGTTTCATTAAAATCCGACTTATATATTGGAAGTTATGATTTTTTTTTGTTCCACCTATTTGCCACCTACCTTAGAATTTCCAACAATTTTATTTTTTCCTATTTACCACCAATAAAAATTCAAACATGATTTGACTATACTTCTTCGTGTGGAGGCACCGCACCATTAGAAAGCACCTCCGAGCTCCAATCAATACCCAAATGCCACCATCTCCACTCCCAACGAAAAAGTTGTAAAGATTAAGTCTCAAATATATCTTCACGCGGAGGCAGTGCACCAAGTACGTGATAGGCTAATATAATTTACTATCAGGGTTTAAATTTGTAGATTGCATCATAAGAAACATTTGCGATTCATCAATGATAGGTGCTTCATCAAATATTAACCGGGAAGAGTGCCCAAATATTATGCAAAGCTAATTGTCAATGGAACCAGAATTTTCTAAACTAGATGTCATGAATTTCCTTTAGTCTTAAAAAACCATGATGTAATACCATTGGGACATTGTTAAGTGCATATTTTGCATATATTTAGTGTCGAATCCATGCTAGTATTTGCTATATTTTCTTGTGAATTATTGTATATTACGTTTTTTCTCTTGTTTGTGTTTTGTTAGGTGAATCATCCAAAAGAAGCGAATCGACACTTAATTGTTCAAAGAAAGAAGTTAGCTAAAAGCGGAAAAGGGCCAAAGACCAAGTGGAACTCGTTTGAACTTAGGAGTGCATGCTATCATCCCTAAGAGGACGAAAATATGAAGCCAACGACGAAAGAATGTAGTCGTTCCGACATCGCATGAAGATTTTATGGGCATTTGAAGCAAGCAAAGTTGTGAAAGTATTTACGCATTGAATTTATAAGGGGCGTCCATTTTGCTAAGGGGCACATTCCTTAAAAGGAAGTGCTAATTACAATCAGATCCATTACTTTGGGAAAGACAATATCACTAAAGGCACCCTATTATATTACTCGGGGCACACAATCTTTCCCATGCAAACTGCGGCCAACAGTGACGCTGTGATACTCGAGTTGGAGAACTGATAATGATGGTGATCGTGGCTGTAAGTTCATGGTCGACGTCATTGAGAGATGCAAGGTAGAGCTAGTGTTGGTTGCCATTATCGGATGATGATCGACGAGCTGGTAATGGAGGAGCTCGAGTCAACAGCATGCAGGGACGGTGATGATGCTGAAGCTCATGGTTATGGTTTGTTGTGAATGAGGCTCATGTTGTTAACTCGTGGGTTTGCAGAGATGTTGACTGCCGGAGATGATGGAACATGCAGTAGAAATGATTGACGAAAGGCAGTGAAGACAAGATGAAATGAAAGCTGTGATCGATGGAGATAACAGGGAACGAGCAGTCCATGGGATGGTTTGCTGTGGTCGATCGATCTCGGCAGTGACAATGAATGATGAAGTTCAGTAAACAAATGGTTGGAGTTCTGCACTGGAGAATAAAGAGCTCTAGAGAAGAATGAGCACAACATGGCGGTGAATACCGGAAATAATGATGGTGGTCTGCGGTTGTTTGGACTGAGAAGGACGCGAGCATGAATGGGTTTGGCTGGAGTCTGTGGTTATCACTGGTGTTGTTAAGTAAACAGAGTAAGTGCACTATGACCGGAAGTTAATGGTAGTTGCAGTTGTTAAGGCTGTGATGATCATGATAACGATGAACAATGACAGTGATTGATGTTGGAGTTGGAGGAAATTAAGAAGATGAAAAGGCAATGGAGATATTGCTGCTCGAGCTATGAGTAGAGGTGATTGATAGAGCTGTGATACGATGGTGGCTGGTAATGAAGATGGGTTTAGAGTTTCTTGAGAGCCCGAGTTAGACAGGGAAGTAATGGCTGCTTCCATTGAAGTTGAACATGGACCGAGGGTTGCTGTTGTGACTATGGGAAGAGTTTCCGATTCTGGGACTGATCAAACGACTACAAGGTAATCAGTTTATGGGAGTAATGAAGCTTAACAGAGTTGATACACATGAATCGGCAATGAACGATGATGGAAGTTTTACGGATGGAAGACTCAGCCGTAAAGAAGTCGAGAAAGTTAGGCAAACTTCCAGGAGATATTACGTACCGGAAGTCCCAGCCGTGTTTGAAAGAAGAGAAATTATCAAAAGTTCCAGGAGAGTAATCAGACAGGATAACCCATCCGTAATGAAGAGAAGAAAATTAAGCAAAAGTTCCAGGAGAACTTTCGTACGGGATATCCCATACGTAACTAAAGGAGAAAATATGCCTGTCCGTTTTGGAAAACTGACAAGCCAAATGGAAGTTGAAAATCTTGAGTTGGGCTGGGCTTCACTGTTCATGACAAGCCCATGAAGCTGTTTTTATGTGGGTTATGGAATATGCACGAATTTGGCTAAGTTTTGGAAGAGTTTTGGCTAGTTTTGGCAACCATTCGATCGGGATTTGATGCACGGGCACAACTACAAGTGGGACACCTATATAAGAGAACTTCTAATATTTTTGGGACATCAATCTTATAATTTTTAATCAAGTTTTGGAGAGAAGAACACAAGGGAGAAAAGCTAGGGTTTTGGAGCATTCTTCATCACCGTAACTATTTCTTTACCATTTTATTATATGAAACTCATGGGTTTTTTTAGTACCATGAGTAGCTAAACTTCTTAGTGATTGGGGATGAATTCTAAGTTCTAGAAATGATTTGAGTTATTATATAAATCTATTTTGAAGTTCTTCACATAATTATTGATTGTTTATACTAATTAGAATTTTTATGATTAATTGATAGATTGTTTAGGTGGCCAACTGAACTAATTTGTTGATTCAATCAAATGCTAGTATTGAGTTAGGAGATAAGTAATAGTCGAATAATTCATACAAAAGTAGAGAACACAAGACCTTGCAGAGGGATTCTGTGTAGCGATTGTGTGTAAAAAACACTAGAAAGTGGATCTTGAGCTAAGAGTCTAACTACTAGTATCAATCTATAATTCACACAAGATAAAACATTCGGAGAAATTACACCTTGAGTGAGCTACTACTAGGTGGTTTCGACGAATATAATCTGGTATTGGAGGGCTTCCATACTCAGTGATATAAGAAATTTAGGGGATAACACTGAGCTAGCTGTTATTCCACGGTTGGTAATAATCTGTGATTAATTGTATTAATGGATGAATATAATAACTTGATGACGGTTTAGTAACGAAGAAGGATTCCCTGATCATATTTCTCTCCATTGCTTGCAACTTAATTATTTTCAATCGCTTTATTTACTTTGTTTACAATCTAAGACAAAAAACCCCATTGTGATACTTTTGACAACTAAATCTCCCTGCTCTTCGTGGGAACGATCCTTACTTCCATTATGTTACCACTTAATTGTGTGGAAATAAGTAATTCAATTTGAGCACCTACAACACGCATCAGACATCAACTTTAATTATCTCTATATGATGTTCTATAATCGGTCCCAATCAATCAATCAAAAAATGATACCGACACGTTCTCAAAAGGAAGAAAAAATCTGCATCGATATGAAGTTCTGGTTATAGGTTTTAATTAAAATGTTGGGTGGAAAACTGGTCAAATTTGTATTCGGTTATAGTTAGTGGAAACTATTTTTTCTCCGGTTGTATTTAGGCTGCATTTGGTAATGCTTTTATTTTTTCAAAAGCACTTTCAAAACCTATATATGTTAATAATTTTTGAAATTAGTGTTTGGTAAAAAAAAATCAAAGAGCTTTTTACCCAAAGCACTTCCCAAATTCCTCAATTTTTAAAAGCTGGGGGAGGATGAGCTTTTAAAAGCTACAAAAGCATAAGCTTTGGTCCCACCAAAATTTAATGCTCGATTTATCCTTTTTGTCCCTATTTTATTTTGTAAATGACAAAAATTACCCTTAAATATATATAAATAAATAAATACATATATACAATTAATTTTTTATTTACTATTTTATTCTTTAAATATTATTATATTTTATTTTCAAACTATTTTATGATACCATTTAATTTAATTTGTAAAGAATAAATAATTACTTAATTTTAGTTTGATTTTAATTTAATTATGATACCATTTACTTACTTAAAAAGTGGTTAACTAAAATATTTTTTAACAATCATAATAGCACCAACAATTAGTATATTTAATATTAAAAAATTTAATTATTTTTAACTCAATAAAATTAAATAAAACTATTTTCAGAAATATGTCTGTTTTTGTCATTTGCCACAACAATAATGGTAGAATATAATGTTTTACCAAACACACTTTGATTGTCTTTTTAATCAGCTTTAGTTTTAATTAATATCTTACCAAACGTCTAACTGCTTTTTTCTCACAGTACAGCACAACAATGCACAGCAGAAAAGTGCTTTTATAAAAGCTGCAACAATACCAAACTAAGCCTTAGTGTGGGTTGTATTTTGTAGTTCGCATTTAGTCCATGCCTTAAGCACAGAGAAGTGATGAACAGAAGGCTTTCTGAGTATGTCCATTAATGAATCATCTCAATTCAGTCGTCCAGTATTATTCGACTAAAACCATTACAAATCTTCCATTAATAAATCAAGTTTACTTAACAATTATTTTAAAATAATAAAAACATTATGGAGATGGTGAAAGTGACGGTGGGGAGAAGGAGTAGTTTTTTTAGGGTTTAGTATTTTGGTAGTTTTGGGTGTGAATAAAAAGTCAAAGGAGTAGTATTTAAGATATCTTCTCCCTTAAAGGCCTTGACAAAATAAGCTCTCACATTAAACGCTGATGAAACCCCCTTTTCCTATTGGCTGAAATAGGTCTTTTCTAATGTAGAAGTTATGTTGAGGACACTTGGCATAACTCTATTGGTTATAAAATTTAAATTTGAGTTACAATTTGTTTACATCAAGTACTTAGCGGTTAGTTAGTAACGGCGTCAACCAAAAGTAGGTAGACAATACTTATATCAGAATTTTAACCTAAATAATTTCTTTACACCGTCTTTACACCAAATACTTAACTGTACGTTAGTAACACCGTTACAGGTGTACAATACTTACGTTAAACCTTTGTTTATGGCTTAATTAAGGAAACTACGTAGGCAAGGAAATCGTGTTCAAAAGGTAAACTGGGGTCTAGAGTCTAGACGTGAGAATACACAAAGACGAGATATAAATAAGGGTGGGCCACGCCAAGAGAAAACTTAATGGCAAGAGGAATCACTGTGGTTTCATTGTGCTCCAAAGGCGAAATATAAATAAGGGTACGTCAAGACATAAAAAAATTCACTTCGTTTTATACTTAGAAATTTTTTATTTCTTTTTAACAGTATTTATTAATTTTAAACACTAAATTAATAAGATAGGAAATTAACCAACTTCGTATTCATAGAACCACAACATAAGTTTGTACATACTTGATTTCTTCGTCTGGAACAATGTGATATGTATGATGATAGTTTTACTTCTCTAACTCCATCTCTCTGTATATCATACCACATACTTTGTATAGGAAAAAGTAAACTGAGTTTGGGAATTGTTTAGGGTTTCATATTACGAATAGCGACCCACAATTTAGTGTTTATAGTTACAAAAATAGAATTTAAAGACTTAAAGGCCTAGATAAATAAAATAAAGCTTCCATGTTGAACGGTATAAAGCCTTACTTCCCATTGGATGAACCAATTTTTTTCCAGTTTCGTAAAATAAGAGTTTTGGGGAGAAACTTGAGAACGTATGATTGTTTTGAAAATTACAAGCTCAAAAGAAAAACCAAATTTACCGTGTTTAGAATTTTATGGAAGTCCAAATTCAATTTGGAAGTCGAGTACCTACCATATTATGACTCTTTTGTTCCAAATTAATATGTAAAGGAAAAAAAACACATATATGACCCATATTTTATACGAAAATAAAAGGTAAAAATAAATAAAAATCGCACA